>VZTJ01001138.1:0-60117 GCA_013397795.1 Orthonyx spaldingii | reverse complement strand
AAAAAAGAAGCACAACTAATTTATCTTTATAACTTAAACCAAGTACCTGGTCCTGCTTATTTGAAGCATGTGGCAGAATTTCTGTTCATTCTAGAAGCAGAGCTAGCCTTTGGAACAGTAGGAGCAGGGACACAGTCTATGAGTGTTGTTGAGGAGAGTACCATTTAGTTCACTGGTCTTTGTACTTGGCCTTAAAATTGGATGCCCCAGAACCCTTATTCATATCATTAGATGTCCCAGAATGGTTATTCATATCGACAGGCCCTTTGATGTCTACTGGTCTCCTTACAAGATCAATAAAACTACTTACATGAGTAAAGGTGTGCCAGGGCAAATCACAGCTTCCTTCTGCTGTGGGCATTGTCAAGGGAGAAAAAGGATTCTGAATGAATGGCACCACAACCAACACTGTTTAATCCAATTATTTAAATGAGGCTGTTTTCATCATGGTGGATCTCTGAACACAGTGGTAAGGGAAACAGGTGAGATGGCTCACATTGACAAAAATTATTCTCAGCAGTGATTAGTTAGAGTGTACTGGAGACCTGAAATCCCAGACCTTCCCCTATATGACAATGGCAAAACTCCCATTGGCTGCTAGCAAAGTAGTCTTGGGCTCATGGTTTTTCTAGCTAAAGGAGAAAAGAGCCTTTAAAAAAGAATTCTGATCCTAAGTTTGATAGTAGATTTAACGTGGTAAATAGGGACTGGCCTGAAATCATGAGACTAGCTTGAGACAACTTCCAAGTGAGGAAAGAAAATAGGATTTTAGATTTTATGAGCATGTTTCATGATAGCTACACCAAAAACAGAAGAAAGTTTTCAAATCAAGAAGTAACTGTTCCGAAGCCCTACTTTTTAGCTTTCACTTGTGTATGTATACTGGTTACAAATTTTAAAGATTTCTCCCTCCAATTTCTAGAATCAGTCATGGGGTTTTGGTTTGTGGTCAGAGTTATTTAAAGTAGGGGGAAATGAAAAACTGTATGATAAAGTAAAATAAGAAATTGGGATGTTAATCAAGACTGACTGATTCCAGCAAAACATCCCATCCCTGATAACTTGATGTAATTAAATCTACATGTACTTAAAATAGCATTAGAAATTGTCACCATATTTAAGCAGTTGTTCTAGGGCATGCAGCCTCAAAAATTACTTCTCCTTTCAGGTATGACTGTACCAAAAAAGAAAGAAAGGCTCTTAACTACTAACACTTTCATTTCCATATAACCTACTTATTGCTTATATTGAAAACACATTTTCAGTATATACTTATTCACAGAAATGTATTTGTTTAGTACCTCCACAATCTTCTTGCTTGAGAGTTGACCACGTTTGGTTGTCTTTCCTCATCTCCATGTCAAATGCTCACTGGATACAAAGCCTAAGAAACTGGCATAAGTGCATGCTAAGATGTTTCTTTGGGACGGCTGAATGTATTTGTATTCTTCAGATTTAGCAAAAGGAAATGCTTACAGATGCTTGTAATTATTGTGCAGTCATATGGTCTAGTGCCCAAAACTGTAGAACTGAATGAAATGGGAGTTTTGTCATTGACTTCAATAGAAACAGTCTTACCAAACCACTGTAAAGTAGGGCTCCTTTATATATACCTCCTTTTTCTGTATTTAGTTGAGAATTAAGCCATGAAGTTCATTTAACAGTGACACCAGAAGACCATGTAGAGGTTAGCAGCAATATCTTTTAGGTAGAGAAGTTCAGGCATCTGTAAGGTCTATGTGCAAAATTAAAAATTTATGGACTATAGTTACTCATGTGGAATTGTGCCTTACTCTGTAAGCAATGCCATTGATTTTCAGAGGATCTCCTTTCCTAGAAAGTTACCAGTCAGCATCAATAAATTGAGAAAAATCTATTTCTGAAGTGTAAGTAGATATGATGGAAATTATTAAGTTCTTTAAGTTAAACCTCATGTCAATAGTGTGCATCAGTATAAGAATCAGATGCTAATCCCTTTCCTTACACTGAAAAAAGCTTTACTGCCCCATATACTCTCACTGCATTACATGTGGAGTAAAATGTTTTCAGCATGAGTAAATAAAAACATAATTTGATCTTTTATGAACAACTAGAAGCAAGGTTTTCATGGGCGGAAACATGCAGCACTTCTGGGTTATATAGCTATTTATTTTTTGAGATATAATGAATCTGTGTTAATTCTCAATGGGTTTCTTTGTATTTAAATACTTTCAAAAACAATACGTTGACAATAGATTGAAGATATATATATACATATGTATACATACATATTATATATATGTCTACAGTATATATACACACACACACAACTATATATATGTATATACATATATATAAATTATGAAAGCCAAGATATTATGAAGCCTATTTTGTTTTTATCATTTTGTGTTTTGTTGTTGATATTATTATTATTGTTATTATTATTATTTTGCATACTACATGCAGTGCTTTAACCAATGTCTGTTTGGCTAATGTAATTAAAGTTGTTAATTTATATGAGTACATTTCAACTATGTCAATGGTTTCTTAATATTTATTGTGTAGAAGGACTGGTATTTTTTTTTATTTACATTATGTTTAAAGAGGTAACAGTTTGATATGTTCTCATTTGTTTATATTAGAAGTTATTTATTTTCATGGCATTCCGTCTGGTATTTTGATATTTGGAAGGCATGCTACCTATACTTTGTACAGTTAGTGGGCAGTATTCAGCAGCTCCCAGTAGATTTTTAGGCCCTATATTAAGTAAAAGACCTATTTGAGCTTTTTATTTTAGATCTTTCCTATTGGTTTGCCAGGACCACTCAGTGCACTTGTCAGACACTCTGCCTGTGTGACCAATTTATTCCTACTGTATTTACCCAGGACAGAGGACCAAAAGCACCTCTGGTGTAGGTCCAGTGACTTAAGGGAAGTTATACTAGAGATGCATTTGGCTCACAGAGAAAATGCTTGTGTAAATCAATGCAAAGAAAAGGCAGAAAGAAAGAGTCTTTGCATTTGGAATGGGATTTACACGCGTTAGAAATGTTTGGATCGGCTATTACTTTATTTTATTTTGTTATTTTTGTTATTTTGCTCTTTCTTATACAACAGCAGCAACAACACAAGTGAAATAAATAAAGGGAGTTTCACCAAGCCTTGTGTAATCATTTCTTAATATGCATTCCTTGTTGGGAAATTCACGGGACCTTGGGAAATAATGCCTCTTTGGACTGAACAGTGTTACAGCTTTTTCTTCAGCATGAATATGCTGAATGGACATTTGAATTCATGGCCCAACAAGTAATGAAATTTTAGGTTATCACTTCTCCTTGTGAAACACATGGAGTACAAAAGATAAAGCCAACTAAAACTTCCCTTTTTCTGCAAAATATTACGTCTTCAGCTACTATCACCACAATTACCTTGAATAATCCAGAACTAGATGCTTACACAGATAACAGGAGAATTTTCATTGTTGAGAAAAAAAAATAAAAATAAAATAATTGGAAGGCTGTCAGTTCACATGGGTTAGTTTATAAATTCATTGGTAGTCAGATGAAATGATTAGATGCCTGATTAGAAGCATCTGATTCCTGCTCAGAGTGAGAAATTATTTGAATACCCTTATATTTGAAAATAGAGTGAATTTATGAAGGGTTTTCACCAGTCATTGCATTCCTATGGTGACAAATGGACTTCTGCTACATTCCAGTGGGGTGAGAATTGGGAAACAAGAATTCTGAAGTTGATCTTTGGCCAGTTTATTTGCACCATGCTCAAGCACAGGCCACCACAGCTATCAGCAGGCCTTTAAATAATTAGGCACTGAAAGCCTTTCTACAAAGGCTGGAGAACTGAATTGGTTTCCTCTTACTGAAAATATATTTCAAAAAAAGTCAATGCAATCAGTGCTAGAGAAAGCCTTTGTTTTGGATAGAATTAAGACATGTTTAAGTATTTTCTTTCTTCCCTTCGTTATGATCACTATTCATACAGTTGAACTCAATTATCTTAAAGGCCTTTCCAACCTAGACAATTCTATGATTATTATTGCCAGCAAAGACAAATTCAACTGGATTTGGAAGTTGCTCTAAGAGAATAAAACCATAAGGGTTACTTGATTCCAACTGCTAGGGTAGTAACCTGGTACAACTGAAGCTTACACTTCAGGTGTAAAACAGGGAGCTGTCCTTTCCCTGTCATGACACAGAGTGCAGTACTAGATAGTGTAATCCAGACGTTTTCCATTTTCTCCAGCCATTTTATTTCCTTTTTACTTTAAGAATGTTGTTGAGAACTGTTGCTATTGTACAAGCTTGTTGAAATTCTCCATCTGAAAAGAACAGTGGAGAACTGAGCTGCCTTTTGCATGGGTAGAACAATCTGCTAATAGTGAAAAAAACCTATCCTAAACAAATTAGACCAAGTTAATAATATACAAAGGCAGGTAACACCAAATGATTCTGGTAAACAGATACATGGATAGTTTCTACTCAGTGTGGATTTCTTACCTTAGATGAGCATCCTCACACTGCTGCTTGGGCCATTGAATCACTAGGTTAGTTTCAGTACATATCATGATTCTTTCCGTGCTCGTCACCAGGCTAATAGAGTCAAAGTTTTGGTAGTTCTATGGCTGCTCTCAGTGATTCATCTCTTACTTAAGTTTGTCTGTCTCCTGGAAATACAAACACAGTCTGATTTTAAGTACTGCCTAGGGGTCGGAGTGACTGTCCTCCCTTATGCTGCTGAAAGAAATATAGCAGTGATCAAATCCAGCAAATACCTGCTGCTCAACTTCTATGACCTCTGGGTGGTTCATGGTTTCAAAAGAGCTGTATCACATAATGTCACCATATCACCTCATCTCTCCTGTCTACTATTGTTTCTCATCAGCTTTGCGAGAATTGCATTGACTGGGAAAATAGTGCAGAAAGTCATTGTCTGCTAGAGAATCCCAAATACTCTCTGCAGGACAGAGTTAAGTGAACAATGAGGTATCCCTTTCCCCTCCAACAGCCAGCAACTCTGAGCACCCAAAGAAAGGGTTGGGAGAAACATCCACATGACTAGACAGTATCTGTGTATCTTTGTCTTATGAGAACTATAAGGGGGAATGGGTTTATTTTGTCTTTGAACAGTGGACACAAGGGCAAATTCAATCCATTCTTGCTAGACCCCACCTAAAATACTGTGTTCAACTCTGGGGACTTCAGCATAAGAAAGACATGGACCTGCTGCAGTAAGTCCACTGAAGGGTCACGAAGATGATCAGAGAGATGGAGCACCTCTCCTACAAAGACAGGCTGAGAGAGCTGGAGTTTTTCAACCTGCAGTAAAGAAAGCTCCTGGGAGACCTTAGAGCAGCCTTCCAATACGTAAAGGGGGCTACAAGAGAACTGGAGAGGACTTTTTACAAGAGGCTGTAGTGACAAGACAAGGGGAAATGGCTTCAAACTAAACAGGGTAGATTTAGATTGGATGACAAAAATAAATTCTTCACTGTGAGGGTGATGAGACACTGGCACAGGATGCCCAGAAAAGTTGTGGATGCTCCATCCCTGGAAGTGTTCAAGGCCAGGTCAGATGGGGCTCTGATGGGGTAACCTGGTCTATTGAAAGGTGTTCCTACCCATGGCAGTGAACTACTAGATGATCTTTAAGTTTCCTTCAAACCCAGGCCATTCTATGATTCTATGAATTATTTACTGTATCTGACTCATACAGTTTCTATTACATGAGAAAATTGCTGTTTCTGAGAAGACAGAATTGTATATCAACAGAGTTATGGCTTCCAGAATGTCATATAACAGCAGACAAAACCAACACAGCAGCTTTATTCAAACAAGAAAAATATTCAGAGGAAAGTTGGCAAGAGATACTAGTAGAGATCCCTAGAGGTGCTCTTGAGCAGACTGCCCCTCCACGACTTAGACGCACAGAAGAATGCCTCATATGGCTGAATTGGGATGCAGTTGGCTTCATCTTAATGAAGGCAGATGGGTGTTACAGACCTGGGTGGCTTAATTGAAAGCAAAATGAAGTCCTCTTTTCCAAGAAAGATGACTGAGTATAAAAGAGCAGATAGTAAGGTGGTAGAAAACATGTGCCCTTTACTGAACTACGTATGAGAGTGATCAGAGTTGAATACCTTTGAAAAATATGAAGATAACTGAAATCAGGGTAGAGGTAAAAAAAATTCAGTTACAGAATGCAATTTCACACGGTCTTTCTACTGAAGGAGCCCATTCAAAAGTCTAGGTCTTAGTGCTCAGCTGAGTTATCTGTCTTCTTCACTGACACAAGGTCACGCCATCCTCAGAAAGGGCAGAGTTCAAGAAGAAGACACAGCACCACCTTCAGACATCAGACACTCATTGCTTTTGCCACCAGCAGAGTATACAGAGGCCACAAATCTATCTGAGTCTGGGCAGACAGACTGGTTAACAAGTGACATAACACACTATCTAGGTGGGGTTTTTTTGTTTTGGTTTTTTGGGGTTTTTTTGGTTTTTTTTGTTGTTGTTGTTGGTTTGGTTTTTTTTGTTTGGTTGGTTGTTTTTGTTTTTTTTTTTTTTAATTTCTAGCAGATGGCACAACCCTCAGAAGCAATTCAGGCCCTTCTCAGCAATGGCATGAATCAGGTTCAAATTTGATGCTTTCAGATGCATACCTTTTCATGCAAATCCTACTCCTTTTCCACGCTTTCAGTGGGCAGCCTGGTCATTTGTACATGGCTGTTGTGACGAAATTGTCTCTATGTTTACGCTTCAGGCTTTGCTCCTCTGTTCCTATTTCTATAGCCTAAGAAAGTACCCTCAGGCATAGGAGCTTTATGCCACCCCACATGTCTGGACAGGAAGAAGAGAGATCAAATAAGTAAATTAATTATGTCAACAAATAAGAGACATTCTCTACGAAGAGAAACTCCAAGTCCAAACAGTAGCAGCTCAGTACTAGACCTGCCCTGCCAGTGACCCACCCATGTACTGAGAGGGTCTGTAGCATCCAAGGAAAGATGAGTCTGTAGCATCAGGGAGCATCTAGACAAGAAGAAAAGAAGAAACTTCTCTGCATAACCCAACTCAATAATCTATTATCATAATATTGTTCTGAAATAGGAAGAAGATAAGCTGTACTTGTCCATCTTTCTACCTACCTCGGCTACAGTAGAAAAAGAAACTGCAAAATCTCATGAAGACTTCAAGAAGCTAAAAGGGATAGCTGAATACGTCAAAGCAACTTGCAGACTATTTAAGGATACTGCAGTAGTCACAGTACTGAAAAAGAGCCCAAAAATCCGTATGATGGGGCAGTAGAAAAAAGTCATATTTGAGAAAAAATGGAACAGAAATGTCAGTAAATAATTTTAAAAACATATTACATAAAATTGGAAAAGAATGAGAGCAGACTGCAAAATCCATAGTATCTAACAATGAGCTAAAAGATCAAATAAGATAAATGACAATAAGGGTCAATGTGTGCTTGCTATGTGGAAAACCTGTTTCACTTCTATGAAGAAATCAATAAGTTCATGGAAACCCCCCTCCCACACTGATATAATCAGCTTGGATTTTCAAGGAGGAATTTACAAAGACACCCCATGAACCCTTCCTAAAGAAACCAACCCACCATGGATTAAAGAAGACAGCACACACACAAGTAATAGTCTTAATTAAAACAGATGACAGAAAAGGAGAGATGTCATTAGTGTCTGGCTCTGTAGTAGGGACTGTGCTATGAGCATGAACATCTGAAAGAGGGAATGAAAAAAAGGCTGGTGGCATGGAGTTGTTGAACTTCACAAAATAATGAAAGAGCAGATGAATATCAGTAATCATAGAATCATGGAATGGTTCATGTCATCAATCAATAGGACCTTAAAAGTCATCTAGTTGCTATCCCCCTGCTGTAGGCAGGAATGCCATTCACTAGACCAGGCTATTCAAAGCCCCATCCAACCTGGTCTTGAACACTTGCACAGAAATGAGCTGCATGCATAGAAATGAACCGTCCCTAGGGACAGGGAGTTGAGCATTATAATGACCGGTGTGAGCTAAATGCACATCATCAGTAAGAAAAGCAAGCTGAACATTTTATTAGACTGGTTGGAATAGCTAGAAAATGGTTTTGGGTATCGAATGAGAATGGCAGACTTTATGGTAAAACAGAAACTCTCATTTGGTAGGCATCAGAGACTGAATATAATAATTTCAAGACATCTTGAGGTGTTTGGAGTGTGTGGTAGGGGGTGGGTCAGACCTTGCTCTGGGGAGGTAGTGCCCTGCCAGCCATACCCCTCAGCCCCACAGTGTCTGTCAATCATGCACACTAGAAAGCAGTCCCAGTTTAGCCTAACCCAGTCCCTGAGTGCCTGAGAGACTGTAAGACTCACCTGGGAAGAAAGCTCAGGATGGGCCAAAGCTGTAAGGAGCCTGACCATGAGGCAAGCATGTTGTTCCTTAACCCTACCTTCATCTTGGAGTTTTCTACCCATTACATTGCTGGAGCTCAAGAGATGGTAGCTATATATCTGTCCTTCTACATCTTTCCTGTCTTTCTGTTTTTCTCCCTCTCCTCTTCTTCTAACTCTCTTTTCAAAGAATATAACATCGAATGGGCTTAAATGTTTTTATGTTGAATGGGCTAAGTGTATGCTGTGATAAGTGTTTTATGTTGTACTAAATCATTTGCCAAAGTTCCTTGATTTTCGATAGTTTGCCAGTAAACTTTTGTGTGATTTTTATCTCTTGAGAATATCTGGTCAGTATTTCTCCTTTGTATTTACCCAGAGCAAAAGAACCTAGGTTTGACCCCTGGATTTAAGTGACTGGGGTGTAACAGTAGGTCAAGACAGCAATTAGTCCCCTCTTTTGCTCTCTCTGAGTCCAGCTCACTCAAACTCTTCACATGCAATTTTCTTAGAGGGACAGAGAAAGGGAAGAAAAATAAGACATAAATTTTAGGTCATCATGTTTCTGATTGGAAAAGCTAATTGCTGATTCTTAGTTTATCTCAGTAAAATACCACGCCTTCTCTGGGAGAATAATATGGTGGATCAGTTTAGGAGAAAACACTGATCTTGTGTGGACAGAGAGAATTCACTCTACATCACAAGGCAAGAATACATTTATGCTGCAGCAAACCAGGCAGTTTGGTTATTCTTCTGATGCAGTCAGTTGCTTGGTGGTTTGGTTTTTTGTTTGTTGTTGTCGTTTTTGTTTGGTTGGTTGGGTTTTGCTTTTGTTTTTAAATATATGTTTTTAAGATCCCTTCCTGTTAAACCACAAAAGTGTATTATCCTCATTTTTGAGTAGTTACAGCCTGTGATGATTGCCTCTGAGCTTTCTTCAAAGGCCAGTCATATTTCCTTCAAGCTCAAGTCCTATTAGCTGTTCCAATGAATCCCTGTGGAGACAGACACATGGGCATATGAGCCTGTGAATGGCCAGGTTTGCCTTGCTGCACTCATGCAACAGCAGCAGAGATCACACTGTTTACATCACTATTCCAGACCTACACTTTCCAACAAGAAAAGTGAGGGGGGAAGCAATGCAAACTAAAATAAAGATGAAGCTAAAACCAAAAGGAAACTAGTCTTCACAGCATTTCCACATAAATAAATTTGTTTGACAAGAGTCTTTTCTTAATAAGAAAAAGGAGGGAACATAGACTGAAAAGGAGAAGTGGTAGTAACTTCAAAGATAGGAACACACCAGTGGGTAATAAATATTTATAAAATAAGAGATGCATCAGCCTGCCACATACATTTTCTACAAAATGATATATGGGTGACTAAATTGTGATAAAGAAATGCAGAGTAAAGTAACACAGAGCCTAAATTTAGGTATGTGTAGATTTTTCCAAATGTTGCATTTTCAAGTATATTTTAAAAAAAGTAAGGAGGGAGGGGAAATATGGTGTTTTTGTTTTGGTTTCCTTTTACCCAAACTAAACACAACTGTTTCATGTCTTCATTTTTTCCTTTGTTTCTTACATTTTTTAAAATTTCCCTCAACTTCCAGCCTTTGTTCCTTTGTGTTATAACACAATGTTATTTTCAATATGACAAAAGTTGTACTTTTAATGCCAAATTGGTTGATATATTTTATAAAAGAAAATGAAAGACAGAGCTTTGACTGCAATGAGATGTGGAAGTTTGCTTGGTGCCATAATGTGCTACATCCATAATTTTCAGTTAACCCCTTTCCAACTCAACTCCTGCCTGTACACCCTTAGCAGCACATTCCCTGCTAAAACAGCTGAGTACACCACCACTTCTGCAAAACTGAAAGGTACTGTTTTCATTTTCTTAGACTCTCCTCTGAGATAAAATTAAGGTTTTTCTGGTACATTTAGCTGAATGGTGACCAGATCTCTGTGCTTAAAGTTCTATACCTCAAACCCGGCACCCAAAGAATGACCTTGAAAAGATCCTTATTTGTTTCTGATAGAAGAAAAAAGTTTTACTGTTATTAATAATTGTGATTCCTGCCATTCTAACATGAAGTCTGAGCTGTATTTTTTTCTGTGGTGTATGCTTGCCTTGCATAATGTGATCCTTTAGACCTGTAACATGCTTATGCAATGCAAAAAGTCGGGCAGTGTTACCAGGGGCATGATTTGAAGAAGACAGGATAGTGCTAGCAAACAGAAGCTTTAAAATGTAAGATGGCCTTCACTGGTTGCAGAATATGATGATAGTGTGTCAGTAACTTGAATCATAACATCCTGTGCATTTTGGACTAAGTACTAGGAAAGTATTAGGAAAGACAGCTTTTTAACTTATAAAATGAGCACTTCTGCAACAGAACCAACTGTCAGACAAATATAGAACCCTGAAATGTAATTTTTAAGCTCTTTTTTTCAAAGTAATACTACAATTTAAAGTACAGCAGAACAAAATGACAGCTTTAAAGAGAAAAAGGACAGATTTGATTTTAAAGACTAGGTATAGGAGCAGTGAGTCAGACCTGATCTTAGCGACACCAGAAGAGATTTGGAGTTACTGCATTTGGATTACTTCTGATGTAGTCCAGTATGACTGAAACCAGGGTCCAACAAACTATGGAATAAACAAGGGCAGAAATATCCTTCATTATGGAACACTTGAACACAGTCAATAGAAATAAAAAAGAAAAAATATAAAAAGGTACATAAAGTAAAAAGTTACATAAAGCAAAAAGGTACAACAGCACAGCACAGAGCTCCTTGAAAAGCTGATGTCTGACCCAAGCCCAGGTACTTTCAGCTGATGTGAAGAGAGGCACAGCAACTCAGTTATATCTGTTGAATAATTTCCCTAATTTTGAATTAGTGCAAGGATGTTCAAGGTATTCTTGAAGAAAACTCTGGGTTGGAGGAAGCATATAAAGCTACTTGTAATGCTGTTCCAGGCAATGCTTGTATGTACTTTATCAGATAAGAGAGTGAACAGGCAGGAAGTCAGAGAAGTATTCTAAGATATAGCAAGCAGAACAAGACAGATTTTTGAAGTTCTGATCTGGAGGTAAAGCTGCATATAAACTTATTTATTTGTTTCGATGGAAAACTACATGTGACCCTATTCCTTGTCTTGTAAACAAGGTAGCTATGGTGCTTCCATCAAAGGAAATCTTTAATCAACTAAGGTAGTTGTTGAAAAGGAAAGGATTTCTTGCTTTAGTGGTTCATATAAAGGGGGAAGGACATAAAACCAAAGCGTAGGTTGCCACTGAAAGATAGAGAACATACTCTTAGGAAGAAACATACTTTTTTCAACAGCATACTTGAGCAAGCTGAAATATAACATATAAATAACAAAAACGATGATTCAATAAAATAGTTATATAGAATAACAAGTTCACCTAATCATAATCCTTTAAGATCAGGAGTATTTGGCAAAACTTGTTTTGGAATGCTTTTGTGTGATTTGGCATAAAAAGGAGAAATGTTAGAGATTGCAGCCACAAACAAAGCCCTTTGCTTTGATCCATGCGTGTTGCATATCCATTCCAAAAATGAAAGGCAAAGACGTAGAGGCTGCTTTAATTTGCCTGCATTGCTTCAGTTTCCAATATCACATGCCCTTTTATAACTGGGCAAAGAGATCTTTCTGTAGTGGGCAGGAATTGCTTCTTTCTATTGCAGTTTTAATAACTGCTACATGTCATGAGAGGGCAAGTCCTTCAGCTTTCCAATAATTGTATACTACTTGTACCTTGTATCTCTAAATATGTTTTTATCAGTCCCCACAAAAATCAAAACCATCCTTTGTAATCAAATTTTGTAAGAACTATTCCTGGCAGCAACGTTAACATTTTTCCTTGGACTTCAAGAAATGGCTAGCCTAACAGGACCTAGAATTATGATAGGGATGCCTGGTATTTGCTGTTCTACACTCACTATATTCTGCTCATCTCAGCCATAGGACTTGTTACTCACTTTCTGACCTAAATTATTATGCAATCTTACTTCACGCTATTTAAAAATTACCTCATTTCACCTTGAATATCACAAAGTAATGACAGTTGAAGTAATTTCTAACATGGTTTATACTTAGGTTTTGGATTCTATTCAGGTAACTGGCCATACCAGTGCAGGGGTGTTATTATCTGACAAACTGCTGTGTGCTTAGAATAAGTCTGAACATCTAATTTGGACATCTGAAACAATCACAATTTTCAAGGGATAAGTAGTGACTGAACAACATTTATAATAAATATAAAAATATTATTTCAGTATTGTCTAACAGAGGGATTTATGATTTTTTTAACCAGAGATGTAAAGATATTATTTCATGTCCTGTAATAGAGAGATTACAGAGAAACTGGTGTAAAAGTTTATGTTTAATAGTATGGTACTGTAATTACACAGTAGAATTTAATCATGTAAGTTGTGAATCAGTTATGGTGAAGAGACACAATTATGAGGTGTCTCAATCCCGGAGACAGGGGGATGAATCCTGCTGTCCTTGCAAGTCTTTTTCCTAAGAATTCCTATTGAACTAGGTACATGTTTCTCTGTCCCCTTGCTTCAATGGGACAGGATTGTTCCTAAGCCATTTTGCCGTGTTTAGCAGCTACAGGTTTCCTACACATGGTACTCAGGGCAAAGACAAAGCCAGTCATGGGTGCAGAGGCAGCATGAGTTCCTTGGCATGCTGCTGCAGCAAGTCAGTCAATTCTAGTGATGGCAGTGCAGGGCACGCTCCTTCCCTCTGGTATAAATCAGTGCCGAAAAAAAAAAGATGGGAGCATGGATCAACAATTGGTATTTTAATCCCTAAGTGGCTTGTGGAGGCAGAAGTCAACACCAATGGGCTAACAGAGACTGGGCTTTTCTGAACATGCAAGGGTTTCCTTGGCACTGGACAGAAAGCGTGGGGAGAGAAGCCACATTTGCAGTTGAACCCTCAGGAAACTGGCCATCAGTATGTTAGAGCACAACAAGATTGATGTCCTTGGAGAAAGATTATTTGAGGACCTCCATGTGATTTTAACCACGATTGAAAAGTTTAGTGTTGTAGCAATGTTCTACTTAGGTCTCTGTGGAGTTAGGTACAGAAATGCTCTGTGGTTACAATAAGCCTCTATAGTGCAATATTAAGGCACTGCTGGTGTTTGCAAAACCAGTACCTAGTCCTGAAGCCACACAAACTTTGATGGCTAAATTTCAGTGGAAGTCCAGGGAGTCCATATAGCTGCCAGTGTGAAGTTTCTAGCCACACTGAGTTGCAAAGGGCAAGAGCTCACAAGATAGAGTCCTCCTAGCTGTTTCATTTTGCCATGGATATGATCAAAACTTCAAAGTGGAAAACATTCTGTTAGAATAAACTCTATCCTGATTAATCAGTGGCTAGAAAATCACTTAGGAGATCTAAAGCATAGGAACTAGGAATTCCATAGCCCTTTCCTAAAAGGATTGGAATTTTCTCCAAGATAAAGCCTCCAGCAACAACACAATATGTGGCCAGCCACAGGTCTCATTTCAACTTATTCAGTACATTGAACCCAGAATATGACAGCAAAGGGTCTGAGAGATCTCCACCTAAATTATTTACAACATGACTACACACAATCAGATGAAAGCTTCTCTCATATTTATTTTTTTAAAAATGCCAAAGAGATGCTCCGGTATGTTCCAGCCATACTACCTTTCGTTATTATTTTGTAACTCCATGCAAGCAAAATTTCACTGCATCTGGTAAATGTCTGTGGGGGCAGGATGACTCAGTCACTTAAATATGTAGCACAGTTTCCCCTATTTCTGCATTACAGCAACACCCCAGTCTGTGACTCTGAGCAAGTCACAGGCTGTCTTTCAGAGCATATTTAATGTGAGGTTCTCACTGCTTACTAAGGAAGATTCCATGGCACTTTTCACAAAAGTAGGGCTATTAACCTCTCTGACCCAACCATATTCCACTATTCATTAAGCACCATGGGAGGAAGAACTACTTTAGTACTGACTGAGAAGGAAGAGTGCCACCCACTGAACCAAAACCATCACACTCAGCAACAGCCTGAGTATATATGTACATAGACATGTGCGTGATTTTAGTATATACACACAGTGTATGTTGAACAGAAACCAAGAAGTAATCTGATGTGATAGTTATAATTCACCATGTCTTAGATTAATCTGTTACATTGTTCGGTGGCAAAACTGACAAGATGTTGCACGATCATGTTTCATCACATTAGGTGTGTTGTAAACCAAATACAGAATTTTCTCTGGTGCAGTTTCAGCATCCAGGGAGAAATCCCTAATTTATGACTGTAGCCTTGAACTGGTGAATTTACACCAGTAGAAAAATGCAGCAGAGGAAGGAGGCCCATGTTATTTCTCCCATCCCACTGTTTCCTCTCTACATTATGTCTGCTAAGAACAACTTTCCTGCTTGATATATTTTGTTTTCTGCCAGCTGCCACCTCCAATTAGCCTTTCTTATGTCGTTTGGTAGTAAGGATCTTTAGATTCATGTCAGGAGATGCATTTAACATACTTCTGATACTCCAGCATAAGCAGCTGTGACATGTGGGCAACTCTGAACATCCTCAACCATCACCACCAATTACCCCCTTTATTAATCTGACCTTACAGTGGATACCCAGGGAGAATTTCACTGTCAGTCTAACATTTCACAGCTTCCTATGTTTCATGAATATATACATATGCTGTGTTTCACATTTCACTTGTTTGCTGCCCTCCTAAACACTAGCTTCTTAATATTAGTTGCTTTGGTAACAAGACATAAATCACTTTTTTATGGCTGCTGCCCCATTTTTCTGCTAACAGCTGCCATATTGCATTAGGCTACATTATACACGATGAAGAATGACAGAGGTGGAGCACGACATGTGCAGCCTAACAAATTTATTATGCTGTTCAGTTGATAGGCCTATTCATCTTTCAATGCTGAGAGTAAGTCCTACTAACCCAAATTAACAACACTCCAGGAAAATGTTAAGAATGTAGATTATATACAAATCAGTAAACTCTGATACTGTGTATTCAACTCAGATAATCTACTTCTTGATAATGGAGCTGATATATTTTAAGCATCTGTTACCCTTAGGGTGCTTTAATGGAAAGACATTTATAATTTAGCTTTGAAGCACAGCACAAAACTGTATTGAACAATGAAACTGTTTAGCTTGTGGTTATGTTTATGCAGCTCAAACACACTCAGGACTTGTCTACACTGCAGGCTGTGGGGTGACACAGAGATACCACATTTCAGCTGAAATAGTTTATGCCTTCCTACTGCGAGATAAACATTTTCTGGACCCACATTTTGGAAGAAGGTAAGCACTCACCTAGAACAATGCAGGAAGACCCCAGGGTGTCAGAATTGCTGCTCTCTGTTGCCTGAGAAGTCAAGCCTCATTCCTGTGTTTCCAAGAGGTCATGCACAGTCTGAAGCATCCCTAGTCATGTTTGTCATTTCAGTGCAGCTGGGCTTCTTTGACACCAGCATATATTTTTAAAATGGGCTGTAAAACCTGGCAAATGTGAAAACCTGTTTAAAAGCTCTGACCTCAAACCCATCAGGAGTTCTTACAGCTATTTTTATTGAATCCTGAAAATGAAATTTCCAAGTGGAATTCTTCCAACAGAAGAAACAGCCATTTCTATAAGAGAAAAAACTAAGTAATTAAAATATGTAAATTTGGAGTTATAGTATAGATTATGTAGGTTATAATAGCACAAGCTATAGAGGATTTCATAGATGGAACAAAGTTTTAAGAAGCTCTTAAAAGAAATACTGTTCTTCCTTTCCCATGCAAAGCCCCCTGCAGCTTCTGCAGTTATTGGGAGTTCCTTAAATCACAGCATTGAGACTTCATATTAAGGAATACACAAAGTCAAATCTTTACAATTCTAACTTTTCCCTAATTATCTTTACAGCAGCATTCATAGTGTGGGGAATGCAGTAAACTGTGTGGTAATGTTAATTATGTGCAAACGGCAATTGTAAAGGTTTTAATAGTGACCTCTGCAACTAGAAACCTTATTGATCATTTCTATATGTATAATCACATAGTGCTGGCTAAGACACCAAAATCCTAGCCTGGCTTGTACTGAAGTCTATGTAAAACTGTGGACTGGACGCCTGAGGACTGGACTCCTGAGGAAAATATCTTGTTTGAGTGCTTCTGAAAAAATGTTAGATGTTTCCCCCTCTCCCTCAACAAACTGAAATGTTAAAAGTTGAACAATGATTCTGAATTATTTTATAGAAGTATGAGGCTGTCTGATTGAATCAAAAATTCATACAAAGTGATCCATTCTGATTTGAATTTAAAGCATTTGCAAAACAATGCTTGGAAAAAGACTGGCATTTCTTGTTTTTTCTATCAAGATATCAGCACTATTGCCTGAGACCCTCATTTCTTGTGTGTTCTGAGACCTATATACAATAGTCTTTTCCTAGTTCAAATGACTCTGGTTTTTGTTTGGTGGTGGGTTTTTTGTCGTGTTTTTTGTTCATGTTGTTTTGTTTTGTTTGGGGGTTTTTTGTTGGTTGGTTGGTTTGGTTGCTCTTTTTTTTAAATAGTCTGTAGACTTGGGAAGTTGGCAAGATCTGTTTGGAAATCCACAATGCATCAAAGCACAGATTTTGTGCTTTCCATCTCTGTTACCCAGCTGCACAGAGAGCCAAGATTTTCTTAAAAATCGTGAAAGTTTTTTCATGAGCCACACATCATTTGTACACAGAGCTGAATAAGCAAGGGTCAATACCATGTTACAACATTTTGGTAATATCTCAAAGTGGCTTTCTTCTGGCACATGGGAGTTAAAGTTCCTGAAAATTTAGATTTTTTGCAAAGACTCAAAAGCACATTGGACACCACTATGTCTGGTCAGCTTTGCTGGCTGCAATAAACAGTAAATGAGACCACATTTTTTGTTCTCTTCATCATTAAAATTAAGTTCATGTGACCTGCACTGAGTACCAGCATAGATGCTCAGCAAATATGCAGTTACAGCTTGCCACTCTATAGGGGTGTTATTACTCACTCCCTCAGTGCAGCCATACAAGACCTAGGCACATTTTGCTTTGAAGAGGTTAATCTCTGAACCTTACGAAGTGTTTTGAGTGTTAATGGTCTCTGTTCAGTTCTGTATTGCTTTGAGATAGCCCAGCTTATGCACCTGTTTATTTGAACTCAGATTAGCTAATGCAGGTGTTTATTTTTCCTTAGCTAGAGCACTAAAACTCTTATTCTATATATTTTTAACCATCAATTCCTAAGAAATACATTTTTTCAGCATAAGAACTTGGAAAAAATTCTTCACTTTGAGTGGGAAGAGTGAGATGATTTTATCCACATTTGGGTCTTACTGTTTTAAAAGTGGAAGAGAAATTACAAAATCTGGAGACCATTACATATGTGCAAAATTATTTGTGTATTTCATTTTTTAACCTAGTGAAATACATGAATTTATTTAAATTTTTTTTGGATAAAACTTTCCCTTGACACTATAGTCTATATATTTTAATTTGGTTTAGCACCTGGATGCTTTGTATAAAGCCAAACTCAAAAAGTACATTCTCCAGCTATACCTAAGAAGATTGCTAGGTAGCCACGTTTTAACCTTTCCAGTTCTATGTAAGGAAGCATCACTGGTCTCAAAAAGCTTGCTCTTATTTCCTTACAAGGAGCAATCTTTATTACACAAAATGAAATTGTTGGGTCAAAAAAACCATTTTGAAATGTCAAGAGGCATCATATTGATGGTTTCAAACAGAAACTTTCTAGTTCTCATTTTGCATTAAGGGTTTCTTTTGAAATTTACCTATGTTTATCTTTAATGAATATGAAATGTCTTCTGACCTGAAATGACATTTCTTTCAAATTTGTGTGTTGCTGTTTGGCAGTAAAACTGACAAATTTTAATTCTGAGTGGACCAAAAGGATTTTTTTTATTGCTGTTGTTTTTTTGGTTTGGCCAGCATACAAATACAAATAAATAAATCCTTTATACAACTCTAGTCTTCAGATATAACTTGATCAGCAATACTGTTCTTTTAGTTTTACACATGTAAACAACAAGTAATTGTATTTGTTTTCACAGGGTTACCTCATAGTTATGCAAGAGAAAAAGGAGCAAGATTTCCTGTCAAAATAGTAAAAAAAAAAAAAAAAAAAAGGTTAAAAAAAGGGAAGGAAAAGAAAAACAAACCAGTGTAATAGAGACACATCTCTCTTGTGTGTTGCTCGACACCAGCTGAAACAAAACTGACTTGAGACTCTGCAGAAACATAGTTTGGAAGCGAGAAAAATAAATTGAATTCTGCAGCAGTAGAGCAACTCCTCCAGACACCGCACTGGGAGAAATCAGGGGAGTTTCAAGGGGCTGTGGGTGGAAAAGAGGATTAAGAAGAGCCAGCAGGACTTGGCCGACCTTTGCTAACTTCCTGACCCCCACTTTTACCCCCTGGGAGCTGGGCTCTGGTCGTGGGAACAACACCTGCCTTCTCCAGCCCCACCTCCACAGAGGTTGCTGCCACCCCATGGGCGCCTGGGGCCAGGAGTGACCACAGCAAGAGGAAAGCCTCCTGTGCTTCATCAACCCTGTTTCGGAGCCACAGGGAGGAGGTAGCGGTGGCAGGAAAAACTTCTGAGGGGTAGTGAGCAATGTGGTTCATTGCTGAGGATTTTTCTACAACCCTGCAGAGCAAAGCACCCAGCCCTACCTCCTTGGGTAAAATCTCAGCTGATGGAGTCCCATGGACCCAAACCAGAAAGACAACTCACAAGCAGAAGCCACTATAACCTTTAACTATGGCCTCTGCCCCAAGGTGTTTTGGGGTCACACAGGTGGACAGGAGAAGTTAACCACATGTCTAATTCAGTCATCTATGCCTATACCATCAGTATTCCCCTTACACTTAATGTTTAAAACCATCAGCTACAGAAATAGACAGGATATGAACAACATATATGAATGAGTATTGAATACACTTTCTGTATCACACCATCTCTTGCTGTATTGCAGAGAACTACAGTAAGTTACACACATATTTCAATACATGTGTTCTATGGACTAAAAATATACCCACTCTTGGGGCAACACCTGCACTTCTGTCAATTGCTATGCAGACAGATTTTCATCTATAGTGTTATGTGTGCACTCCTGAGCACACGCACACATTTATCTAATGTGTGCATTGGTTATCCTTAGATTCCTGTTCAGAGGAAGATCCTTTACCCTACAGTAGTGATAAATCACATACTACTTAACATGTCAAAACAGTGGTCATAAATGACCCAGTATCCATACAGAACACAGGCTAGGGACATCACCACAAATAAATATTTTGGCCCTGCAAGGTTGATTGCAGGCCTAGGGCAGAAACTGAGGGGATTTCTGTTGAAGCACACTTTTCCTCTTTCTTAGCTGTCATTCTTCTTTTTTTTGCTCTTCTAGTTTCCTCCTTTCTCCAGCTCACCTTTTCCTTCCTCTGAATAATACAACTATTACATATTTTTCTAAGTCTATCATGCCAAATCAAATTAATAAATCCATCTCATGACATTACCATAGCCTTTTTTATATCTCTCTTGTGTAATATTGCTCTCATTTCTATGACTTACACAGAAAGAATAATTATATTTATTTGCTAGGGTTTTTTTTCAACAGGGAACTACTTGATTATTTGTCATCTTAGACAGAAAAGACTTATAAATGTCCAGATCCAGGAGAATTAAAAATAGTATAGAAGTACTGTGTTAAAATATACATATCCACACATATTTTATATGTGGCAGTATGAGGAGTACATTCACAAACTCCTTGGCTTTTAGGAGCTGTGGGTACTACAGCTGGAGCAGATAAGGGGAGGAAGCTTGCTCCCACCTCACTTGTGCTAGTGGGCAATCTGGATAAATTAGAAAGGAGGTAACAGACTTCAAATGTGGACATGAAGAAACTCCCCTAACCTTACACGGATCTTAATATTATTCATTATTTTATTATTATGTGCTATAGGTATAGGTCTTTTCTTTTAAAATGTAGAATGCAAAAATGCAAATAAGATACAGTTTGAAACATACACTTATTCAATATTGAATTCTACATGAAGGTACTAGAACTTGAAGTGGAAAATTTTTAATGCAGAGAAAAACTGGACAGGTCTGCAGATTAAGTACAGGTTTTGCGATAAACAATGAAGCAACTCATTGTCTGAAAAATCAGCCATGGGAGGGTAAGGTCTGTCTCTCAGAATATCAGATCTTGGTGGTTACTGCAATCCCTATTAGGTAAACAAGATTTGGATCTGTCTAGAATTATATGAGAAGCAGGAGGAGAAGAGACTTCCGTTCTGATTTTGATCTTGCATCTTGAGACGTGTCCATTTCAAAATTCTTTTACTTGATGCATTTCTGTTCACACTTGCTGCCCCCTCCTCATCCCTGGAAAGGCAGAAGGTGACAGAGATAAGCACATGTTTGTGGTCCTGCTTGGTTGCTGGGCCCCTGCTGCATGAGGGCATAGTTCACATAGGCTGTGGTCATAGGTCTGACCTGGGAGTGGTGCTTCCCTTGTAGAATAGGAGATCTTGACAAAAGTGAGTTGGGGAGTTCCTAAAATGAGCTGCTCTAGGTGGTAGTTAGGCTAACACCATAAAAATGAAAGCTCTTTTTATGAGCCTTTAGTGAGAAATAAAACTGTGAGCAAGTTGCTGAGATTGTTTTCAAGAAAGCAGATCCAATAAGGTCTTATATCTCAATTTCAATAACAACATGGAAACCTGCTGATTTATTGCAATGTGTTTTTAGAAAGTTTGGGATGCTTCAGGTGGCTACAAGTAATGCTGGAGCTTTAAGCAACAAATGTTTGGATGAGCTCAAGCATTCCTGGTTTTCCTGTGCTTAATATGTTGCATTGCTATCTTGATATGTAATGTCACAGATGGTAATATTAGTCATGAAAGAACAAAGAAGCCAAGTCCATAGACAAATTAAGGTGGTGGAGAGAAAGAGAGAAAGAAAGGAAAGAGAGGGAGCAGTGAATGCCTACAGCAAACAAATTTTATTTTAAAGATTCTTTATACACATTGAACACCTTCTCAAAATCTATGTGTTGGCAAGAGGAGCCATAGAAGGCTGTAAATCCTCAACCTGGCTGGTATCCACTGCAAAAAGTAGAGTAAGTAGCATGGTGAAAACATCTTGGAAATGAATAGATGAACTTAATTTAACAATGGGCAGCCGTCCAACAAATTCCCATGCAAACCAGTGGTGGCTTCTTCCTTTTTTTCTTTTTTCTTTTTTTTTTTTCATTTTGTTTTCTTCTGTTTTGTTTTTATTAACTACACAGCCCTTCTCCAATAAGAGATTTAGAATGTTTGCCTCTTATCTTCTTTGCACCTTTCAAATGTCTTTTTTAACCATTTGTATACAGTTCACATTACCTACCATGAAGACCTTAAAGGAAACACTCAAATTAAATTGAAGTATGAAAACAAATAATAAGGCAGTGATTGAAGGCACGAGTTAACAAACAAGTTATAAGGCCCATGAAACTACATTTACTGTGTGGAGTTATGGGGGAACCTGTTCCAGCTCAGCACACACTGTACCAGTGAAATTGCCCTTCTTATCTCTGAGTCATCTAAATGTTCAGGAAGACATTGAGAAAGGTAAAAATTGGTCCAAAGAGCTATGAACTGATGCAACTGATAAATTTTGTGAAAGAGGAGGCAGATATTTCACCTGCAAAGTTTATCCAGAATTTCAACTTAGAAACAGATTTTGCACTTTGCTTTTGCACTTGTTTGACTTCACAGAGTTTGGAATATATATCACAACAATTTACAAGGGTTTGATAGTTGAACTCTTAAGAAGAAAGCACAGAAGAGGGTGGCTTACAGGTGTGAGTAAGGCAATATAAGAGAACAAATGTATTTTTAGCCTGAGAGGTAGGTAAAATTTCCAACACTGATTTTATTGTGATGTGGAATAGAGACCTCAAATGAAGGGGTAGGTGCCTATTAGCCTGAGATGGAAAGTTCTATATATTGAGAGTACACTTTCACTGGCAAGGAAATGCATCATTTAATAAGTCTTTTCCATTTCTAGGATACTATAACTTGGAGTTGTTCCAATGTGTAAAGTAAAAGGAAAAGCATAGTGAACTTCTGCATCTCTTTCATAAAGCACTTGACCTATCTTGGCATACACAGGCATATATATTGAAGCTATTTTGTTCTAAATATTTTACTGTTTGGAAGGGGATTTGATTATTCTCCAGGGACTGAAAAAATATAGTGAATTCAGAAATAATGGCAACTGCTACCTTCTCCCTTTAATGCTATTTATTTTATAATCCAGACTTGACAGTCTTGCTTCCCTGCTAGGATTTCCTTGAAAAAGAAACAGCAAAGTAAGTTGCATTGCAAATGATGATTTTGTAATCTTCCTCACATTTGTCATATGTCACTTTCATTCTCTGTATCCAATGCTTTTACATAGCCATAAAGCAGAAAGTCAGATTTTCATTTATTTCTCTGTTTTATGCTATACATAAAGTGTAAGACAGAAACCTATATTCACTCCTCTGCTACTGCACTAACTTGAAAATACACAGAAATTTTGCCCATTCAAAGCTTTCTATGTAATTGAAAGTCCAAAGCATGGCCAATACTCAGACTCAATACTTTTATTAACATTTAGCAGAGACATATTTTACAGAAATAAACTCAAAGAGTTTACATGGCTACAGAGGTTGTTTCTGAGTGATTTTTGGGCAACATAAATGTGGTCTTAGCCTTTCTGAAAAACAAGAATACAGACAATTAATCTTTGCAATTAGGTAACACAACATAAAAGTCCATTCCTTGGGAGTTTTTTTCAACCTGCTAGATGCATAAGCACAAAATTTGGCTGTTCAAGTCATTAACACCCTGCCTCCCAACATTCTCTCTAATTGATGTAATCTGCACAGTTGGGCTAACACCAACATATTTTCCCAGACCACCACTCTTGTTAAAGCACTAAGAGGAAAAAGCATGAAGAACTTCTGCTCCAGGATAAACTTCAATACTTGGACATCAATGTTCATTTCTATTTAGGAATATACTTCTTTCCAGTGAAAAGTTAGATTTTAGAATCTTATTTTTCACAATAACAAAATGTTTAAATGTGCATGGACAAATATCCTTATTTTCCTTCACATTAGGACATAGTTTGTAACAACTGGATTCACACAAACATCTAAAGGTGTGGAAGAGTGGAGAAGAGTTTTTATGTATGAACATCCAAGCAATGCAGATTTTACGAAAATCTCTTAGGGGAAAAAAGAAGTATGAGGACAAGAAAAAAAGAAAGTGAAAAATATAGGAGATGATTTTGACCACCTTGTAGTGTCAGAAGCATTTAATGTGTTGATGGCCAGCTGACTGCTTAGCACAGGTAGGTGGGCATGGTTCTAGCACCATGGATCCCAAACCCCATAATACTGTAAAACACTGTAGTTGGATATTTCAGTAAGTTCAAAATTAGTCCTCCTGTAGTTTAAGAATGAATACTATTACAGTTCTGAAGATTAGGTGCCAGAACTAACAGTATATGGCAGAGTCATGTTAGAGAAGGTGTTCTTACAGCACATGAAATATAGTTATCCACTGTAAAGTTTGCACTAGGTAGTAAAGAAGGTTAAATGTTGCCTTTTTGACATTTCAAGATTTGATACATGTGAACAATATCCTAAAGATAAAATCTTTAATGTTACTAGTTATAGATAATTTCCTTTTCTTGAAAGAGATTTGAGCCTTCTGTTTAGGCATTTGTGTTTGTGGAGAATTCACCCCACTTGTTAGAATATATTAGTTGAACGATGGCTTTAAAAGTATACATAAAACAAAACAAAACAAAACAAAACAAAAACCTCAAACTCTGCAACATCTTCTACTTTATTTTTTCTTTTTTTTTTTTTTTCTATTGCGATCCACAGAGCAATATTACTTCATTTACTCATTATTTTAAGTCTACCTGGTCCCAGAGGGAATATGGGTCCTTTTCTCTTCTTTGGCAGTTCTAAGATTAAAGATCTGTTTTGTTTATCTGATCTGACAGTCATAACCTCAGAGGCAGCATGGCGTAAACAGCATCACCTCTTGATTTCTTCGCTATTTCAGCATCACCTTGAGGAACAATGGAAAACATGGGACTATGAACACATAGACCAAGGAACTTTCTGAACTTTATATCATTTATCAACTCACCTGTGAGGTCACAAGATACAGACAATTTTCATGATGTTTCTTGTTGACTATTCTGACAGCCAAAGAGGTCAGTTGCCAGCCCACAAAGCTATGCAAGAAAGCTGCCTCTGCATGCAATTCTTCTGTAGATGTCTTAGTGTTTTTCTTCTCTCTCAGCAGACAGTATACACAGAGATAGGACATATTCTCCATCAGAAGCAGGACAGTTCCTCTTGGAGATAAAGCTGACTGTTCTTGTCTGACTTGTGTGGGAATAATATCAGACACTTTGAGCACTGTGATGGGACACTTGATGTCTGTGGAAGGGGCAGTGCCCAAAGATCTTAATGAATTGTGTCCTGAGCAATCATTGCCTTACTGACTTCCCACTCCTTTTTGATATCAAAAACAATCTGCCAAAGAGGCTCCTTTTTGCCCATTTTTTTTCCTAGTGTGTGGACTTTTGTCCTTCTCCACATCACAGACGTATGGAGTGGACACAGAAGGAGGGAGATAAACTATTCCAAGTAGATATGGCACCATTTTTTGACCAATACTGTAAGCATGAGGCCATAGCAGGCTGCAGTAAACACCTTGAGAAGAACATACAGCAGGTACTAGGCACATAAACTACACTAATTCCACATTTTAGGTGCATCAGGAAAACCCTGCTGTTCTTCCTTATAGAGAACAAGGAACTACAGACTTCTAAGCTGTGTTGGATAAAGATCAAACCTTTGGCTGTTTGATTATTTTTAATCAACATCCTAAGAAGCTAGAATATTTTACTCTTTTCTCCAGCATGGACAGCTGGGATTTCTCTCACTAAGAGAAGGAATTGCTTTGACAGAATTGGAGTGCTGTCTGTCTAGAGGAATCAATACTTTTGAGGTTTTGTTGTTCCAATATTGATCACTCCTGCTCTACTCCACAAAGGTGCTAAACAAAACATTGTTGATTGCATCATCAGATTCTTCCTCCTCTTACCTCTTCTCTCTGCACTCTATTCTTTAACTAGATTGAACAAGAGAGGAAAACTAAGCGAAGAAAATGCTCTAGAAAAATGTTCAGGATACTTTTTTGGCAAGAGAAACATATTGCATGCTCCACATGGCTGATTATTAACTAATGGGGCTAGCTTGGACTTTGAGCAGAACAATGGACTAGATGTCCCTCTGAGGTCCCTTCCAACCTACACCAGCCCACTGTTCTGTGTGATACAAAGACTCCTGTATTTCACAGAAGTAAGGTGGGTCTGTGTTTCTCCTGGAGTTGTCAGTCTGTGAAATGATTCAGCAAGTGACATGAAAGGTTACAAGAGGTAGTAGGTCGAAGGCCCTTTGAAACACCTTCTGGCTTTTTCCACCCCCAAGCACCCTGGACCCCTGGAGAAAAAGATGTGGAGAGATATAGTTAAAGGCCCAGCAGTTGATACAGGCCTGAAAGATGTCAGAGAACACAGATTTGGATAGCTTTGGTATCTGCATTGTGTGGCAATTCATTCATGCGTTTGGGCACAACCTGCTGCACTTTTGCCCTGTCACATGACCTTTTGCAAGAGAAGGGCTGGCTGACCCACAGCTGTGGCTTCCAACTCTATGTCTTGAGGGGAGATGAGGGCCAAGGAAAACCCACCTGGTTGAGGCTGTTGGCCGAGGGAACACTGTTGACAGATCGGGGCCAACCTCCATGCTGAGATGCTCAACAGAGGAGGAAGCAAAAGGTACACATGGTTCATATGCTTTTGGCTTTTCTTGGCCTACCTTGATCCCTGAAGTCTGCAGGAAAGCAGAGCTGAGGAGGCAAACTCCTCCAAAAGTAAATGCCGCCTGGGGACTTGGCTGGGAGTTAGACAGACATGTTGCAGAGCCAAAGTGTAAATCTAAAATTTTGAAATAAAGTTTGGAATTTTCCTCAGAAAAGCTTGGCCACCAGGAGGTCTGGCTGTAATGTCAATGCCAGAAGAGGCAGAAAAAACTGGACTGAACTTCAACAAGCAAGATATTCCCTGATTGCCAGTGATTGACAAGCCTGGCTTCAGTCCCACTCCTTGAACACACCAGAACGGTTATGAGAAAAAGGCACCTACTACTAAAAAATATAGGAGTTCAGTGGGTGGTAAGTCTGCTTTTCACTCAGGAACCCCTTAGGAGTCAGTTAGGAGCAGCACATGGATCTCAGTAGTAGCAGAGGCTTATACAGTTGAGAAAACAAAGTTGAAAACAAACAGCTGCAGTAAGGCTTTCACAGCAGAGATAGTGGGTCATAAACAAGTCCCCCAGTAACTGGATATTATCCAACAAGGCACAAGGCCTAAAATGAACTATTTGGTTTTTTTACTCTTCATGAGATGAAATGCACACTGCAGGAAAATCCCGTGCAAATCAACATAGCGTCATGGAAACCACGAGACCATCAATAAAAGTAATAAATGGAAAGGGTTATAATAATATATACTTAGCACTTTACATTTTCAAAGTGCTGACAGGACATTAATCCTCAAAATACCCTTGTGAGGGCAAAGGCAGCTTTAACATTTTGAGGTGGGCTTGTGAGACAATTTTTGGTCTCAAATTAATCTGACCTGACTTCTGTTCACTAGGATCATACTACTCAAAACTAAATTGGAGTATAGTATTTTTACACCAGATAACACGATGCTTCATTGTTTCTCTTGCTCTGAATATGAGAAGCAGAGCCCAGTCAGTGTTTTCTAGACTACATGTTAATGCCAGCAGTGTAAAACTGCTTTCTAAGATCAATTCTTCCTCTCAGCTTGGGCCTACTGTTTACTATCACTGGAGAATTTATTACATTCAGTTACTCAGTTAACCTTTTTCTCCATTTAAATAACTATGCAAAACATAGTTGCCAGAAATTTATATATCAAAACATGCAGATTAGCCATTTCCAAAGAACTGAGAGAAGTGCCTCCAAGACAGCCAGAAAGGAAAACAAGAGAGTATAAGTTGTATTTTATAACTTCAAAGGGCTGCTTTTATCTTCCACAGATTATTTGTTCAACTTCAGTTTTGAATTAGCTCTGCCTCTCCTTAAGCTCAAGTCAAGGAGAGGGGCTGGGGAGTGCAGTCAGTTGTTCAATTTGTTGCACATTTTTCCTCCTATTTCCAGTTGTTTTCATTGGGGCATTGATATTTCTACTACCTCTGTTACTGTTCACGATCTCAGTAAGTCAAAATGTCATAAATGCTGTATACTCCCGTGTAGCTGTGCAAGATGGGTTTCATTAAAATCATATGAAATGAAGTCGGTGGCTATAAACAGATTATCTGTGTCAAAAGCAAAAAAGCTGGGAAAAAGAAATGAAAAAAGAAAAAAAAGTCCAAATTTATGTCTTCAAGAGAAATTATAGAAATGATTAATCAAAATGAAAACTAGGATAGGTGAGTTGATGGCTGCAAAAAGATGAAAGAGGAAGGAAGAGTAGAGATTTAGAGATGTACAGACAATGTACTTCCTAAATATATGGAATAACCAGCAGTTCAGTGGATACGATATTCAGCCCAGCTGTATGATACTTTATATACTGCCCATGTAACCTCAAAACTGAATGACAAACTTCTTGAGAAGCAGGTTTTATAAATATTGAGAATGACAGCATGCACTGTTCAAAACTCTACTGTGTATAATAACAGAGCAAGAATGCTCACCATAAGTAAAAGTAACTAAAAAGATTTAAAAAACCAACCCCATATTTCCCCAAACAAAACAACATTCATGGCAGCACAATGTGAGATTTCCTGATAAAGACTTGCTAGTGAAGCTCTTTTTCAACATTTATTGGAATGTTCTTCTGGAAAAAATAAGTCTGAACTAAGCAATGTCCTTCTTTAGAATCATGGACATACATTGCATAAAATTGCCATTGACCAAACATAAGAAGAATGCTTAAAAAAATACATTGGTAGCAGGAATTATGGGATGAATATGTGCTTTCAAACTGTGGCACAAGCAGATTTTTGTGGAGGCTTGTGGGAAGTGCATGCATGGGCACTGTAGTGGTTTGAGTTCGTTCACCTGAGTTTTTGGCTAAATGCCAACACACTTACCAGCTTTTATTCAGTTTTGCTGTGAGATAAGGACTAGGAGTACGTAAAGTAGGCTCAAACTTTAAAGAATATAAAGAAAGTTTATTAACAGGCCTAAAAGGAAGGAGGAAAAAAATTAAGAACCAGAACAAAACCTTCAGAACACCTCTGCTCCTCCCACCTCTCCATTTCTTTCCCAATGACAATACAAAAAACAACACTTCTACTTTCAGTCAGTTTACCACCTCTAAATTAATTTTTCTTCAGTTCATTTAGGGAGAGAAGTTTCCTCCTGCTTTACCATGTTGACTTCTCCAGAAGAAACACAGTTCTTATGGTTTTCAGCCTCACAACTAGCAGCCGCCCAGGAGAAAAAAACCTGCTTGTTGTGGAAAATCCCTCCCACACCAGTAGCCTTCCCATAGCCACTATGGTGGGTTATGACAGTTCATGGGGTATTCTTTTAAGGATGAGTGGTTCTATTAGAGCAGCAAAGAAATCCCCTTCTTCTATGACTGGCAACATAAGTCTTCTTTGACCATTCCCGGGGGCAAGGGGTCTGGATCACAGCTTCTTCTCTGTCTCTGCTCAAACTTCTCATCAGGCTGCAATTACTTCAGTATCTGCTTATCTCTATACAGGTGCCTTGGTTCACTGGCTGCACTGGCTGCAGTTAGAACGTCACATCCCCCCTTGGACTATTTCCTCATATATTACAGGGAACATTTTAGCTTAGTCACAAATCATGGCTTCACAGAAGAATTTTCAGCTTCTACTTTGAAGCACTCCTCATACTCCTCCCTCTAGGTGTAGCCTCCACTTCTCTCACTGACTTTCTGAGTCTCTGTGCTGTGTTTCTGTAGGTGTCTTCACTCTTTCTCTGTCTGTGCAGGGGAGGATGGGTGTCTGCAAGTTTCATCTGGGTAATGAAAGGGTTAATCTCTTTCTCGGGCTTCTGCAACAGTCTCATGATTTCTGCTGGGTTGTTTAAAAAGTCTGACCTGGCCTGCAGAAGCAGTCAGAGTCTCAGTGGCCTCGCTCTGCGAAGCTGGCGGGGCCTGGCGGGGTTGGCCTGGCCCGGGATGATAGAGCAGGGCCCGGCCCGAGTCGGATGGAGCCGGCCTGGGCCCTGCCTGCTGTGGCTGGAATGTTTGCTGAGCTGCATCTGAGCCAGAGATCTCAGGCCGAGTACTCCCCCACGCTCAGCTGCACTGTTGCTCCAAACTTCCCTTCCTCCCCCTCCCTCCTCCCTCTGAGGGTGGAGGGAGGAGGGCAAGGGCCCAGTCTTACCAGAGGGAGAAACGGAGGACCTGCTTCTCTGGCAGTAACAGGACAAGAAAAAGTGTTTTTTCTCACGTGTCTCTCTCTTAAATATGGTTTTTTTTCCTGGAGGCGGAACAACTTTTAATTGGATTATATACCTATCAATACTCAAAACTAGCTAGCCACTGGCTCCGTTTCTCAGGAAGCAAGGTGCACTGCTTCCTGCAGCATAGGTCACTTGCAAGACTGATCCTTCCTGGGCAAACCCAAGACAGGCACCTAGGAGAGGGATGGACATTGTAGTTAAGTTCTGCCAGATCTTGCTAAGCAGAAGATTCCTAAATGCATCTGTCACATCCCACAGAAGATTTCTAGCAGACATCTGGGTTGGGTCCCTCTATAGTGCTCAACTAAGAGAATCAGAGCTGAGAATTTACTACAAAATATGCAGAATCTTTTGAATATGAAGTCCTCAAAATGACTGAATGATATTGAGAAGTTAAAGGTATTTGAAATGACCAACCACTTCACATCACATATTGGGAAATCACCTCAGTGAGCACAGTCCATCAAGCTAAATGTTCTGACAGTGGCCCAAAATTTCCTTTCTGTTGTCAATTAGATGAAAAGCAATGTCAGTTCTGTCTGCACACAGACTGTAGTAAAAGATTTAAGTGACCCAAGCAGATCTCACATAACTACTGCTCTAATTTCTCCAAACTATGAGTTCAGAAGTTTAAGCTGATGCAGTGTGTTTGCCATATTAAGCTCTCTCTTCTGCTTGTCTTTGTATTTTATGCTATGGTTATTACAGTGGTATTCCTCCTAGGCTACTCTTCCCACAAAATACTCTAGCCAAACTCCTAATGATCCATTCATTCTGTGTCTTGATGTAAAAATCCTCATGCAAGACATGATAAACACTAAGGCAGTTAGCTGGACTACCTGTGCCATTCCACCTACTTGCCCAACACTACAGGAGACACCACCACATCAACAACAACTACAAATCTGGATCCAGACCCAGACCAATAAGATGCCCTTCCACAAACCTCCAATTATGTTTATTTTTGGCTACTGAATAAGACAAACTTCCTTCTTGCATCCTATTAGTTTCTCCCAGGAAGTATTTAAAACTAGAAAATAGAAAAACTTCTCTAAAAACTATCCCAGAAAGGTGAAATTAAATATACACACCAAAACACATAAATTACAGAAAATCATTTGCTCTTCAACCAGATTGGCCTAGGGGAAATGCAGACATTCCTTTGCAAAAATGACTTCTATTTTGTGGCAAAACTGAATATAAAACTCTTGCTTTCTACTATGGAAACCTTGATCACTATACATAATGCGTATGCATATTTGAGGGTTTATGTTGTCCGGGGGATAGAAAAATATAACCAACGAAAACCAGACATTCCTTGCTTCAAGATGGAAGTACCTACTACTGCTTTAAGGGGGAACAATACTCCTTCCTTGAAACTGTTCCCACAAAAAAACCAAAAAAAATTAGCACAGCTACACCAACTTGTTTGCAAAAAAACTGGAATAGAACAGAAAAATATAGGCATGTAATGCAAGTATAGGGTCTCCTACATACCACTTATGGTAAAAATATGGTTATTACTGCACTTGATATTCCTACCCAGTTACTGCTGGTATCAGTGAAAAGACTTCCACTGCTTTAAGGTACATAAATCTGAATTAGGAAAATATTTTAAAGTACAGAGCTTTAAGAATTTGCATACCTTCACTGATTTTAGTGAGAATCTATGACAAGCATTAGGCTTCCGCATAAGAATCCTGCTAACCAGGAGCCATAGTGAATTACTTCTGTAAAAAAAGAACATAAATAATACTCGTATTAGGCTGAGTACTGTAAAATTCAGTGGCTATTCTATTGGGGGCTAGCTAATGTAAGCCTACTAGCTGTATTTTCAATATCTTCTGGAGAATCTATATGTATAATGCTATTTAGACTTATGCAAGAAGTACTTAAGAGGATTATAACCGTAGTATTTAATGTAGCATGGGTAAATACTGAAACCACAGACATGTTACCTTTATGTTTCTGTTACCATGGCACTGAAATTAAAAAGCTCTTGTGACAAACCTGTAGGAAAAAATCTATCTCAAGTGCAATATTTACTTTTAGCACTTTAGAAAAAAGCATGAGCATAGTACTTAGCACTGTTGAATCTGAACATTTTGTTCAGCAACCAAATCCAAGGCTTTTTCATTAAAAGATAGTGGGAAACAATACTTTCACACATAAACTTTCATTCATTTCCTAACCACAGGAGAGAATGACATGAAACATATACTCAAATTGTCTAATTTTTGCAAAATCTTCTTATATTATTAGCTGCTAAAACACAGTAACTGAAAAATTTGTGTATATGGTGCTATTTTTTGTAGACACAGTATAAACCCTCTGGAAGATTAATTCTAAATTCACTCTCCAGGAAACTTTCATTGTTGCATCTTGATTTCTTGTTTTCACTTAATTAAAGTTCCTCTCTTAATATCAAATTAAGACCATTTCTCTAATAACCACTAGAAAATGACTGCACTCACACTGAGGACGAGGAAGTTGGGTGGCAGAAGGGAGGACAATTGTGTTGGATCACATGGTTTTTCCCTTTGGACCCAATATCTTGCAGATATAAGTGGAAGAAAAGTCTAATTTTCATAGAATAGTAGAATGACAAAATTATTTGAATGAGTCAAATGGTTTGGGTTGGATGGGACCTTAAAAATTACCTATTTCCAAACTCTCTGTCATGGGCAGGGATACCTTTCCTTGACCAGATTGCTAAAAGCCCCATCCAACCTGGCCCTGAACACTTCCAAACATGGGTCATCCACAACCTCTCTGGGCAACCTCTTCCAGTTTCCCACCAACCTCACAATACAATAAAAAAAATTTCTTCCTCATGTCCACACTAAATCTACCTTCTTTTGGTTTAAAACCATTACCCATTGTCCTGTCACTATAGGCTTTGGTAAAAATTTTCTTTTAAGCCCCCTTTAAATATTGAAAATACCCCAGTAAACTCTCCCCAGCACCTTCTCTTCTCCAGGCTGAACAACCCCAGCTCTCTCAGCCTATCTTTGCAGGAGAGATCCCTCAGATCATCTTCATGACCTCCTCTGGACTCTCCCTAAAAGATCCACATCTTTCTTTTGCTGGGTACCCTAGACTTGCATGCAGCACTCCAAGTGGGGTCTCAGGAGAGCAAAGGTATTTTCCCAAACACCGGCATGCACACATTGTATCTATAAGAGTCTGACAAAGATATCATTCACTCTGCAATTATTAGCCAGATCTGAAAACAAAAAAAAAGTATGTTTTTGTGGTTAAGCTGTTTGTGCTCCACTTCCCTTAAGTGAGTTGATTTTTGCATAATTTATGCTAAACAAAGTTTTCTACAATTTATGATGGATTGTTTTGTATAAAGAGGGAAAATGAAGGGATGTGCACATTCCTCTGATCAGTTCACATCCCTTGAGACAACCTTCACCTACCAATATCAACAGTGCTATAGCTTTGCAATATTTGTTTCTAAATGTCTATCCTGAATGCAATCACCAGGCAAGCTGTGCCAAAAGATCTTATGCCTTTATAAACATGAATGGCTGAAAGGAAAATGTCAGCAATAACAAAAAAATTCCATGCACTTTCTACAAACTAGGATACTTTTGCAGATGACGTAAATCTTTTGTTCTACAGTGGATTGCAATTATCTAATCAAAAAGATTACAACTGCCTACTGATTTTTGGTAGTAATACTGAAAATTGACAGAAGTTTCAGTAAGAGATTTGCCAGTTGGCACAATAAAGAAGGGAAACCCCTCCAACAGGCTGCATACGATAGAACTCCTCCTTCCCAAAAACACAGAAGCTGCAGTGCTTACTTGGGAGTATCTTCATTTCTCTTCCTTACATTGAGGCAGCTTCCACAGCTTATATTCATATCTTCAAAACCCTGCTCTTGTTATTGTGCTACAAATGCAGAACAATTGTGCTTGTGTGAGTGGGTATCAAGATGATAACTTGGAAGAGAGGCCAAACTGAAAATAGCTTGTTTTCCTGATTCATGAGCTCATAACTTAAACCAGTTACTCAGGGCAAAACACCCCTTCTGTTCCCCATGTGCATCCTGTGAGATAGCTCCCACTATGTTGCAGCATCACACCCAGCCCTGGGAAACTCACGTGAAACATCTGGAGTTACATCAGCAGAGCAAAGGTAGCATGGGCCTGCTTAATTTCAGAAAATGGCAGTGTTGGAATTGCAATATGGTGACAAGACTCATCAGAAGAATTTATTTCCATGCTATGGGCCTGTGGCCTAATGAATTGGAAAATATTTGCCTATGTTCTCTGCTTATGCTCTAAATTAAACTAACACCTTTTATTAAAAATGTCAATTTTACGCACTGAAATATATGACATGCGATTACTTGATTGATAACGTAAGTTTCCTTGTAGTTCTATGTAAAATAATGACATTTTTTCTTGTCATACATGGGGGCTGTAAGTTCTCCACATGTCAAACTCTTATGTCCTGAATAGTGTATTCAGTGCACTGCCTAGACTGTTTCTATGTAAATCAACAAGTATATTGTATCACGCTAGCAGGATTATAGTGCTAAGATGGTACATTAAAATAGATATTGCTGCATTCTTACCTGTTTACAGTGCCTTAAAAAAACAATAGCCTTTTGCCTATTCTTTTATGTTCCATCTGATTGGGTAGGGATTTAACATTGTTCCAGTTTTCAAGAAGGGCAAGAAGGATGACTCTGGAAATTATAGGCCTGTTGGTGTCTCTGCAGTGATCAGTAAAATTATGGAGAAGGTTATCCTGGGAGTGAAAATACCTGAAGGACAATGCATTCATTGGTCACAGCCAGCACAGCTCCATAAGGGGAAAGTCCTACTTGTCAAAACTAATTTCCTTTTATGACAAGGTAACCCACCTACTTGATCAAGGGAAGCCAGTCGATGTAATCTTTTTGGATTTCAATAAAGTTTTCCTTATTGTCTCTCACAGGATCCTTCTGGACAAAATTTCCAGCCCACAGCTGGATAAATACATCATGCAGTGGGTGAGCAGCTGGCTCATGGGTTGGGCACAAAGAGTTACAGAGAATGGGGTAATATCAGGCTGGTGAGCTGTCACCAGGTTCTGCAGGGCTCCATCCTTGGCCCTGTGTTCTTCAACATCTTCATAAATAACTTGAACACAGGACTTGAAGGTACACTAAGCAAGTTTGCAAATTATAGCAGATTGGGAGAAATCATTGAGTCCCTCAAAGGTACGGACGCCCTGCAGAGAGACCTGGACAAATTAGAGGGCTGGGAAACCACCAACCATATGAACAAAGACAAATACCAGATTCTGCACCTGGGATGGGGCAATCCTGGATGTATGCACAGACTGGGGAACCAGAGCCTGGAGCGCAGCCCTGAGGAAAGAGACCTGAGGGTCCTGTTCGATGGCAGGTTGAATGTGAGTCAGCAGTGCCCTGGCAGCCAGGAAGGCCAGCCGTGTCCTGGGTGCATCAGGCACAGCATCACCAGCTGGGCAAGGGAGGGGGTTGTCCCGCTCTGCTCTGCACTGGGGTGGCCTCACCTCGAGTGTTGGGGGCAGTTTTGGGCACCACAATATAAGAAGGATATCGAGCTATTAGACGGTGTCCAAAGCAGGGCTATGAAGATGTGAAGGGCCTTTGAGTGGAAGTCGCATGAGGAGTGTCTGAGGACACTTGGTCTGTTCAGCCTGAAGGAGACTGAGGGGAGACCTCATTGCAGCCTACAACTAACTCATGAGGAGCACTGATTTCTATTCTATGGTGCCCAGTGATAGGATGCCAAGGGAACATTATGAAGTTCTGTCAGGGGAGGTTTATGTTGGATATTAGGAAAAGAGCTTTTACCTGGAGAGTGTCTGGGCACTTCAACAGTCTCCCCAGGGAAGCAGTCACAGCACCAGCCTGACAGAGTTCAGGATGTGTTTAGACAATACTCTCAGGCACATGGTGTTACTCTTGGGGTGTTCTGTGCAGGGCCAGGAGTTGGAGTTGATGATCCTTGTGGGTTCCTTCCAGCTCAGGATATTCTATGATTCTATTATTAACAGGCAATATTATTAACAGAATATTATTAACAATAATATTCTATTATTAACATTTCATTCAACTAGGTCTTTCATTCTTGGGTGTCCTAGAGGAGAGAGGACTACTCAGGGAGCTTTAAGGCTATTTAATGGAGGATAACAAAACTTTGCCTATGCACAGTACCCTCTTCTGACTCCATGCCACTAAGAAGAAAGCAGCATGAACTGTGGAAAGCTGCCCCTAAAGAGCTTATTGCAGCATCTGCTGGAGATCTTCCAAAGAGTAATGCTACTCTGCGGTGTAAAGAAATGGTTTGATAACACCCCCTCTTAGCTTGGAGAGACAGATAAAGGCAGCAAGAAGAGATTTAATTTACATTTCAGAGGCTCACAGTTGTGTTCTTCTAATGAAGTGGTCTGACACTGTTAGCTTTTCTTGCTAAAAAATATAAAGACTGATAGGTCATGTTAACAATGTTATTATCAGTGGCTTAGGGACGGCATACATGTTCTCTGCCTGAGATTTTGCCTAGAACTATATTAATCTAAATAGTCCAGTAATAAAATCCAGCCAATTACATTCTAGAGTGGGCTAAAGGAAAAGTGAAACCAACAGCAATACAAGTCATAAAAGATTAATTTTCTAAATTCCTATTTCCTTAAATATATTCAATGGAAATTCTTGCAAGAATCAATTCACATCAAGTGATAACAGGGTGAAAGGTTGTTCTCACAGAGAACAAAATGATCCCGTAAATCTCCAAGTATCTGTGTTAATTTTGATGTAGCTGCCAAAACCTCTGCATCTTTCTGAACAAACTGTTATTACTTACAGTATGCATGTCCAGTACTTATGAAGCTTAACCTGGACATTCCACAGCACAGGAATGAAAAATCTCTGATCACAAATACGCCATTTTTCTGTGTTTGCTGCATACTGCAGGTATGACAGTAAGAAAAGCACACCGTGCACAGAGGTCTCTCAACATGGGAATTCTGTTCCCCTCGTGAGCTGCCTTCCTCCTCCCCTGTGAACTGGTTGAATTTGGGTTTTTTGACTACTTTTTATTTTTTGTTTTCTCTTCCCTCCTCTGCCCACAACAGTTCCTAAGACCATTTTAAAGAAAAATTTTCATGCTCCTCTGCACACTATATGCAGATATGCAGACCCACTCATCTGTCATTTAATGGTGTTTAAACTGGTGATGTTATACCAGTGTAAAGGTGGTGTGATAGGGCAATTTGGCTCTGTCTAGTCTTCATCTGTTCAAGCTCATACTAGCACACTGAGTTCCAAATAATTAGGAGCTTTTCTCCAGCTGGTGTTTTGGTAGAAAAGGTGGTTGAGCAACCAGTCTGGATTTTCCTACATCTGAAAGCGTTTGAAGATGCCTTGAATATTACATACACTTTCCTAATATGTTTTCAGTGTCAGCTATAGCACAGCAGTGGGTGGAATGACAAATAGGTATTCTTTGGGAATGAATTGCCACTGTCAGGGTTCAGAGGAGTTCAGAGCATTAAATTTATATTTATTTACTGGTGCTTTTCACTGTTTACCAGGATTTCTCTCCTGCCCAATCCATTCAACTATACTCAGAGAAGAATTGTTTTGCTGCCAGACCTGTCTTGGACTTTACCTTCTACAACGTTTGCACGCTGATGAAGGAATACAGGGACTTTGAGTAATATTTTGCACATTCAGGTTTACCTCCTGATCCTGTTAGTGATCTCTGCTGTGCCACTTTTCAGTGTGGGTTTTTTGGAGACAGTGTGAAACACAAGGTTACTGGGGTGTGTATCACATAACTTCATATTACTAATTTAGATTTATTTCTTTTTAAACTAAGTGATACAATTCTCTTTAATAGGTTGTGAAGCAACAAAAGGATAAGATATCCAACTTGCTCACCTCTCAACCTCTCCTTAATAGTATATTTCAAAAATGAGAAGGCAATATGAGGGCTGAAACCATTCAATGGAAAACATAGCATGCAATTACAGAGGCTGCTGGATATTTTAACTCTATTTCCATTGGACTTCCTTCCAAAAATTCAGGTGGTTTCTGTTAATAGCTAGAGCATAGTGAAGATTTCTAACATAATCATCTGAAAGACTATTTTAAAGAATGATTACATTAACAAGTATTACCAGCTTCCTGTTCAGACTAAAACCAATTTATTCTTTTAATACAACTAACTCCAGAATTGGATTTTTTCCTGTCTTCTGCCTCCTTGTCTTCATTTCCTTGGGTTTCACAAATATACAATAACAATTAGTTATGACTCAGACCAAGGTGGTTAACACTGTACTATTAATAAAACCTTTCTGGGGAATTATAAACTACTTTTGCATTCATAGGTAGCAATATTTATCCATGCATTATTCATCAAGAGATGATGAGCTGGATAGGGAAGATTGTATTAGTGTGGATAAATTAAGAACAGATGAATACCTCAACCTTAAAAATCAAACTGCACATGGATTTTTTTTTTTTCCCTTTGGAGCCTTTAAAGTATTCTTTCCCTTTTCTCCCTTCACCTCTTTAGTTATTTATATAATTCTTGTTTTGCTCTCTCTGCATTTCCAAGCGTCATTCAATTATAACATTATGGGACAAAAACTGAAACAAGAAGTATCACCATTAAAATCACAATTCCAACAGAATTGTAGAAAACAGAGGATATTTTAAATGCTTGATTAAAACAATTCCCAAAATTGTTATTTGCTCTTCCATCATTTATCTGGAGGGAAAACTGACTGTAGTTCATTGTATGCTATTCAGACATAAAGAAATGTCAAGAAACTCTTTCCACAAATACCTTAAAATACTTCAGTGAAGCTAACCTAGATTATTGTCCATAACTGGGGCTCACACAGACCTTGCACATTACATCTTTGAACATACAGAAAATAAAACTGCACGAGTTCATATACAAGTACTGAAATGGCACTCCTTAGATGACAAAGAACAAGTAGTACCATAGGATCACAGAGTGACATTAAACACCAGCTTCAGAACAGTGTAGCTTAATGGTGGAAGAATTTAATTAGACACGTTGTCCCATCCGCAACAATGACAAAATGTGTATTAATTTAAATGATGCTCAGGTCTCATCCCCAAAAAGCCACTAGTTGTATTAGAGCAGGGCCTCAACAGGGGTTTACAATCATCTTACTAAGAACACACATACACAAGGAAAGACCCCAAAACTCCAAAATCTCAACCAGCTGAGATAACCTATTAAATAATATTTAACAATCCATCAAATAGTCATTAATATGCTGTTTCATTTAATTTTAAATAAAATGACATTAAATCTGATGAAAAAAGTGGCAATACTTTTCATCGGCAGTAAAATTTCAGTGGGAAAAAGGCCTGTGTTTTCAATAAACATTCCAGCACAGTTGCAACGTTCTGTTTTAAATATTTGAAACATTGGAGAGGCTTTGCTATCTAAATTATGGATTCACAAAGAGACCAGGAAATATCTGAATGAAAATTTTGCAATTCTCCAAACATGTCTAACTGCCACACTATAAAGAGAAGTTTGCTCATTTTCTGATTTATAACATTTTTATAACTAAAAACCTTTATGTACTATTGCTGGGGTAGGGGGTACATCTGGAAGGAAAGGATGAGAAGAATGGGACATTAAGAAGAAATTCTGACATCACAAGTTTCTGCAAAAGAAAAAGGAGATACTGCCCATTTGCCGTCCTTGTTTATTTTCCTTTCCTTGTCATAACTAACTCAGTTCAAAAAGCAGTGCTTTCCTGCATGACATCCACTTCAGAGTTCTTCAGCAAACTGTGCAACTTTGCATGATACCGTCTTTTTTTTATTTTTAACTTTTAGTGAAAAGGTAAAAAAAAAAATCCTGTATTGAAACGATGATGTATTTGAAACTGAGTGTTTTTCAGTACAATTTAATGGAAAAAATACAGTCTTGATTATTTTTAAGCTATATATATATATATATATATGTATATATATATATATTATATATATATATGTATATATATAGTTACATACACACAAGCACATGTACACACCCCTTTCTGTGGCTTGGAACAACTGCAAAGGACAGATGGCTTGGGAGGGGTTTCTCAAGTACTCCAAAAGGTCTCATGTACTCATTTGTTTACACCAAGTATTTAAAAACACATAAATCAGCCACTTCAGGGCAAGCAAAGCAAAAAAAAAGGAGGTGCAAGTAAAACACATAGTACAGAAAGCTAATGTATCTGCAGTAATATACAATAAATGTGAAGAATATAATCTGCTGTACCTCATGGTGATCTTTACACCATTTTATCCTCCTTACAGCAATGACTTTACAGGCATCTCAGAAGGAAAAAGATATAGTAACAGGAGTACGAAACTGGTTTGCAGTCCAAAAAGGCCATAGACAAAGAGTTCCTGTGCTCCTTTGAGGCTTACGTGGAGCCTGTGATTCAATACAAGAGAAGAGGTTCCTAAAACAGTCTTGGCCCATTGTAGCACACAAGGCTTGACAAGAACTGAATTGTATCAAGTAAAGGACAGAGCTGTGCTGAAGAGAGGAGTTACACACATTGAGTCAGAAATAGCAGCTGAAAGCAATAAATCCCTTGAAGGGATGTATGAGGAAACACTTTGAAGGGATGTATGAGGAGACAGCCTTTTCCCCCTCCCCAAAAGCCTTTTTAGCATTGCCCTGTATAGGAGACACATGTAATTCCCAGAGAGGCTGGAGGGCTTACAATTCAATGAACAGCTCTCATTTATGTAATCTTTCAAGAACAAAGTTTACTGGTCAATTCTCAAACGCTTTCCTTCCACTTAGCTCCTGGCAGCCAGCACCTTGGTCCCTGACTATCCAGTGAGTCCCTGGCAGTAATTGACTCTCCTGGAAGAAAGTGGTGGTAGCACAAGGACAGGTCTATCTAGCTGTTCTGTGCAAACACAAGTATCTTTTCCTTCAGAAAACAGTACAATTGCCCAGCTCCCACCTTCTTCTTCTCTTTTTTATTCTTCCCTCTCCAGATGATTTCTTTTCTACATTCCTCCTAGTTGCTGAGACTGCAAGTCAGCAAATAGAGCTGTAGCATCAGCATTCTCAGCATTCCATGAAGTAGAAATACTTAACACACCTATCTGTCTGTATTTGAAGATGCTGCATTTCCAGTGCATACTTGGATTTCTGTGTCAGGGTGCTGCATACTCCAGAAAGCATATGTTCTATGTGAGACCCTCAGAGAACTTTGTGGTGATCCACATGTGAAAATACATATCCTGCTTTTAGCTTAAAGTCAGCAGGGTTTATCTAACCATCAAATTTACAAAGCCATTTTTATATATTTGGTGAAACATTTATGTAGTCAGTCAAAAGTGTAAGTCCATGAAGTAGTGTAGGAAATGATCTAATTATCCCAGTTAGTGGCTGGATCCATTCTTCTCCCTTTTGTGTGGGGAATAGCTTACACTAAGCTTGGGTTCCCACACTGTGAATAGGAGAGAAGAGGCCTGAACATTTTGCACTTTCACAGTATACTCACTACTGATATTCCTCAGATTATTACAGCCTTCATGTGGAGGCTTTTCAGGGATAAGCTTTTTTTCTTTCTATTCATTTCTGGATAGCTTATTTGAAATTGAGCAAAATCATCTTTCCCCAGGCAACAAAAATAAATCAATATGCTCTCCACTCCCAATATTTTTGTACAATTCAACAATCCTCCACACTGCTATTGTGTGTTTTCATCAATATAAAAACACTTTTCAATAATGATGTCACTGGTAAGCATTATACTTCTTGTAAGTTCTGCAGCAATATGAATTGAGGCATAGCAAAATTCATGGCATGTTCAGTTTCACAGGCTGTGTTAGGAGATACTAGGCTTTAACTAGCACTGTGTTTGTAGTTCAACAGAAGCAAGTTTGTGTACTGATGTTAAACATGACCTTAATTTTGCTTAAATAACAAAAGGCAGGCAAAGCTTGCATGCTATGCTGATTTGACTGCAGAAAGCCTGACAAAAAGTCATACAACTTCTGTATTTAAACATGGTCTTAATGGCAAAGCTGTTACAAACCCCAGCAACCCTGGACAACCCTACTCCTCTTCTCTGAATTCAGTCTTTTATATTTCAGCACAGGCCAGATGTAACAAGAGGGAAGAGCAAAGTTTGTACCGCTGCTGTGCGCGATGAATTTGCATAATGTTACAGTATGCTAGACAAAATTATCCATTATTCATTGCAAAGAAATTATCCAGTCATTCAATATATGCCAACAGTCAGAGCAAAAATATCAGTATCAAAATTTCCTTAATCCAAATCACTATTAACTTCATTATGTTCTGTCAGATCTTGAAGAAGCTGCATTTAATTTAATGAGCTGTTTCTATCCCCTAAATAAAGAATTTTAGCAGCAGCATAACTGTAAGACAACACAGAAGACCCTAAGGCAGTTTCTGAAAGCTCTCATAACCACTACATTGTACAATACCATTCACTCGCTGCCATTCATTGAGCATTTGTTTATGATATCAGAGCTTTAAAAGGATTCATGCTTGGGTTCATGTACAAGACAAGATTGTATTGCTTAATATTTAAATGGGCAACATTGCTTTAACAGGAATGGAGGTACAATATCTTATCTTTCACCTACTTATTTGTTCCCTGGTTTTCTAAACATAATGGCTCCATAAATCTGCTGGCCCGGTTTGCTAAGAAACCATAATGTGTTGGCCTTTCTTCAGTTCCGCATCTGCTGTCAGTGTCCTCTACTGATGTTACACTCTCAGTTTTCCTCTGAGTTTTTTAGGCCTTCCTACTTGGTGCTTTCTCTCACTTAGTTTCCTCATAAATCGTTTAGTTTGTCTGCAACTAAAAAGCAGTCCATATATTTAATCACTGCTGCTGAGCCTTCAAAGCAAGACATATGGAGAAAACCCCAAGTGAGTGCCATGAAGGTGCTATTTACAGAGGTATTGCATGGTATATGGTAGGCTTGTTACTCTTATGGAAGTCCCCTGGCAATAGGGACAATTTACTCAAGTGACAGAAAGAAATTAAAATCCTGTCTTTCCAGGGACGTGCACAGAACACTCCTCATCACGGCTGTCAGCTGCAGTTTTGGTCTCTGACGTACACTGAACAGAATTTAGCAACTGATAGGCAGAAGGCAATCTCCACAGACAAAAGGGTTTGTGTTCAAATTACACCAATGCATTCTCATAACATTGAAAATACAAGTGTGATCCAGTGACATGCAAGCTATAAAAAGGGTCTCTTTCACTCCAATGGAAATGGAATCCACATAGCAGAAGTAGCTTATTTCCTACCACAAGTCATTTGAAGATGCACTTAAGGAGCCCTATATTTATCTGATTTATAGAATGTTTAGTGAGGGAAATGTTGGCTAAAAAGTAATACAGGATGAGATTCAGGTGCTTAAGTATAGGCATCTAGTACCATTTTAGATACACTCTTCTGTGAGAGACATTTGTGAAATACTTACAGGAAACATCTGAACAGACACTAAATACCTATACTGAAACACGCAGAAATTTATCTCAGAATGTGTAAAATGCGGAGTAATTGGAGGCAGTAAGAAATGAAAAAAACATTTTAAGATGAATAAACAGACAGATGCTTAGTTAAGCAATCTCCTCTTAGCTTCGCTGGCTGAGGGCATTGTAGGGCCCGGTAGATTAAGGGATTTCTGCTTAGCAGGTTACTAGCTTGAAATCTTTGAAATTACATAATGGGCACAAAAAATGGGAACTCACTTACTTTGTGCTAAAACTCAAATAATCCTTCAGGTTCATGAGCAAACACTTAGAAGTTGCTCATAAAAATTCCATTACTGTCGTGAAGAAATAGGTCAGCTGATCACATTAAAAAGTCTATTGAACATCATCAGACTCACCAAAACCTCATTTCCAGATGTCAGAACATCTAATTAAGAAACCAATTAATATGTGTCATTGTCAGCATTATCTATTTCTGTTCATACTTAACAACAGAGACAGCTAATTTTTATTCTAAAGTGAATAGAGCAAACACCGGAGAGGCATGAGAAGGATTCACATGGCTATATGTAATAATACCTTGCAGGAATAACAACTATGCTGAAAGCTAGAATTATGAGTCCTAGCAAGTTTGGAGAACAACTTTGGAGCCTGATAAGGAGTGAGTGTGGAACAGAGTAGCTGGAACATTTCACAAGGTAACTGGCATCATGCTGTGGCATAGATGAGGAGGATGGACATTAAATGAAAGCAATTAAAAAGCATTGCATTCAAATGTATGACTATTATGCCCACACTGCAGGAGACAGCAGGAGGCAGTGAATCATCCAACATTTAAATCAACACCCCCTTAAAACAAAATGTATTCATCTCAATGTGGGTATCTCCAATGGGCTCCAAAAGTTCTGACAATGCGTGGCATGGGTTACTCACATCTTGCTCTGCCCTTAATGCAGCCATCATTTAGTAAGTAACTTGATTCAGAGGCATAGAGAGTTTCTGATGAATCATAAAATGCTCAGCGTCTGATTTAAGGGGGCTTTGTCACCACTGTAGATTTTCTAGTGCTAATTTTATGTAGAAAAGGGCTTTCAGGGACAAAATGATGATAGAGTTGAGGGGTGATGGGGAAGAAAAAAAGAGAAAGGAGAAACAAATTCAAGGGTCCTGGAAATAGACAGTGAAAGTGCTGTGGCAGAAGCATGTATGTTTTCTACATTTTTGCTTTTGTCTTTTAAAAGAAGTGAATATTGAGGAGACATTAATCAAGTTGTTAAAAACCTGGCAGAATAAATGTGTCAACAAAACTCCTTTCTTAATCACGTTCTATTAAAATACTTTGAAGGATTTCTATGGAAACAGTAGGCTGTTACAATGGGAGATACCCAGCATAGCTGAAAATGGCAATCTTCCTTTCAGCAGCGGACTGGCCATAAATAGAGATTCAGTGCAGCAAAATTGGTATGGCTTGGAAAAAAAGTCTCAAGTAAGGGATGTACAGCAATGCAGGAACACTTAAAATACAAGACAAAGAAAGTGATTGCCTTGCTGAGTAGCAATAACACCATGCTAACAATAAAATATTTAATTACACTGCCTTTTGTTTTGGAAGAGTGCATTTGGATGTATCAGGATATAGCATCTATCTGGATATACCAGATATATATACTTCTAATATTTTTTGCACTTGGAGATAACTTCTAGTGACAGAAAAAGAGGGATAGCTCACATTTTATTGGTTTGTCTTATAACTGATGACACTCCACACCACTCAGAATCAGCAGTACTGCCCCTGCCTTAGCTACTGCCTGCTTATGCCTTCTCTTTGTCCGTACCATTTTCAATGTCTTACTTAACTCTTCTATGTGCCTTTCCCAGTTCCCAGAGTAGAAGTACTTATATGGATTTTAAAAGAAAACCCTAAAACCACATTGTATTCTTTAAAAGAGTGTAAACCAAGAAAGAACTGCTCTTGCTCTTTTCAGAAGGCCCGCAGTTATGCACACACCTCTTCCCACACTCCTCCCACACACAGATCCTATGACTGGAATAGTTTCCTCCTAAAGCATGAAATATTGTGAAGGCTCACTTTAAATCTCAGACTGTTAATCTCACCAAAATCTTTATATCTCTAAACTGTATGAAAAAGAAAATTAGCCCTCTTTCTGTAGTCTACTTCTTTTGCAATGGATGTGAAGAGCATACTGGTTGTTATTACCGACATGTACTGCAGTAACTTAGAATAAAGCAGGTTCCAAAATGCTTACAAAACTGATTTTTTTTCCCTATAATTTACAAAAGGATGCAAGGAAGCACAGACATATCATAAGTATACTTTTTATGACTGCTTCTTAAATTCTGCCTCTGAAATTCTGGATGGCCACCTCTTGCCGATTTTGCACAAAATGTTTCTTATGTCCATGTTTCTTATGTCCTAAGAACAAAATGCATTTCACATATGGATGATGAAATCTGAAGGGCAATGACATAACTTCAATGAAACGTTGCCTGTTGCTTCTGATTGTTATTTGTTGACAAGTCCATTTATTTAAGTGTGCCAAAGTAATAACAAGTTGGAATCTAAGATAAGCATTCCAGAACACATCATTAAGGAATGCTGTGGGCAGCATTGTGTTTCATGCTCTGTGTTGCCTGTTGTATCAGTAATGAGTTCATGACTAAATATGTTTTTGGTCATTTGCCAAACTAATGTGATTGTGAAAGACTGAGGACCGCAAGAATGATGGCCTGATACTACAGAGGCCAGCAATGCAGAAGGTCTTTGATCGAGCAGTAGAGGATTTCTCAGTAATCATCTGTAAATTATGCAATTACAGCTGATTAGCGTCAAACTCAAGTGGACACAGGGACTGAAGACCATACAATCACGCTGCACAGAATAAACAGCACTCCACCACGTTAAAATAGGACTTCATCAATAAGGATGACATATCTGCTCCAAAAGTAACTATTTTATGAATTATACCCTTTTTTTTTTTTTTTTTGCCTTGCAGTCTCATCTCGCAATCACCTCGTGAAAAGATTAAAAAAAAAAAAAGCTTGGAATTCATACCTTACTTTGGAAAAAGTTCCAATGCTCAGATACTTATGAGGAGACAGAATATCCTACAGCATCCAGCAAAAAAACCCTCACAAGCACCAGTTCCTTGTGAAATTTTTGGGAAGTCTTCCTCTAGCTGCAACTGGGATCATTGGTTTAATTTTCAAAACCAGATAGTGTCTTATGCTTGATTTGAAGAGGATGGAAAATTCCTAAGGGACAATACCTTCCAAAAACCCTGCTTCTTTGAGAATGCTGTGAACTGCGTATCCCAAGTATTTACATCCCATCTTTACATAACTAGTCTCTTTTTAAAACTTAGGCTGTTTTCTGGTTGCCAATTAGAACACTGAGATTTTTAAGTATAGTCAAAACTGAGTCTTAAGATTAGTACAGGCAGAGAGTAAATAAAAAGTCACTTGCAGGCAGGGAGTTTCTTTTTTAACTAGTTAACTAACTGGTACCATGGATAAGTTAGGAAATATAGCAAAGTTGCAGTCAGAGGTATTAAAAAAATTAATTCACTGCGTAAAATGCTTCATATCACACAAGTACAGAAAATCATAAAGACTTCTGCCAAAAAGGAAAGAAGAAAAAATTCATCATTTTATCATTACTAGAAATGACAGGAAATTCTGAAAGGTTCAGATAGAGAAACAAATTTCTGCAACAAATTGAACACCAGACTTTTGACTTTTTACACATTACTCCATCAGTCCAGCCATTCACTGGGTGAATAACTGCTCATCGGTATGAGATTCAGTTTCACAACTGACAGTAACTATCTCACATGCAGAATGTAAAATCATTAACTTACATATAATAACATAATGAAAATTTGTCTTGGGTGAAAATCTCTTCATTGCATTGTAGGTTTGAAGAATAAAAACATATAGAAAATGAGAAAGTAGTAACAACATCTGTTGTGAAGACATCTGTCTGTAGGGAATGAGTATAAATCAATTCTAACAAAAATAGTAGCCAGGGTGGCAGTTCTTCCTAAGATGACATATGGCACCAATCCTGACATCACAAAGCTGATGATGCTACATGATTTTGTTTTGTTTTTTATCATGATATTACCAGAAAGGGGAGGGTTTCTGTGAATCCCAGTGAATGTGCTAACTCTAGAACTTTCACTCATTGAGAAGCACTGGTATATCAACATGATGAAAATGGTTTGCTTACAGCTTTATGTTATTTTTCCAAATCACTGTCCTACTCGTTTCCCAAACCTTACACTAACTGTTTTTAAAATGTCATTTTAGCATGTGTCTTTCATTCATAAAATCAAAAGCATGGTATCTTTTAAAAAATGTAATCCTGAAGAACTGATCTGTTTTGAATTCTACTGGTTTTCTTGTTGACAGAAAAATACATGCCTCTCAGATGGAACTACTGAGTCAAAGTATTTGATTGTGTTAATAGCCTTCATATGGTTAAAATAAAATTAATTAAAAGAAATATATCTGTGCACAAAGACAAAATTAGCAATTGAGTATCTTGGGGGGAAGAAAAAAGATCTTTTTGAAGAACTTAGGACCTATGTCAATTTTAGAGATACTTTAAAGTCATTCTGGTACAGCTGAATTAATGAAACCTACATCCTTATAAATGTGTCCCTTTTGTCTCCTGAAGAATTTCCCCTTGCATTAACCCACTTCCCTCCCATTTTGTCGCCAACACCCTAGATGGTGTCTCTTATCCACCAGAGAGGACACGTCACTTATCCAGAGAGGAACTGGGTTCTGAAAGCTTTGACAGGCAGAGGTCACAGCACCTGTTCTTCCTGCTTCATCCTCACTGCACTTTCCTTCAGGACTCGCTAGCCAACTCAAGTGATCACCCCCAGAAATCTGCACAGACAGACCCATCTTTGAGATGCCTATTTGCCTGCCAAGCCTGGCTGGACACAACCATGAGTTAAATGACAAAATTTGTGGCAGAAAGAGTGAAGGATGGGGAAGAGCAGAAAGCAAAGAGATGCAAAGGCTGACAGGTACAGACAGACCGGTTACTTAATCCTTGTCTTCTTACAAGGATAAGGAAACTAAAATAAAAATTAGATATCTATACCAGTGAGGGGATGTATCAAAAGAGGCTATATTACATGACCACAGTCTTAAGGGTACCCAGCTGTAACACAGCAGAGATAAACACATTTATTAAACCTTTGTCTCTTATATAGAAAAAAAATTAAGTGTGAATAACAGATTATTTCTTTTTATCCAGTTCAATAAAAAAATATCTTCTGTAACCCCACAAGTCAGCTTTCCATGAATTTGTTTTAACTCACGAATAAAGGATTTCAATATTACTTGAAAACAAGAGTGGACTTTTTCCCTGTATTACTCAAAACCTGTTTCAGATACAGTCTGAGGTAAGGAATATTGATCAGGGTGTAACTGGCGTCACTGTATTTGGTAAAACATTTAATTGGGGGTCAGCATGGAACTGGGGCAGAATCTGAAGTCTCAGTGCAACCATTCCAAGGCCATTTGCACATACATATGTGAAACTTTTGATGGCTGCTTTTCTTTGAGCAGTGTCCCTTTCATCAGTCAAAGACACTGTGCAGGAATCAATTAAAATTCAGTGCATTACTCACCAGAGATGAAATTCTGGAATATAAACCCCTCCAGACTCTCTTGAAAAATCTGGGACCAGTTCTCTATTAATCTATCAGGTTCATGTCAGGCTTTCCTTGCTTTGTAAACATCCTCACTGGCATGCTTAGTAACCCAATAAAAAAGAATAATTCCAGTCTGCTTGTATGAGTATTGGAGAGCACTGAGTACGGGAATGCTGGAATGAAAAAATTGAGAGCATGAAGTAAGAGTATGAGAGGAGTGGCTATGCAAAAGTACCAAAATCCAATTTACCAGATGGTGTCTGAAGTAGAAAAAGGAGGGAAGAACATGGAAAAATATTCCCCAGCGGGGTATTCCTGAAGATCTCATGCTGCTAAGAAGAAGAAAATTGCAAAATTCCAGGTCAGTGAAGAATTCATACTGTTTCTGCCAGTAGAAATGTGAACTCGTGTCCAGGGGCAGGGCATTTACACTTAGAGCAGGTGTTAACACCAGTATTTTCAGTACCATCTTCCTCCTCATTAGAGAGGTTAAAACGTGAAAGCAAAAAAAAGCCCAAACCAAACAAAACTGAAACAACACCACATTTAAAAGCCTGATTGATATGAACTGTAAGTACTTTTAACACACTTTTAAAAAATTTTCTTTTGTTTTGTTCACAGCTAATGGCATACAATTTATGCGTAGGAGCTACAGCTACTATAAGGGCCATTTATAATTTTACTACAGTTTTAATAAAAATAAATAGTCAAACCTTTTAGATTGTAATCCAGGGAGGAAGAAACTTTTCTTAATGCCATTTAATTAGTTTAGCCAATGCTGACTGTTTTTATAACACTGGCCCCCTTTTTAAAGATAATAATACTAGGGGAAGAACCTGGGAGGTAAACCACACATGTATTTGGCTTTTAAGATTCGCTGTGGTGTTGGCTTCTGTGCGATCTTTGTAAAACACAGGGACACAAGGTTCAGTGTTTACAGAGACCACTTCCAGCAGCTTGGACGTGACTTTCTCACTGTTATTTCTGTGATGTTTCTTGTACTCAGGCATTTGGCCTTTGGTTCAATAGTCTTGAAAATGTGTTTGTTGCTCAACTTCCCAACTTATTTTCTTAAGTTGGATTCAGCATGGTATAGATGAGGTATTGAAGAGATTGCTCAGTGTGTTCAGAACAGGCTGCCAAGTCATGATGCTACCACAGCCCTGAGCTGGTTTACCTGTGGGTTGGACACAGGAGAACACGGGAAGAGAGAGTGCCACTGCCTCAGGGACAACCTGCAGGGAAACAGGAGACTTGTTGTGAGACACTGGATTTCACTGTCTATATTAACTACTTCTGTAGGTTAACAGGATGAGCCTGTTGAGCTCCAAAGAGAACACCCTAGGTTTTGCACCACTTTGCCTGACCTCCCTCACTGCATAGCTTAGAGATGCATGGAACAGGAAAGGCAGAGGGCAATCAAGGCCTTTTGACAATCAACTCTTTGCTTGACAAAGAATTATTAAGAGGTTACGGGGCATCACATGTATTTGAAGTAAAAATATTTCACACCCTGCATATTTACTGGTTCCTTCTATTCAACCTCATGCAAGTAATTTTGGTTTTTTTCCATGTGTCCATTAAAAGGGCTGTTCAGTTTTCTGTTTACAGGTTTTTCATTTTACTTCTCCTGAGTTATTTCCTTCAGGAAGATCCTGTAAGCTTTATCTAATAGTGGTTGTTACAAACTTTATGATTCTTAATATATGGATCCTGCAGAAAAAGGAACTGCTTCAAAAATGATAACAGAAGTCAATATCACGGCTCTTGCTTCCAGACAATGATAGATTTCTCAGACAGCTATCACTAGGATTATATTTTCTGAGCCTGTGGCTGCAGGTGATTACATATAAATTTTTTTAAAGGGTGAACAGTTCAGTGATTGTAAAAATAAAGGGAGAGGAAGTATAGGGAAAGAGGAAAATTCCACCTTAAGAAAAAAAAGGTGCTGTTCTTTTCCATTTTAGATTTTCTAGAAGCAGCTAGAAAATAGAAAATAGAAACCTGGGGTGGAAACAGTACCCAGCAAGAGGATTTCACTTTATTTTGATTTTATCTAAATACAACACTTTGAAACCCTGATTTTCTGCTTTTACATTAAAATAGGTGTGACTTAGACCTTCTCTCAGGAAAATTCCAAGTCAAGAAAAACTCTTTACAAGCACACATGCATTTTTAACTCAGCAGCTTTGTGAAGAATTTAGTAAGGATACATGGTAAAGGAGGCAGGCATTATTACTTATGTATAGATATGAGGGCTTGGGAACACCTCTTTTGTACTCCATGATGGCTTGATTCCAATTCCCTGTTCCTGAGAGGGACAACTTGTTTTGGTGCCATCTGCAATTAAAACTGATTTCTTCAAGGCTTCATTAACGCACACCAAACTTAGAAACAGCAGGGGTTTAAGTAATTTTTAAATATTTGTGAGTAGTTATACAGAGCTAAAAGTGAAGCCTGTCTGAATCCTAATCTGCATCTCAAAATTTATCAGCAGGTTTTTAACTTCCTTAAAATTTCTCAGGAAATTTCACAAAAGAACTTTCCTAAGCTTTATGAAATACAAGCCTGAAAGTTTTTTCTGTGTGGGAACATGCTTATGGATTTTACATTAAGGCAAACCAGAAAGCTCTCAACTCTATGGGGATTAATAACCTCACAAAATAATAGACTGTCATGTGTATATTATTTACATGACATAGTACTTTCCACTGAGACTTCCATCACAGGAAGAAAACAGAACAAGTGCAAGTGAAATATCGTAGGAAAGAACACATGGCAGCTGAAGAGTAATAATTCCGAAAGCAAGAAAGATGAAAGTTATTAATCAAAATTGTTAGTCTCTTCCTTCTTCCCACTCACTTCAAAATACACAAGTCAATAAATTAATAGCATGTCAGCATTGAAAAGAGGCTTTCAAATTTGATCACCTAATAGGATATAGAATGGATTCAGAAGAAAGTTTAAAAGGGCTTAGGTGAATGTAAGTTTCTCCAATTTACAGCTTCTTCCAGCCTTTCCACATGTGGAAATTCACTTGGAAAGTTCCAGAGATATAATTTTCACCCTCCTACATGTCACCTCTCATACAGTTCACAGTTTGCAAGAATGTGAGAGACCAAAATGTTACCTGACATGGGTAATTGCAGACAGCCCAAAGCAGAGCACATCTACTTACCTCTGGGATTGCAGAAACCCATGCCCACTCACCCTACCCCTGTAAGACAGAGCAGTTCAGGAGTATGCAGATGAGAAAAATGACTTATAAAAAACGAGTTTGCAACTTCAGCTGGGCTGGCTAGTCATAGCAGAGGAAAAGTGCTAGGATTGAATTATGGCACTGATTTGCTCACTATTGTGTTACAAACTCTTAAAGCAGTCCAAGGAGGAGAAGAGAGGGGATAGTCTCTGCTTAGTTTTTCTAGAACAGTAATAACATAAACGATGAAAACCAATACAGAAATTTTGCTCCAGGCTTTTTGTTCACCTAAGTTTTTTGTTCTTCTAATGATAATTTTTCTACTTCAAATCCTACCAGTTTATCATCTGCTCCCTACCACTCATACACCAGTATCAATCCAACTCAAGAACTGCTAGTTTCAGGGGGGTTTTTTTGGGGGTTTTTTTTTGTGGTTTTTTTTTTTTCTTTGGAAGATGGACTGACCATATTTGGTTTTGATTACTGGTCTTTGAACTTATTTTATTTAAGTGTGGTCATCTTCTGAATGTATCACTCTGTAAATATGTCATGGTACGGTTTCATGTTTACTGTTTTTCAATGACTTCCAGATCAAATTTATTTGGTTTGAAACCAAAAAGATGGTACATGTGCTTGGTTTTGGGCTGGAGTTTGTTTTGGTTTGTTTCTTTTTAGGGATGTGAGGGGGAACGGAAATGGAAGCAAGGTTAACCAGTATTACGCCATCAGCAATGTCTCTGAAAGTTGGGATGTCTCATGCACCCTCTCTATGGCAAAAGATTTTGATGCTGGGATTTCACTAAGGAATCCATTTGTGATGTGAAAGAAAACATTCCATAGTTTGCTCCCCCTAGGCCTGCAGGCACTGCACAGGCAAAGGGATTGAAATGTAATGACAGACTTACTCTTACAAGTCAAGCATGCATACGAAAGTGGTAATACATATAGAGAACTGGTCTGTTGACTAAGAATATGCCATTTTCACAGTCACTTTTCTGACTGTAAACACACTTTAAACTCGACACAAAGTTCTGTTTTTCTCTGCTGTGGCACAGCAGATGTGAAGCATTTAAAACATTTCAACAGGACCCAAACTACAGCTAAATGACAAAACCCTGACAAAATAATCCTGAAATTTGTATCCTTGGTATTTTTAATGTTCTGTGACAGGGTCAAAAATCTTGATAAATCTAAATTCTCACACTGAAAAAAACAAAACAACACCAAGTCATGACTCATTGAATGGTAAGCGAGGCAGATGTCTCCACGTAGTCTGTTTTGAACATTAAAAGTTTTAAAGGTGCAATTCAAAAAATACCTCAGCTTCCCAGCTGTATTTGCCCACCACAATACAGTTGTGGAAGAGACAACATACGGGGTTTGGTTTGTGGGAAATCTCAGCTGCCTTCCTACTGATATGCATGTTTCTTTAGTCTTCAGTTCAGGGTGGAATCTACCTGACCTTGAAAGTGCCATGTATTATACCTTTGTTATGAAGTGAGGCAGTGGAACATGGGACACCTCAGAAGATGGCTGCATCTTGCTAAAACAAATATGCCAAAAAGAGGCTTCTGCGGGAGAAGGAAATTAGCAAATGAGAACAAAGTCCCTCTATCTTCTAAAAAACAAGAGATTGTTTGGCTCACCAGTCATTTTTCTTGACCTAGCAGAATACCACTGGCACTACAAGCATCATGTGTTAGTCTGTCTATGACAGTTGCTCTTTTTTAAAGGTAATAGTCCCAGATTCCCATTTTACAGCATACCCTGGAGACATGAAACAAATCAAACTATCCATATTTTGCAATAGTTTCTTGGCATAATCCATATGGTAATTAAAAAAATTTTAATGGAAATTGCTGCCACGATTTGTAGGCTCCCTTAATCCAGCTATGCTATCTGTAGCACCTCCAGGCACTTGTCTTGTTCTCATAATACAAAATCAACAATACCATGGCAGGACTTGAGGGGATGTCTGATGATGATGACAACTAGAAAGGAATGTTGGTATGAAAACTTGCCTGGTGTTTGGCACCTTTTTTTTCTTTTTTCTTTCTTTCTTTTTTTTTTCTTTCTGTTGTTGTTTATTTATCTAACCATTCCTTTACCAGAAAATATCACATGGACAAATGAAGTCTTCTGTTGTAAAGGTATCTGGACCAAGTAGCTCTAAATGATTTTAACACAAAATTAATTAAAACAAAGACATTTAAACACTATAATTCTAAACATGGCCTTCAGCTACATACATGCCAAGCTACAGCAATTGCAATGCATTAAATCAGCATGAGATATATACTAATGAAGTAAAAACCTGATTTTTGCCAGGACAATGGCAAAGCTCTCTTAAATATTTTGAAACTGCAGTCTTGAAATGATCAATTATCAACGGACAGCTGCATGGAGGTTTTTTGGTTTGTTTTGTTTTTAATGCAATTTAGCCCTTCATTGCTGTACTTGGAGTTGGTAACTACCATTTGTTTGGTTCTGACTTGAAAAATGCAACACATTACTTTCTAGTTTCAAATTCTCATCCTGTTCCATTGCCCAATTTTCTTTTTCCCCTAGTACTCACGTCAAACCTTTCAATGGGAAAAGTGCACAACATCCTCCTGAACTAATCCTGTGTATCAGTTTTATGAAGACTGAAAAATCCAAATTATGTTATATACTCTTCTATGAATACAAAATTCCATGTGTTTCTTGTGTTTCTTTTGTACTGGATACAAAACTCTTTAGCCCATTCATATGAGAAACATCACACCATAATATCTTGCCTTGAAGTATTCAACACATTTTATTAAATGTAATATCATTCTGGGGAGGTGCTTGACAATGCAGGGAGGCGGGCTGTGAGGGTATGTAGAAAGGGAGGAACACAATCCTTTAAGAGTTACCTACATCTGCTTTTCCAGCTTATTACTCTTTTGCATATTAGTGGCACAGTTCTCCACACTGGTTTGCTGCCCATCAAAGTGCACTGAAGCATAGCATAGCAAGTCACCCTCCACCTCACACTGGAGGGCTGCAGTTTCACAGAGTTCGAATCTCTGCTGAGAAACATACTCCAGTTGTACAGCTGTTGTTTAATACTAATTCTTATCCATCTGGTGGTGTACACTGTCTCTGTCTTTCCACCTCTATGGAACATGAACACAACCCCAAATTCACCAAAGAACAACCTGTCTGACAGCAGCCTCAGCTCATCTTTCAAAGATTTGCCCTGTATTGCCTCTCTGTCCATCTCTCTAAGGTGGCACTGGTTCTGCCTGGATCCCATTTCCTGTAGTGAGACTGGCCTGCTCTCTGTCAGCCTTGGAGGAATCTGACAAGCTGGAGCAGGTCCAGAAATTAGTAGCTACTGACCTCCTGCCTCTGCAGGCGAGATGGCTGTGAACCCACAAGCATCCCCATGGTGCCAGCTTGTTTGTGCCTGGGCTGCCTTTGAAGCCTACAGCCAAGTTACCTTTTACAAGAAGAGATCACCTTTTCCCCTATATTGCCCAGGGCTGCCTCAGGTCTGCTGCTGTTTCCGTGAGTTTCATCAGGCAGAGCAGACAAGCACCAGGAAATCCCCAGCCCCTCCAACATGCTTCACCTTACAGCAGACTAGAGTTCTGGCTCAGCAAAGCCTAGGACGCTGATCAATGTGGGCCTGTTTGCAGAAGCCTTTACAAGAAGGACAGTAGAAGTTGGGGAACTAAACAGTTAAAATCAATAGCCTTTGCTCAAGACTATTTAATGCTTGCTTAAAACTCCATCAATATGCATTCCACAAAAACAAATTTCTGAAATTATTCATGTACTGTATCTGCTCTATCTTATTTGAAGCAACAGATTAAACATAAAGCAAGTGGCAGGCAATTTAACCTTCGTCAGCAGACAAATACTGTTTATCTCATCACGGAAATTATGAAAATAGAGAATTTGGCATGGTGAACTTAACACACAATAGGGTAAATAAAGCTTTAGGAGAAAATACCAAACAGTCTGTCATTAAGACAAAGAGGTGAAGGGTTAGATGACATGCATCTGAACTACCCGTGTCCATATCGAGACTGACAAACTGAAGATTTATAATCATTTATTGCTGTCTTGCTCTGATGTTAATTGGTAAAATACAGAAACCTGAAAGCCTGAAATTTCCTGAAATACTGATTTTTAATTTTTTTTTTTTAATTTTGGCACTTGACATCTCTTTATCTGAATAAAGGATGTGCAGATTAATTCATCATGTGGGTTTTTCAAACCCTGTGATACCACTAGTTTGAATTAAGTGTTACTGGTTTCCAATTGCCATCAGAAGAACATGCAAAGAATGGGACAATCAAAACATCACAGAAAAAGAAAAAAATAATTTAGAATATAATCAGAGTTCAGTGATTAGCATATAAAAGGAATATAGGCTAGGAGGAAAGAGTGAGAACAAGTTTCAAGAGAGTAGAACTCAAAAGAGATTTGTATCATTCACTTGTGACTGAGTCAGCATAAGGCCCTTGATTACATTCCTAAAATAATACTGACAACACTGTACTTGTTCCTCATACTGCTATTATGACAAGCAGTCCTGGCATGAACCATGACTGTAAGGCCCACCCTCAACCCTAATCTGTCTTAAAAAAGTTACAGTACACCTTGCAGGCACTTGACACATTCTCCACCTTATTTTCAAAATCTGCTGTCTGAACATGTGCAGCCTTACAAAAGGGAAGCTTCAAGCTTCTCAGCCATGTAGGCAACACCAAATTTTGCCATTCTGTGGGTGAAGAAAAATTCAGAGCCAAAATATCTCAAGGCACTAACTAGGATACACCAGCAGCTTGGGAAATATGGCTACCCAAGACCAAGGCCAGGGAGCTCGGTCCCTTGCACAGACCTATGTCCTTCAATAAGGACAGAGAGTAGCCCATTACCACTGTGATTTTGAACCTGTTTCCTTCATGAAACTGTTTTCCTTAAACTAGAGCCTACCTTGCTTGAGCCTGAAAAGAATCCTGCTACAGAGCTGTTCTTTTCAAGAAGTACTGGCAGTTGAAAGTGTTTTGTATTGTATTTAGACACCATCTCACAGCAAAAAAGCCTCCATGACCATTCTGAAATCTTCAGATGTAAGAAAATCTCATACAGCCAAAACCTGAGAACCAGGGGAAAAGGGGAAAGGCATGACTACCAGGCAGGATCCATGCTCACCAAGTGAGGGTTAACCCTAAGCTTTAATAACTAGAATTATGTGTCCTGCTACTGTCGTGAAAATCCCACACAAGGATGGCTCTGTCTTCCAGGATTACTACAGCAGCCTGGATGCAACAGTCAGTCATGAAGAAGCAGCCCTTGGTGTGGAGGTGGACCAACAGGTAAAACACACCCTCTGAATAGGTCAGAGCACACTGACCAGCAGAGGTGGCCAAGAAACTGACATAATGTTATCAGCTGGTACACCATGTCAGGCATGTAGAAATTTGAATGTACAGATGGCTAACTTTGCTTCCTGCCAGACATTTATTTTGCATTGCAACATATGAAAAGAGGCCTTAGCACTGCAAATGCCCTACTTCATGAAACTGAGAACAAAAAAGCAATTTGTTGACTTTTTCTCTTTGTTTTTTTTTAACAGTTTTTGCTAATATTTGCATGTAAGCAGAAAGCATGATAGTCAAATCCCATTACCTTAGAATAGCAGTAAGGCAGTAGAGGTCAGAGCAGTGAGGCTTTTGGAAAGGGTGTTTTTAGTCATCTCAAGTTGATCCAAGACAAGCTTCAGAGGTGGGCAAGGGTATGATGGACTTTTCTCAAAGTTTCATGTTAGTTTTCAACAAAATAAAGGCAGGCTGCTGAGTGGAAAGCTTCCTGTGATAGTCCTATTAGGAATATATATATATATATTCCTAATAAAATGCAAATGGGAAACTGAATTGCCCACAGTTAACACAGTCACACTACTCCCATAAACTCTGGGGTTTTGATGTGGTACTGACTTAGAGAAAACCATTGACATAAACTCAGTTCACAGATGATGAAACAAAGAGAAGGTTATCATAATTTCATTCGATGTTGGTAATTGAAGGTTTTGGAAAATAAAATGAAAGACGACACTCCCTTGCAGTTTGGAGACTAAATAAAAGCATATATAGTTTTACTACATGTGTACTTAAAATGGCAAGACTTCATCTCCTAAGCCTTTATTTTATGTATAATTTATGTAGATATACAGTACTGTGGGTTTTTTAGTATAGCAAATGGTTAGGTAGAGAACTCTTTAAACGTAATAAAGCAAAATGGAAAAAATATGGACACCATGTTCAAAATCCATGGTCTGTGCTGTCTTAACTCTTTGGTCCTGTACCCTCCCCCTGCAATCAAATTTTATCTGACAGGGCCAGCTAGCAGTTATTTATTTTATATAGCAACTGACACAAGCACATCCAATACAGTCCACTGATGAAGCCATATAAAAAAAAAGATTATACATGCTTAGGGGCAGGGGTGTTATGTGAAATGAAAAAGTAATGTCTATTTCTCATAGTTTGTAAATGGTCTAAGTAATCATTATATGCATTTATTTTGTTAAAAGGAGAGATGTTTTTGTTTTGATTTCTTTGCTCTGATCCCACTTACTCCTGCTGTCTTTGAAACTCTACAGATACCGCATTTCTGTTACTGACTGGACATTTTTGAAATAGTACCACTATCAGGTAGATCAGATTGCTGGCAAAAGCTTTGGCACCAAAGAGACTCAAGAAATAAATTTCATCACACTGATCCTGTACTAAACAGCAACTTTATGTGGATAACCTCATGGAAATGGAAGTTGAGAAAGAGCTATTTCAAGGCCTCCAATAACAATCTCTGTTCAGTTCATAATGCAAAGCCATTTCTGTTTCCTTTGCTCACAGTACTGAAGAGTTTTTGGGATACTGTAATCCTAATAAGATGGGGAGGGTAATGTGAGGGGTAGGGGTTTGCTGGAGGGAGAGGAGATTCCACTCAAATTATGTTCCATTTAAAAAAAATAATAAAGAAAAATAAATAAAAAGCCAAGTTTTTCATCTTGGAAATTCTCAGCCTCAGTTATATGAGTGCAAAAAGTAACTTTTATTTGAAGAACTAACACTCACTTTGTTAAAAAAACTTAAGGCACCACCCAGCAGACATGAAGGCTCCTATGTTATCAGCAAACTATTTCCTGGGTATATGTTCACCCTTTCCATGCAGCTTGCTTATTTTTCCAACTCAAAAAAAAAAAAAAAAGAAGAAAAAAGGCAGTGCAAAAAAATTCTGTAACACTCTTGAATGATCTGTGTTTTGCTGCAACAACTACTATATTGATGTAATGGAAATTTCATAGGTGTCCAGTTTTGCAGAAACAAAATTGGAAAAATGCCAAGGGGAGCCCTGTTGCAGCCTCATGAGTTCTTTCCAAGGGCTCTGCACAATGCTGCTGTCTGCAATCATCTGAGAGCAGTCCCTGAGAGGCAGAGAGAACATTCACAGCTGAGCAAAATAACCTGGGGGGAAGAACATGAACACCCATTCCCCGATTAATGGTTAACCTAACCCCTTACCTGTGGCAGTGACCCAGTCAGT
>VZTJ01001135.1:59172-116254 GCA_013397795.1 Orthonyx spaldingii | reverse complement strand
CCAAATCAAAGTCCCGACATGGGGGGGATTTGATTTTATACTTCTGCCTTACACAACTGCTATTCAATCATATGTTAATCATCAACTTTAACATTGTTTTATTGTATATACTGTTTTCACCCAAGCATGAGTTTAAGCCCCCTTCTCCCAGAGTTTCACAGTATTAATCCTTTCTCATGATTCTTGTTGTGATTAATTATGTTTATCAAGTAATCATCACATCAGCTACTCTACAGGTGGGTGCCCAGGTGCAGGTTCGCCCTGTGCAGGTTCACTCTGTTCACTGCCTTCAGCAGATACAATATCTATTACCGTTCCCGAGGCCTATGCTTTTAAAAACATTTTAACCCTATGCTATCATTGTAACAAGAGGTGCTTGCTAAATAAAGCAATCACAACACTACTATCTTTTATCCCAGGGCTATTTTCTCTTAATTTTTCTGTGTTGTATGATGTGGCTTCTGTGCTGTGCCTGTCTGGTCACCTCCACCTCCTCCTATCTGGCCTGGCTGTCTCCAAGGTATCCTTGCTGACCTCACCTGTGGTGCTGCTAACTGCTGGGCTTATGTCACAGGTCCGTCCTGGAGGATGACTTCTTCAGCAGATTCCTTAAGGAGGACATTGAATTTGGAGAGGTGAGGCCAAATTTCAGGAGAGATCCTGAGTGTCCCAAGGGCTGGAGTTGAGGTAGACTAAGGTTTCTCTTGGTCTCACCTCATTCAGCTCAGCAGTGCAGATCAGGGATGAGCTGTGAAGTTGTTTCTAGACAGAGGAAGGCAAATTGGAGCTTTAAGGGCAGTGGCAGCTCTTGCTTGGTCTTGGAAGCCTCCATTTCTCATACAGATGGGTCTGCTTATCCTGCTGTGGTGGCAGGATACACTGTCTCCCAAACGCTCACAGTCTTGCCCTAAGCCTGGCCCTCGAGGTGACAGCTCAGCATGTTTGTGCCTGGGATAGAGGCTGCTCCTGGAGAGAAGGGACCCAGACCAGCAGTGGGGTTGGGCAGAGAAGGGGCTACAGTAGGCTGGGTGTTTCAGGATGAGGAGGAAATGCGCTTTACCTCCCAGACGGCATCCCTGCATCCCCACAGTTTACCACAGCTGAGGCACCTCTCCAGCATTCAAAAGGCTGTTTGGCAGCACTGACTTACATCCAGACCATTGTGTCACAGCTGGAGAGACAGGTGAGCCCATTGCTTGCTGGCTGGGGAACCATGGGTGACCCGGGAGGAGGAGAAGGGAACATTTCTGCTCCAAACAGTGTCAGGGTGACAGGGCAGATAGAAGACACCTTGCTGTCCACAGATGCCTATGCCCCCCAAGCGCTGCTGTAGGAACTCTGTACTGGGGTAGCACAAGGACCTTCTCTGTGTGTTTCTGGCAGGTCCAGACACTGGAAGTGCAGCAGACACAGCAGGAGCAGTTACTGGATTTTCTCCGTCAGCGGCACCAGGAGGACCTGGATCTCATGACATGTGACCACAGGTAGCAGCCTCTGGCCTGTGCTCCTCTCCTCTGTCAGGTCTCTGCCTACAGCCGTGTCCATCTCTCCTGGGGTGAGAATGCTGGGGCACCTCCACAGTCCATCCCTGAGTGGGGCCACAGAGCCACATCAGTGTAGGCCTGGTGGTTGCAGAGAGCAACCTCACGGGTGAGCCAAGCGGAGGACTTACCTCACCAACACTGCCATAGATGACAAGAAGGAAGTGCCAATCCACTGCCTGCACATCCCCAGTGTGCTGGGCATGGCCAAGAAAGCAGCACCTTTTCCTTGCTGTGACCTCTTGGGCAGGAGCCAGAAGAAGATGGTGAAGAACAAAGACAGGCAGCAGGAGGAGAGGCTGCAGCTGGAGAAGGAATAGCCGACACCTCAGTTCCCATTGAACAGCCAGGACACAGCCCCAGCACAGCAGCATCCCAAGTCCCAGGAGCAGGACAGGCAGCTCAAGGGTATGTTTCATCAAAGTGGGATTCATTTCAACCGCCTCCAAGAACATTAGACAAGCACAGTGTAGACCCTCACCTCTGCTAATAAGTTCATTGGAAAAAGTCAGGCCAGCTGTTACCAAAATTGGTAGAATAAACTCCTTAACACCAATGTAGTATTAAAAAGCAGGCATTCTTTTTTCAGCACTGGATGCGCATGGGGTATTTCCACCTATCATGCATATTGAGTAAGAAAAGCTTATGTTTATATACTTTACATACATACTCATTGGTTTTCCCAGAATAAATATACATTTGATAATAATTTCCCAAAGTCCAGTAATATATTTTCCCTTCCACTGGTGCATGCGTCCTCCTATCTCAGGGGTCCCTTGGGTTGTCTTTTGTGGTCACCAACCCCAAAGTTGTAGCTGACTGCTCAATGAACTTGGTACTACTTCCCAAATACAGAGATGAGTTGGTACAACTAGTCTGGCTCTTTGCTTTTGAGACACAAAAGTGTACTTTCTTGTTCTTCTTCTTGGTTATGTTTAACATGATTTTTGAGATTAAGTGTCACTGGCCGCTTGACCGCCCGGCTGGTCAATGGCCGACAGTGTCCTCGTGTGCCCGGGAAATGGATCTCGCGTGGCACAAGCGCGTGTGCAGTGGCAAGGCAATACCTTTAGCCTTCGCGCGACAGCTCCGAGGCTGGTTGATATTTCCAAAGCCCAGGCTGGGGCTAGCAGCAGCTGATGATGAGAATGCGACGCAGAGGCAGCAAAAGGATCAAGGAGGACTCGCCCGTGGTGTAAATCCAAGAGTTTATTGCATGCCCTGGAGGGGGCAGGGGAACTCGCAGCAAGGACGGGAACCACAAAACGAGCCCCGAAATAACCGTTGCACCAGGTTTTAAAGGGGGGGGGAAAGGGGAGGAACAAGGGACAGGACAAATGAGGTACATGAAGGGAGATGACAGTATCCAATAAGCAGCAAACGTAGGAGGGACATATTTAAATAAGCCAATGGGAAGAACAGAACTTTAGAACATTCCAGCTTTGTATGAATATTAAACCAACTATATGAATATCTAAACCATCTATGAGGAGAAAGGGGAGGGGACGGTACCTAACTGGACAGCAGCCCACGGCGGGAGACTGCCTCAACCTGCCTACCTCTCAGGGCTCACTGTCCCAAGAGGTGTCATCTACCCAATCCGCAATCCCCATTGAAAAGGCAGGTTGAGCCGCAGCCTCGAACGCCACGGGTGACTCAGTCGGTGGCTCCACCACCGGCTGGGTGACCGTAACAAATAAGCTTTGTATATTCCATAAATTAAGCAAGAAGGTTTTCATCTGGGGACACAGCTGAGCCTGGCAAAGCCTTGCTTGCCTTGATCACTCAACATCTCGGGGTCTACCCTTGACAAAATACAGACCTTGTGATGTGCAGGGCACAAAAAGATAGTTTTTCCATTAATATCGTGTGGATGCAGTGAGGGTGTCCCAGGCCCTGCTGCTTATGGCAATGCTGCTGCCTCTTCCCAGAGCTCCAGAACAGGCTCTCCCAGCAGCAGAGGGACATGGAGGAGGAGCGAAGGCAATTCCAGGAGATAATCGGTAAACTGGAGGCCAGGCTGAGGGAGCAGACTCAGCTGCTGGACCAGGTGAGTCCAGCCTGTGTCCTCTGCCAAGGTCAGCCCTCCTGTGTGGATATGGGGCATGTCTTGCCCACTGGAGGTCCCTGGCCTAGTGCCTGGGAATGGCACATGCCTTTCCTCTGTGTCCAAACCCAGGAACGCCGGAAGGCAATGACAGAAAAAACCAAAGCAGAATTGCTGCAGTGCTCGCTGGAGGACCAGCAGAAATTCATGATGCAACAGCTCTCCATGGTGCAAGAAGAGATGGAAAAGACAAAGGTGAGGCCAGGCAAACACGTCCAGGTGCTTTTTTCACGTGCTGTTCGTCTGTGCAGCGCTGCACTGCGGCGTGGGGTGGAGGACAGAGCTGGGGTCTGGGCTGCAGCCTCCTTCACCTGCCCTCAGCCTTCATCATTCCACACCTGGCTGCATGGGGAATAGCACACTGATCAACCCTCTAGCATGCACATGCTGTGTGTACCTGCGTTATGCATGCTGGTTTTTGAGGAACATGGATCCAGAGCTCTCCTTGCAGAGTTCTGGCCAAGCATCATGGCCTGGAATCAGCTTTTTAATGTTGTGTGTGGTTTAGTGGCAGCAGTGGGTTGAAGGAGATGTGGCAGATGGAACTTAGGTCTTTGTCTCTCCCTCTTTTGCCATACTCTCCAGAGAACTTGGCTGGAGGAGAAGAATTTGATGCTGCAGAAGTGCTCAGAGGAACGAGGGAAGCTGACAGCTGAGTGGGCTGAATTCCATAATCAAAAGCGGCCGATGGAGGAGTGTCTGGAGCACAAGATGGAGCAATCCCAGCAAGTGGACTTCACCATGATGAGACTGGTCAAGGTACTACAGCAGAGCTACTTCCCGTAGCCTCCAGCAGCACCTGGGAGGCTGCAAGGATGGGTCCTGCCCACAGGGGAGACATTCAGTGTTGCCTCCAGGTGTAAAGTCAGAGATACCACTCAGGGTGGTGAGAACTAGGTTGTTCCAGGAACAATCAACAGAAGCATCAGTCACTTCTGTCTCTCTCCTGTACCTGTGAAGAGTTTGGGCAGTCAGAGCAGAAGCAGCCATCTCCACTTTAAGTCAGCTGAGAGGAAAGTTCCCTATGCCATGGAGATGTGTCCACACTCAGCTTCTGCTTCTGCCTTGGGCTGCCCAGAGGGAATATGTGATACAGACAGTGCAGCAGAAGTCCTTCCTTAAGGGCAACTGAGGTGAAAAATAACCATTCAGGCTGAGTCTTTCCACTGCTGACAAACTGCTGAGCCTTGAGCACACCTTAGGCTGTCCAACATGGTGAGGGGCTCCATCCTTTCTGGGGAAAGGTGTGGGTGTGTCTCTACAATCACAGCTCTGCCAGCCCTGGCCCCCAAGGGTGGATGAACGAGGGCACTGTCAAGTACTCGGTGGTATTGCTCTGAGCCTGAAACTGGCCTGCAGAAGTTTAGCAAGGACAGATCTCCCTCATCTACTTAGGAAGACACGAGACAGTGGCTAGAGCAGGGCAGGTAATGCTTTGCTTTCCCGTGTGCCCATCCTAGGAGCAGGAAGACCTGAAGTTACAGGGCCAGAAGCTGAGAGCCAAGGAGGAGCAGCTGAAGAGGGACAAGGAGCAGCTGGATGAGTCCTGGCAGGATCTTCGCCTAAGAAGGAGAAGTTGAAGAAGGCCAAACAGCGCATCCAGCAGAGGGAGAAGGAGCTTGAAAGCATGGCTGAAGTAAGTACAGCATCTGTACTGCAATTCACAGCTGTGCAGGGGCTGGAAGCAAGGCTGGGGCTTCACACTCCTCACAAAGTCATGAATCCTAATCCTGAGCTGGGAATAAGGATATGTGCAAAGGGGTCTTGCTCCTGGGAAGTGATGGTCTCTGTTCCCAGTCTTCCCAGCTGCTCTGCCTTGCAGCGCTCTTGCCAGAAGTATGAGGAAGGGGAGCGAGCCTTGCAGGAGGCATGCTGGATAGAGTCCGAACACCAGGAGAGGCTCAGGACCATCCAGATGGAGCAGCTGAGGCAGCACCAAGAGCTTCTGCACCAGGCAAATGCCCCCTCACCTTCCATTCTCAGCCTGAGGCCAGTGTGCCAAGAGCCTGAACCTTTGCCAACAGCTTCTCTTTTTCTTTGGGATGGGGCAGGATCAGCTATTCATAGCTCAGCAGAGGAGGCAGCTTGAACAGCTGTGCAATGAACTCTCACATAGGAACCAGAAGATGTTGCTGACTGAAGACCAGGACTCCTGTGCCTCTATGGATGGTGTCTCCTGCACACGGTGTAAGACTTCTTGTGTGCTGCTGATGGGAAAGGGATGTATGGGAGGCAGATGTGCTTGTATTCTACTTCTCAGGAGAGATGTGCCTGGGGGATGTTTTAGGTCACTTGTGTATGAAGTTCAGCTGTGAGTTTGCCTTCTCATCTTGTGCAGGAGCTCATATAAGCTCTCTGAGCCAGGGCAGTGCTCTGAGGGAGTAGGAAGGGAGAGGTTGGTGGGTTAAAGTCCATTTGCACTGGTAGCTTGGGGAAGGCTCTGCTGCCCATACACATGAGCAGCCAAAAAAAAAAAGGGGCTGCTCTGTTGTCTCCATCTGAGATCCCTCCAACAGCAATGGCATCACCCAGTCAGGTGTCTTTTGCAGGCAGGATGCGCCCTCGCAGGGCCAACACAGCCAGCTCCATTGCTTTCTATGCTATGCTACAGATGCTGAAACACAAAGCCCAGATGGTGAGGCAGTGGGATGTGGGTGCTGGAATGCACTTGGAAACCACTGGTGGGAGCAGGGCTGTGTAAAGTGGGACCTGAGACAGATATACATAGGGTGGGGTGTTTCCTAAAATCATTACTGAGCTGTTGGGATGGGCAGCCTTGCAGAAGCTGTGGACAGTTAGAGGAGTGATAACAGAAGCAAAGACAGATAGCTCCTCACAGCTTGCCTTACATTCATGAACAACATCCTTAACTGACTGGGGTTGTCCCTCTCCCACCCCATCCCTGGGTGGGAGAAGTAAGCTCTGCCCGATTCTGCCTTTGTAATGTCCTCGTCCTCTCCTATCAGCCCCTGCTTTCCTGTTGTGCCCTTGCCCAGGCAGAGATACTCTTGGAGGCTTTGTCTGTAGGTCCCACTCAGAATATGAGATTATGAGCTTCAGAGGGGCCCCCATGCACCTCAAAGGGTACCACGGATGAGTGCCAGCCCACTGCTCCCTGCATGAGGGGTGGTTTGGGACACCTCCCTCAGTCATGAGCACCATCCTGGACAGTGCCCCTGTTTCTGTGTGACTCTCTCATACTCATCCCTTCCATCCCACTCTTCTCAGGACCATGATTTCTTGGAAGGTGAGCGCACCTTCCTGGATTCCCTGAAGAAAGCACCCCACTGTCCATGACGCCAACCCCATGTGCTCCTGGAGTATGTGCTATCCCCACATGCTACCAAGGGATGATGTGCCCTCCAATATAGGGAAGAAAGTAAAAATAAACACTCCCAGTTGTCAGCTTCGTCTCTTTCCAAACGCTGTCAGAGTGTTCCATAAATCACTGTTGATCACTCAGTATTGTACAGATGGACCTGGACAGGCTGGAGAAGTGGCCCATGGGAATCCCATGAGGTTTAACAAGGCCAGGTGCTGCTACTGCACCTGGGTCAGGGCAACCCCCGGTGCCAGCCCAGGCTGGGGATGAACAGATGGAGAGCAGCCCTGCCCAGAAAGACTTGGGAGTGCTGGGGGTGAGAGCTGGACATGAGCCGGCCACGGGCACTCCCAGCCCAGAAAGCCAAGTGTGTGCTGGGCTGCATCCAGAGCCCCATGGGCAGCAGGGCAGGGAGGGGATTCTGCCCCTCTGCCCCGCTCTGCTGAGACCCCACCTGCAGAGCTGCCTCCAGCTCTGGGGTCCCAGCACAGGAAGGACATGCAGCTGTTGGGAGAGAATCCAGAGGAGGCCACCAAGATATTGAGAGGGATGGAGCACCTCTCCTGTGAGGAAAGGCTCTGAGACTTGGGATTGTTTAGCCTGAAGAAGAGAAGGATTAGAGGTGACCTAATTGTGGCCTTCCAGTACCTGAAGGGAGCTCACAAGAAAGATGGAGAGGGATTTTTTACAAAGGCATGTAGTGACAGGATAAAGGGGAATGGCTTCAAACTGAAAGAGAGTAGCTTTAGATTAGCTATTAGGAAGAAATTCTTTAATATGAGGGTGGTGAGGCTCTGGTACAGATTGTGAATAGCCCATTCCTGGAAGTGTTCAAGGCCAGGCTTGGATGAACATCTGAGCAGCCTGGTCTAGTGGAAGGTTTCCCTGCCCATGACAGGGGTTTTGGAACTAGATGATTTTTAAGGTTCTCCAATCCAAGCCTTTTATAATGAGTACAATGTCACTTGCTTTCAAAAAAAATGCTCTTGACATTTAAAGTCTGAAAACAAACTAGAATGCAGGCTTAAAGGGATGAGAGGAATTATATATTGCATTTGTTTATTTGTTTATCTTACTTTTTTGGGTGGTGCATTTTATATCCTGTAGGCTGACATTTCTGTGCTGCTCTGTCTAGATATTGGAGACTAATAGATATGGATTTTATGCATTTTAGTACCTTGTGTATAGACTAGTACAATCAAATACTTTAATTATTATTATCAATAAAGAAATTCTAGCATTCAGTTGCAGTTTTATTGACACTGTTTACTTAGGCAAAAGGATCTGATCAAGTGTAATATCTCATTTGGCTTACCTAAAGGAAACAAGATTAATTTTCAGATACTTATAAAAATGTGATGCATTATATGAAATAATGCACACAAAATTGCAGATTCATACCAAATCTTGTCATTTAGTCATGCTAATCATAAAGTTTTCTTGACTTTTCTGATACAGATTCAAAGGCATTTTTTAAACTTGAAGCTAAATATGCACCTTACAACATTTTTACATTTCTCTTCTTAATGACTATACTTTTTATTCAAATTGACTCAGTAGAACAAAGAAAAGCTGCTAAAGTGACATTTTAATGCATTTTGTTATGACTCAGGCAAACTATTACAGCTAACTTCTTTCTTCCCATCTTCTATAAGTGTATTTCAGCTACACTGACCTCCAAAGAGGTGAGTTTTTGTTTCCCAAATGTCAATCACATTCAGAAATTTCTTCACCTGTTAGTAAATTAGTCACTGCTAGAACTTTCTCTATCCTCTGAAGACATTAATCATATAAATGCATGTCTGTAATTCATATAAAGTTCAAAACTTTCTTTGTCACTTTCTTTAATAACTTAAGTGGATTACCTGCTTCCAGATATGTTCCTTTCTCAGTAAATGTACATATGTTTTATCCATTTCCTTAATATTTTAAGGTGCTTTCTGCTATTGTTCACATAGGTGTTTAGAAAAATGTACTATTTAAAACACCTTAGATTTTATTCTTTTTCCATCATGGATATCAATAATATTTACTTGCAGTGCAGCATTTCCCATGAGGTTTTCCCTGTTATGCATGTCTGTTTTTCAGCACCTTTATACGGATTCATATTTTTCATAATAATTCCAAAGATTATGGATAATAATCCATAGATATTCCAAGGAATGATTGGCCAACTGGAAGCATAGCTTTGGGGCATTAAAAGCAAGTGACTAATCAGAAAGTGTATATAAGACATTGAAAAACAGCAAAAAAGAATTTGTGAAGAAGAGAGACTAAGAAAATAGAGCTGAGTTTAGCTCTTCTTATCTTCCCTTAGCTTTCTTTTTTCTGCATTTAAAATAGGATATACTGCTGAAGCCAGTGATGTGCAGCGTTAGCAGTGTGATGTCTTAAGCAATGCAGGGATAATTTTCATAAGCTTTGAAAGCCGTGACAAGGAATAGGGAAGACTGGTACAAAACTTTCTGATAGGAAAGACTGGTACAAAATGAAGGATAAATTGAGAGCAGAGGAGTAGATGGATCTGATGAGAAAAGTAAGGCAAAGTTCCACATGTGCATTTGTGCTAAATACACAGGAACAGATGATTTCGCTATCTAGAATATTTAGTAATCTCTCTTTCCAGTGCAAGCGATTCCTTAAACCAACTTTTCTAACATTTCTCTAAGGCTTTCCTATCGCCTTGCTCTATAAGATTTCTTTTCATGAGCTTAGCTTTTGGTATATGACTGGTCGTATTTAAATGTTTAAAGTGATGTGTACGCTAAATGATATTATTGGTGATTGAGTTATTTACCAGAAGTAATTAATCTGTATATATATTCTGAGCAACAGAGTTCTCCTGGAAGTCTACTTACTTGCTACCATGGAAAGTAATAGCAATATCAATGGGTTTGGTTTCATATATATTTCATCTTTGATGCTAATGCATTTGTGAAACAGGTAATATGGCTAATTTATTTTAAATTATTTCCATTACTTCCTTAAAAATGAAACTGAGGAAAGAAAAAAAGATATCAAAAACCCCACATGTAAATATCACTCTTCCCTCATTTTGTTTTTGAAAATTTTATGCTTACTTTTTTACTTCAGAATAGAAGTATATATATATATAAATATATACATACATATACAATGTTTGGAAGGACAGTTATACAGGAAAGAAATATCTGGGCAAGGAAGTGAGCTTCGATAAATGAGCAGTGTTTGAGGGTTTAAAAATGCAGCAAAAATGTTGAATTAACCCAAATTTATGGTGATTCTCTTTTCTGAGTTTGATGTATTGCAGTCCATTGAAGAAAGCAGGAAAATGTAAAATCTAAATGGAAATTCTGACAGGTCATATCATATATTAGCAGCTTTAATCCTGATTCTTTATACTTTTCATTTCAATTTGCAATTGCTAGGAGTATCCAATAACTGTGTATTACATGTACACTTGTATCAAAATTTATTCAAAAGCTACTTGAACAAATACAAATAATCAGCACTTTGCAAGAGAACTTTGGAGACTATAAATAGAAATGTGTGAAAATAATTGGCAAGGGAAGAGAAGTGTGTGACTGAATAACAACAGGCCGCTCAGAAAAATCCATTTGTTTGAGAATGCCAGGGTCAGGACAGGTATGTCTGAAAAATCTTGTCAGTGCTTGCCTCTGACTCCTGCTTCTCTTATGAAAAAATTATTAAAGTGAAAGCCTACTTTCCTTTGCATAGTTTAAAACAATTGAAAATCTCTTCTGGCTAATAATTTGGGGGAAACGGAAAACAAAGTTATTGAAATTGGTACTTTGAAGTGTTTTAGGGAAATAGAAAATAAAGTCACTGCTTTACAGCAATTTGAAGGGGAACTGTCAATGAAATTACTACTAGGGACAAAGATGATGCAGAACCAAACAAGTGTATGAGTTTCCAAATTTAGTGGCAAACTGGTAGCCCATACACTGTTGCAATTTGTCAAAATATTTTGTAGACCTACAATTTACAACAGTTACCGTCTTATCAAGTTAGGCTGTGAACACTTAAACTTGGGTGAAATCACGGTTTTCTTAACTAATTCATAAAAAAGAAGAAAAGCTCTTGAACCATGGCAAAAAACCAACCAACCAACCAACCAAAAACCAAAAAAGACCCAAAAAAACCCTCTGTAACACAATTGAAGCTTGGATATCTACAGGAACATGAAATGAATTATAAAGAGCCTAGTATTGAAAGGTCAGATGAAAGCCTGAACTTCCTTTCATCTTTCTGGCACAATGACAATCAACAATACATTAACTGGAATATTTGAAACTTGTTAATCAATATCTTTAAACTAGGAAGCCTTCACTCAAAAAAAAACCCCAAGAAAGACATTACTCAGATACACTGTGGTGTTGATCATTTCAAGCTTGACAGATATAAAAACAAAAAAAAAAAAAAAAAAAAAGAAAAAGCCACTGGGTTAAATATCTCTGACATTTCCCTGTCAAAATGGCTGACTGATGAACTTCAAAATGCTCTTTGTCTTCAGTTGGTATCTGGAATTATATTTTGAGATGTGGAAATATACACAAATATGTCTAACCTGAAGTCCATTTGTAGCTAAGAAACTAGACAAAATCTCAGAACTGTGTGAAAGAGACGTTCCCTGACTTTTCTCAAATTAACAGTGCTGACATTTCCATTATCATCACTGAAACTATGTATGAATTCTTTTAGCTGAAACAAATAGAAAATTTCACACATTCCGTGGATGCTTTTCGTAACTGCTTTACATGTCTTCTTACAAGTTTAAGCAGATGCCTCATAAGAGATGTGCTGACGTTTTGTTCACAATCATAAATGTTAGACATATTTTTTAAATGGAAGGTCAGAACCTGAATGAAAGGACAGAATTAGATTTTTCTCTCTCTTAGCAGCCAGTGAATAGCTTCAAAAAGTGATAAACACATAGTTATACCATTTGCACTCTTTTCAAAAGCATCAGAGTCACATTTTAAAGTGACTGGGATATTACCTATTCTTTCTTGCTTGAAGTGATTGTATGATTTAAAGTTAAAGTTTTGACTCAGTAAGAAAGTAAGATTTCCAAAAATTTGTTATTTGCTTTCTACTGAAGTCACAGTTCTGCAGAATTAACTTAGAAATGAATATTTTGTGTTATCCTTTAAGAAACATTAGCATGTAGTTTTTACAAATCAAAATTCACTATCTCAAATTCTACAAGCTTATGCCATTGTAGTGGTTTGAGTTCGTTCATTTGAATTTCTGGTTAAACGTTAGTACACTTACTAGATTTTATTTAATTTTGCTGTGAGATAAAGATTAGGAGTAGGTAAAGAAGGTTCAAACTTTAAAGAATATAAAGAAAGTTTATTAACAGACTTAAAAGGAAGGAAAAAAAATTAAGAACCAGAACAAAACTTACAGAATACTTTTGCTCTTTCTACCTCTCTATTTTTCCCAATGACAATACAAAAAAACAACACATCAACTTTGCATCAGTTTACCACTTTTAAATTAGGGTTTTTTTAGGTAATTTAGGGAGAGGAGTTTTTTCCTGCTTTACTATGTTGACTTTTTCACAAGAAATACAGTTTTTATAGTTTTTAGTTTCACAACTTGCAGCCACCCAGGAGAAAACGATCTTTGCTTGTTGTGGAAAGTTCCTCTTACATCAGTAGTTTTCTTACAGTTACAACGGTGGGTTATGACGGTTCATGGGGTATTCTTTTAAGGATGAGTGGTTTATTACAGCAGCAAAGAAATCTCTTTCTTTTATGACTGGTAACGTAAGTTTTCTTTGACTATTCTTCGGGGTAAGGGATCTGGATTACAGGGGTTTTTTATCTCTGCTCAAACTTTTCATTAGGCTGCAATTACTTTAGCATCTACTTATTTTTACACAGGTACTTTGGTTTACTGGTTGCACTGGCTGCAAGTAGAATGTCACATCCCCCTTTGGACTATTTTTTCATACATTACACAGAATATTTTAGCTTAGTTTCAACTATGGTTTTACAGAAGAATTTTCAGCTTTCCCATTAAAAGCACTCTTTATACTCTAGTTTTCAGGCATTGGTTTTGTTTTTTTTATTGATTTTGAGTTTCTATGCTGTGTTTCTGTAGGTGTCTTCATTCTTTTTTTGTTTGTGCAAGAGAAGATGGGTGTTTGCAAGTTTTATTTGGGTAATGAAAGGGTTAATTTTTTCGGGCCTCTGAGACAGTGTCATGATTTTTTGCCGGATTGTTTAAAAAGTCTAAGCAGGGCTGCAGAAGCAGTCAGTCAAGAGTCTCATTAGCCTCACTCTGTGAAGCTGACCCGGCCTGGAGGGAGCCGGCCCGGCCCCTGCCCGGCCCGAAGCAGGGGCCCGGTTCTGCCCGCTGTAGTTGGAATGTTTTGCCCAGCTGCATTAGAGCCGGACAGCTCAGGCTGGGTCCTCTCCTACACTCAGTTATACTGCTGTAAGCTCCTTTCCAAACCACACCCCCACCCCCCCTCCCCATCTGGGGGAGGGGGGGTGAGCGGGGAGGGCAAGGGCCCAGTCTTGCTAGAGAGAGAAGCACAGGACTTCCATATCTGGCAGCAACAGGACAGGAAAAAAAGTTTTTTTCTTAGGTGTATCTCGCTTAAATATGGGGTTTTTTTCCTAGAGGCAGAGCAAATTTTAATTGGATTATATACTTATCCAGACTCAAAATTAGCTGGTCACTACTCAAAACTAGCTGGTCACTGGCTCTGTTTCTCAGGAAGTAAGGTGTACTGCTTCCTGCACCATAGGTCACTTGCAAGACTGACCCTTCCTGGGCAAACCCACGACAGTCATAAAATAAGTATTTCATTTCTACAAATTTCTGAGTAGGAACAGTCCCCAGACTGAGCTTATAGGTACTGAGTTTTGCAAAAGGAACGTACAGAGTTTTGGGCCACTTTTTCATCAGTGAAACTGTCTGTTACTGGGCAATAATAAAAGGGTCCTAAATTGGCTTCAGGAAATAAATATTAACTGAAAATTGAAATATTCTAGCTGAGAATAATAGACCTAATATTTAAAGCAGTGTAGTTTGTGTTACCGAACAACTCCAGATAGTCAAGACATTTGATAAGCAATTAGTTATATTACTTATTTGGAATTTTATTTCACAGGCCAATATAACAAGGCCAGAAAAGGTTAAGAAAAGGTTAAGGACTATGAAAAGAACTCATGTTTTCATATCTGTGTGTACCTGCAGTTCTAAAACTAAACTACTTGGAAAGGAAGAAGTGCTAAAACTACTAAAGCATAAAGAAATTCAAGATATTACCTTGCCCATACCTTTTAGTAAGATAATAGCACTGAAACAGAAGCATCCTTTTTTCAGTGAGGAAGCAAATTTATTGTTTCTTACTAAGTAAAGCACATTCTGCTAGTAAAAATAAACACAAGCATTGCACTGGGACTGCAATCACCAGGGGACTGCAGAATGTCTTTCAAAAATTGTTCCATATTTATAGGAATTGAAACGCAAATTCTCCATGGAATCTATAGAATGAGTTGGAATAAGACATTTTATATTTAAAGTGGGGATAAGAGTCCAATCTCTGTTTATTTTGGGTTTTGTTTTGTTGATTTGGTTTTTCATTTTTATTTCTCATTTATCTATCTCCTCTGTCATGTTACTGGTTTAGAACAAAAATTCCTTCCAAAATTATAATCAATGTAAAACTGGCAAGTCTGCTTATAGAGAGAGAGGAAAATATGTTACCGCTAATTTCTCAAGTTTTGTGGACTGATACTTCTCAGTTTTGGATGACTGGTCAAGTTAATGATGTGTCATTATTTTCTTTCATGCTTTCTGACCCTCTATCAAAATTGTAGTTTTCCCTACATCCTGACATTACAATTCCTTAATAGGTGAGGTATAGTTCTGTGGCATTGTAGAAGGATAGATGAGAAAATTGTATTTTATTTTCTGGCCTTATGAAGGGAGTATTCTAAGTTATGACACATCTACCAGTTGCAGAAGAATTTGTTCAGGTGCAAGAAAAATGAGTTCTATGGTCAGTAAGTATTTGTTATATATATATATATATATATATATTCCTATTTATTTAGGAAACATATCAGTATTCTGTGAACTTATTAAGAATCATTTGCCTATATTTCTGGTGTCCTTTTCCTTTGGTTTAATATTACTGGTTATAGGTGCCAGTCCTACTGAAGACTAGGTGCAAACTTTTTAGAATAATATCTTACTGCAAGCAGAGTGAAAATGGAAGTAGATTCAGACTCATAGCTGGATTAATGGGACAGTAGGAAAGACAGATATAACCTTTTATCTTGTCTGACCACTCCGCCAATATCCTAAACTCCTGATCTATAAAGGCATAACAATTCATCTAACTGTAATAGTGTATTTTTATAGTTTATACATTCAAAGTTAATCACTACAGCTCAACACTTACAGCTATGAACCATAGCAACATGCTTAATTTTCAGACTCCAAAGTATATTTTTTAACTGTCATGTGCATCTTCTTATAACAGAAAGTAAATGTTTGCATGTGCGACAAACCTGTAGGCATAATGCTACTGAAATTACACATAGGCTAACAAAGAAGTATTGGTGGCTGCATTTACAGTGCTACTCAGGCATGCACAAAGTTCTTGTTTCTGGGGGTTGCCAAACCCAGCAGCCCAAGAGAGGTGAGCCAGTTGAAGCTCTAGGTTGCTAAGTCCAGCAATGAGCATTGCTGAGCCTGTAGGCCCACATGTGCACATATGTATAAGGCATATAAGCATATGTATGTGGCCAGTCACAGATGAGCACAAAGAAAGAAACCATTCCACTAACACAAGTACAGATGATATCAACAGCCTCATCCTGTTCTCCTCTCTGTCTGATGAGGGTGAAAGTCTAAATGTACTATAAATATAGATTAGCATACATATGTTCAGTACAGGTCTCTTCAGTAGTTGATCAAGACAGGCTACCCAGGAAACTTCAATTGAATCCCCATTCAGCAGCTAGTCCTTTCACATGGAAGGCCCTTTGCATGTGCAGTTACACACATGATGGATCCCACTAGTAACTGGCTTTGTACACTTGGTCTAACCAGTAGCCCTTGGATCTGATCTTCCAGTGGCTCTGTGCACAAAGATACAACTGCAAGAGGAGCCTCTCTTCCAGCTGATCCAGCTCAATGACCAACAATCTACCACAAGACCCTGTGATTGCTCCAGCTGCTGGTTTGGATCCCTGATACCTCCAACAGGAACATCTCAGCCCCTCTGGTATCTTCAGTATCCAGCCTGAGCTTATAGCCACCTCGGCACTATCTTCTCAGGCTCTCATCCAACTTTCCATCTCATGTTCACTAGCGAAATGCCACTGACATACATATCCATACAAAACACACACACCTCTGCTGCCACTACAGACACACCTTGTGACACCACTCTGCACTCTCTGTTTGCTGGCACTTACCCCTTCACTGCCTTGTGGCAGTGGAATCTCCATGCACACGCAGATTAACCTCTTATTGCAGAACCCAACACCTTCTTTCTCCATGAACTTCCACCAGTAAAGATCTGAGCTGTAATAAACAATATATAAAAATGATACAATGTTTCCAACAAGATACTTTCATTATGGATTTGAATAAAAGGCAAAAAAGTCAAGTGAATTACTCCATGGCATGTGAATAATACTCACACTTTCAATTCAAATATAATTTTAACTGTCCCTAAATGGATTTGCTAACATTCATGAAGTGGTAGAAAATGTTGGAAAAAATTCTGTTATGGCATTCCAGACATACTAAAGTACACATTGCTTGCTGTCACTGAGAGTACTGAACAGGAACTGAAAAACAAAATGTCTAGAATATCTATTAATTATGTTTAAAGCAAACTATTGCCAAGAGCTTTTCTTGCAGTGTCAAATGTTAGCTGATATCCTTTGTCTACCTCTTTACAGTACTTGCAAATAATATTATTTTTGGATTATTGTCTATAAAACTGTCAGTCTGAGTTTTTGTTTCTTTCTGGTATACATGTGGTATACATATGGTATACATATATATTTTTTTAAAAAATTGTTTTTCAAATATATTTGCTTAATTACAGATATTACATACACCATAATTTTTCTCTTAAAATTTCAACATTTTTCAAATATATTTGCTTAATTACAGATATTACATACACCATAATTTTTCTCTTAAAATTTCAACATTTTTCAAATGTGGTTAAATGAATTTTGTGACTGTGCAATATTTTTCATTTTAGTTATTCTTAAATCCAAAACATAGTTCCCCAGCCACAGCAGCAGGAGCATGCCTTAGTGGACTTAAGACACCTTTAAAGTTCTTTTCTGCATTGTCCTGTGGTTGTGTCACTCTGCCTAGTTTATGTCCAGGTACTAGTGGCCATAATGGAAGAAGAGAGCTGTGTACTCCTATGAGTTGGGCATAAACTGCCTTCCACATATATGGTATTGAATATGAAATGCATAAACTGAAGGATAATATATACTACTTCTGAGTCTATTCTGTTAAAATACCAGTATTTTAATAATTCCATTTTTAACGAAGAAAGAAACAAGAAAACCCAAAGACGTTAAAGAATGTTAGACTTTGTTCCATCAAAGGTTTTCCATGGTTAGAAGGTAACATAAAATTTTAATCAAATATATTGATTCTCAGAGCGACTGAAAAGCTGAAAAGCTATTGCACTGAAGGAATATATATATATCTATTTTAAACTGGTAATTGCAAAGCAAAAGGGGTTTTTTTCCATTTAAGAAATATTTGGATTATTTTCTAGTGTAACATTTTTCTTTTCAACATTGGAGAGATAATATGACTTGGTTTTGAACAACCTTAGTAATATTTCCAAACTACTTCTTTTCATGTGCATTTTGATACAAATTGAAAAGTAGTGTTTCTATTACATTAATTCAGCAGCTAAAATAGATTGAAGTAAATTCTGCCTCTATTTTGACATTACATTTTAAATAGCCCTTAAATTGTAGAGGAACAAATCCAGTCTGTTTCAGATCTGTTTTCTGGATTGTATAGACTTGAGAAAACACTTCTGTCTTTTCCTTCTGCATCATGTCCTAGTCTTTAGATATCTACCTATCATCATGGAAGATATATGCCTTTATTCCTCGATGCTCAAAGAGATACCAAATAACCACCCCTGTACTGTACTCCCAAAAAACAACCTTAAGAACATACAACAATGAGGTTGTTAAGGTCAAGGAAATAATGAAAACAGTCTGAGGGCATCACTATAAGATTACAGAATAACAGAAATCTAAGTTCATATAGGGTGGAAAAAGTCCTTAAGATTATTGAGCCTGACTGTAAACCCAGCACTGCAAATCCACGACTAAACCATGTCGCTGAGTGCCACTCTTACATGTCCCTTAAACACCTTCAGAGAAGGTGACTTACCCACTTCCCTGGGTAGCCTGTTCCAGTGCCTGACTATCCTTCCAATGAAGAAAGACAGACTCCGACCATCACATCACCCACATGTTGGGGTAGCTCAGCCCACCCCAGAGCGTTGGTGGGACAGCTCTGCTCTATGAAACCACCCCTTAGGAAGCAGAATGGTTTCTCCCTGAGGTGCCTTACCTGGATATGTTAATTCTCCTATATTGATTAACTGTAGCCTGTCTCCTGACCCTATCCCTTGTTCCTTCTGTATCCCCCCGCCTCCCTCTCCTCCTCTGTGCCCCTTGCCCCCTGGCCAGGCCCTATAACAAGGGTCTCCCAAGGCCATTCGGCCTCTTTCACCTCTGGACCCCTTCAGGAATAAAATGCTTCTGGAACTCCATGCGACTCCATCCTCTGTTAACCCTGGTAATGCATGAGCCATCTGGCCGGGGGGAGGAACGCTGGCTGGGATAGGAACAAGGCTGTCTGCACAGTGTCTGGTTGTTCTGACCAGAGTTGTCTTTCGGAACTTCCAAGACACTCCTGGTGAAAGCAGAAGCTTCCATCCATCACACACCCGCCCCCAGGACAGCATTACCGGCAAGCTCTTCTCTGTTCATAATCAGCAAGTCCAGTTGGCTGTCTTCCCTAGCTATCTTCCTCACCAGTTGGGTGTCTTCCCTAGTTATCATCCTCATCAGCTATGTCAGGAAGTCACTCACTCCAGGAGCCACCTGACTCTTTCCTCACCAGCTGGTAAATGGAATCCCCATAAGAACAAAGATTAGTGATCATGAGACTTCTTCCAGCTGCTTATAAAATGTTTCATGTCTCTTCATTGTGGTTGAGCGGTGTGTAACAGGCTCCCACCACTGGCCTTTACCCTGACTCTTATCCATAAACACTCAATATTGTAATTGCTATTAAGCTCTAGAGAGCCAAAAATTTCCCTAACATAGAGGGTTACTCTCACCACCCTATTCTTTGCCAATCCCTTCTAAAGAGTTTATAGTCATCAGTTGCAGCACTCCAGCTGTATGTTGTTCCTCCATATTTTCATTATTGTAATTACCTCATTGTTTTCCAGTTGCACAACAGCTTCCAACTCCTCCCGTTTGCTGTCCACACTGTTGTGCATTGTTGTGAATGCACTTCAGCTGGGTTATTGATCTTGAGACTCTTTTGGGGGGGAGAAGCCCTAATTCCTATGTGACAGTTCTCAGATGCTTCTATGGTTTCTAATACACCAACAACACTTGAGTCTGTGATGCCATGTGTATCTCCATCCCGTCTTCCCTGAGACTTCCAGGCTGCTGTGTGCATTAGTCAGGGAACATTTCAAATGAGAATTCAGCACGTTGTGGAGCAGACCAAAAGGCCATAATAGCAGACCTCAAACACTGATGTACCACTCACAGGCTTATCTCTAACGAGATTGATTTTATCCCTTTCCCCTTCATACCTAGGTTAAAGGCTTTTCTGTAAGCCCTCATAGCTCCTGCACAAAGATCCTTTGTTCCTTTGAGACAGGTGTACCCTATCTGTCACTAGCAAGCCTGACCCATCAGAATCAAAAAATTCCAAATTTTGCCTGTGATACCCGTCATGGAGCCAGGTACTGCTCTGCTTGGTCTCTGTGTTTCTTCCAACATCATTCCATGTAGATGATAGCTGAGAACACTCTTCTGCTCCTGACCCCCTAACCAGTTGTCTCAAGGCCCTGAAACCTCTTTTGATTGTCCTATGACTCCTTAATGCAACTTCATCTCTGCCTACATGAGAAACCAATAATGGATAATAATTGAGAAATTAATAAAGGGTAATAATCCAAGGGCCATGTAGGATTAGAAAGATTTTTTGTCATGTCTTTCAACAGGGCCACAGCGAAGTAGCAGACTTTCCCAAGAAGTGGGTCCAGTTGTTATGCTTAGTTATTTCAAAAGATCTTTTTATCGTTTCCAGGCTTCCTAGTTGAATGGAATAGGATTACTCCACTTCTTGTAATGCCTTCTGCCACTTTAATATCCCTTTACTTCTCATATTCATTGCTTTAACTTTCCTCTGTGCTTTGGAATAATTTCCCTTTGATTGATTTACTCCATCTGCTTGTTTCTTCTATCACATTATCTCTTGATAAAAATGAACCTGTAGTCTGCTTCTTGTCAACTGAAAATGACTGCTTCAATTGATTTTGTAATGTGCTCTATACAAACTGAAACAAAGAGAGCAGGTAAGTAAAAATACAGAGCTCTGCTTTAAGTATATTGTGGATGTTTTAAGAGATTTCAAACACTTGATTGCTGTGTAGTTCACCCTGAATTGTGACTAAAAGAAAAAAAATATGGAGAAAGAGCATCTACTTTGATGAAAGCTATTTCTATTCATTAAGAAAGTCTATGGTAGTTTCTTCTTCAGTGCCAGGATAATCCTGACAGTGTTGTTAAGAAATTGTACACTCTTCTCCACTTATTTCCATGACCTTGATCAATTTAAGAAAGAAATAGCCTTTTATGATAACAGCAAGATAAAAGCCAGTAATTGACTGAAAAGCATGGGTCCAGCTGTCTAAAACCACTTTGAACTAATGGAAACCTGCATAGATGGTATAAAAGTTTCACCCAATAACAGAAAAGGTCACATCACTTTTTAAATTTTTTTAGGGAGGTATGAAGACAAAATGTCTTTATGTCAATTATGGACTCTAAAATTTAGAAAATATGGAGAAAAGATGTGGCAACACTAAAAATAATCATAGGATTACAGAATAATTTCTGTTGGAAAAGACATCAGAGGCCATCCTGAATGGATTGTCATAGGAATTTAGTAGTATGTATTATATCCTTTTTTATTTGGTATTCTTTCTGCACTCACTTTTAATAGCCACTTAATTTCATCTCTGCAGATATAAAGCTACAAACATTGCAATAATATATAATCTGAGAGTGTTCAGCAAAGAAACAGAGCTCTCATTATGTTATTCTTTCTCTCATAAAAATGAAACTTAGTCTAGATTTGCACTTTTTTAAATGAAAATTTCACTGAAGTGCAACAGATATAGTCCATGTGAAGGTAGTTCCAGACAGCCACACTGCATATTATAAAGATAATGACATTCATTTCTGTCAGAGTATTAGGAAAGTAATACCATGACACTTGACTCAAACTGTTCACGCATCTAGGTTTCTTCCTAGCATCCGAGCTGAGTGATATTATGGGCACAGGGAGTGGAAAGTGGATAAGGATTCTGTTCATATTAAACTACTACAGATAAAAACAAATGCAGGGGTTAAAAACTATATCAATGAAAGCATACAAAGTAATTATATGTATGATGGGGACAAATCAGCATTTTTATTTGTTTGGGAAAACAAAGTGTGAAAGAAGATGCAGAAACTGAAGAAAGCATAACTTCAGTAACACATGTTTTTCAGGATTCTGACTAATGCTACTGTGTTTCAGCTATTTGCCTTCAGGTGTCTACTGCTTTTGGCAGCTGTAACGGGAGAGCAAAAGAAACAGGCTGACAAATGCATTCTGAGACCTGTCTATAGTAATCAACTGATGTTCAAATAAGAATTTATGCATTTCTAAAATTCTTGAAATCACTTTTATCTCGCAGATTTAAAATAGTTTATGAAAATAATTCTTAAATGCAATCAAGCAAAATGTGGATTAAATTAACCCAGGGTATAATTTTGTCCATGTAATTATCTCTATAAAAGGAGAAAAAAAGAACCCTTTTAAGTATTTGAAGTATTAATTGCTTTGGAATTCAGCTTGTGTTTGGTAAGAGAAAGCCCAAATCTGCTTTATACGAATCTAATTCATCATTATATTTATTAACCACACTATAGTAATTTTAGAGGAAGTCTTAATTGCATAAAAGATTTTTTTTTCTGAATGTATAGGCTGACAAAGCCATATATATAGTGTGATGATTACGATAAAAAACACCAGAAACACCTTTTCCCTTTGTTTTGAAGACACAGATAGCACACTTTTTTCAGCATTTGAATTATAGGTCCTCATTTGGTCTTCAATATTTCAGCCAGCTTTTAAAACATGTAGTGAAGGTGTTCCTTTTCATGATGTAGCTCATATTGTGTTCATTGATAAACGAAAATTAAGTGTTCTAAAAGACACTCTATACTGAGCTATTAGAAATTAATTTGTCCTAATATCAACATTTAATTTCCATGTGGCTTATGGAATATTAAATTTTGCACACACATGTATGTACAGTGGCTGGTATTTCTTTAGCAGTCTTTCTTTTCCACTATTTCATTTAATTTATAAATCGAAGATGTAAGTGAGGTGAAGGAAGGGGTTTATTTTTGGTTAGTACTTTACCTGATGCTATGGCAATCAGTATCTTATTCTCACTGAGTCCATTCACATATATCTAATAATAGACAAGCTCACTATCCATAGGCCCAGCCTGAGGTCAAAAACTACTCAAGAATGTCCAAATGAATCTGATCAGTTGTGTATTACTGTACAAAATACAGGTCTAAAAATGAACTCAATTATGTTGATATTCCTAGAATTTTTAATGGGAATAAACTGTACCAGGCTAATACTCTGAAGTTGCTGTTGCAATGAAAAATCAGCGGGTCTTCACATCTAGTGTCATGTAATCTCAACTCAAAGTAAAGGTCTCAATGCTTAAGAGTAGTATCGTTCTCAGCGCATATGTGAATTGGCTTCACGTGCTTTCACGTTCAGATCAGGCCCTCCAGATCCATTAAAAAATTTAAATATTTTCTGACATTCACAGGGGATTAGAAGACTGGTTGATATTTTATGTGTTTTTAGTAGACATCAGAGCTACTTCCCAACAGTCTCTAACAGTTTAGATCTAATCATAAACATATTTTGATAATTTAATTTCAAAATACGGTGGATTTTTGAATGTGTATCTGCCTTACTCAAGAAACAAGGGACCATGATCTGTCCTCTTAAGAGCTTTCTTCACAGCTTCATTTCACAAATCATGGATGGGGATCTCTGTGTTCCCTCTAAATTGCAAGTGAAGAATGCAACAGAGCTGAACCAGGAAATAGATGTGTTGGTAATAAATAGATATTTTTACCATTAAAGATATTACAAAAAAACCCATGTCTATACTGCTTTGCACAATAAAGAGGACAAACTTAACCTGGAAAACCATTACGCACAACAATATTTGTGTCTTTTTTCTTGTCTCTTTCTTTTGTTTGCACTGTGTTCTCACATATATCAGCAACACCTACATAGGATTTCCAGACAATCCACTTTTTGTTGTTTTCACGACATCAGAACCTTTATCAATCTGCTAAAAGCAGTAGCCGTCTATTTTGTGACAATCTTAAAGCAGCGAAACTAGGAGTAATAATCAGTCCTGGAAATATATTATAACATTCAATTTTTCTATTCTCCTTCTAACAAGAAAGATAAAGCAGACTGGTTACGACATACGAATGCAGGAAAAAAATACATTGTGTCAGTTTCTTCTGGTGTGTCTAAGCAATTTTTTTATTTTCCAGTACAAATATGGAGACGTCTATGACAACATTATCAAAATGTTTTAAGTTGCCCACACTATTTTTTTTTCTTCTATAATCTTATGACCTTCTTAGGCCCACATATCCATCTTTCAGTTCAGAGAGGGAATTGTTATTTGCATAGTCTTTTTTTTTCAAATTATGATATGCGTAATGGAAATAAACTATACAGTGCAAGTTTTACACAATGTCTCATTTTCTATTGAGTTCATATCACGTAAAAGAGTGACCATAAAGCTTGTAGAATCATTTCACTCTGATATAAATCAGTGGATTTCTGTGCAAAGGTTGTAATTGCACCTGCTGTAGTTGGAACTGCACAGTCTGAAGTGTAAGGTAATGCTATTGCAAATAGCGTAGATTTGCATATAATATACACATAACAAATGACAGAAGAAAAATACTGGGATGATTTGAGATTCAGATCAGTGCATTAACTTGTTCATCATATAAAGTCTGTTGCACACACAAAGAAATGTCCAGCACTTTATATGACATTGTAATTTCATGCTTTTATAATCCCTTGTTAGAAGGAGCATGTTTAAAGCTGAGTTATTAATAAAGAGCAATGGCAATCACCCTGGGTTTTGGCATATGTTTTGCAATACTTTTGCCTGAGGAATTTGTATTATGCTTGAATGTTCTATATTAATATAAACCATAAATAAAACTGGAAAATATTTCAGAGCTAGAATAAAAATGTTCAAAGAGAGGAAATTGTATTTGTCACTACTGGTTTCTCCATATGTTGGATGTAGTTTATTAAAACCTAAATGCTAGGGAATATTCTCTCCCTCACTGTTACAGATAGGTTGTTTTAAATTATTTTACATGTTTTATTAAAAAAAATAGACTATGTAAAGTGTGCTAAAAGTAAATAAATCATTTGGCATTATTTCCCTGATTCTGTGCAATTTCAGAGGTACCCGATAAATAGATATACATTACAGTGGAAATGGTTAGATAACTCTTTGTCTTGAAATGGGTGCAAAGCTTTCTCTTATATTTTTAAAAGGGAAGAAAAGAGGATCCTGTAAATTAGTGACCTGTCAGCCTTGCCTCTATGCCTGGGAAGTTCATGGAACAGATCCTTCTAGAAGCTGTGCTCTGGTACGTGGAAGGCAGGGAGAGGATTCAAGATACCAGCATGACTTCACTGAGATCAAGTCCTGCCTCACCAATCTGGTGGCTTTCTATGATGGACTGACTGCATCAGTAGACAAGGGAAGGGCTGTGTGTGTCATCAATCTGGCCATCTGTAAGGCCTTTGACAACATTCGCCATGATATCCTTATCTCCAAATTGGAGAGACATGGATTTGATGGGTAGACTGTTCAGTGTATAAAAAATTGTTTGGTCACATCCAGGGGGTAGTGATGAACAGCTCAGTGTCTGGATGAAGACCATTGATAACATTGTGTTTCTCATGGATCTGTACTGGGAGTTCATTAATGCCACAGACAGTAGGATCAGCTGCAACCTCAGCAAATTTGCAGAGGATATCAAGCTGAGCAGTGAGGTTCACACAACTGAAGGGTGCAACACCATCCAAAAGGACCTGTACACGATCAAGAATTAGATCCATGTTAATCTGATGAGATTCAAAAAGGTGAAGTAAAAGAGATTGAAGCAACAGGATACATGGTGAAGGGATTGAAAGCAAACCTGTGGAGAAGATGGATGACAAGTTCAATATGAGCTAGAAATCTGCACTCCTGTCACTGACCGCTTGACCGCCCAGCTGGTCAGCAGGCAACAAGATCCAAAAGCACCCTGGCAGCAGGGCTTTCTGTGTCTTTAAGGCCTCGGTGGAAGCTCTGAGAAGAGCTGTTTGCTTTGTAGCCCAGCTAGGACTGGCAGGAGCTGATGGATACTGTTGCGAACACAGCAGACATAAAGGCAGGGAGAGGGGCTCAAATGTAGCAGCAGTCTTGTGTTTATTCTCTGCCCCCAGGGACAGAAGAACTTAGCACTGAGAAAGGCTACCAAATGAACAACGAAAGATGGTTACAAGAGTTTTTAAGGACAAGCAAAAAAGGGGGTGGAGAACAGGGCTACACCAATGAGGGGAATGATAGATGGTGACAGGTCCCCAATAACTTGGAAGGGAAGGAGGGGCAAATTTAAACAAACCAATGGGGATAACAGAACAGCAGAACTCTCCAGAACAACATGAATATTAAATCAATTCTATGAATATTAAAATAACTCTGAGGGAAGAGGGGTGGAGATGTACTAAGTGATGGACAACTTAAAGCCCGGGAAGTTCCCCAGCCACGCTTTCTCCCTCTCCCTCAGACCCACTGTCGTGAGAAGGAAAATTAACCCAATTGCTGTCATGAATTCTCATTGAGAAGGCAGGCTGAGTCATCGCCACACACTCCCAGCCCAAAAAGCCAACTGCATTCTGGGCTGCATCAAAAGCAGCATGTCCAGCAGGTTGAGGGATGTGATTATGCTCCTCTATTCGGTGTTCATGAATCCCTATCTGAAGTACTGTGTCAAGCTCCAGAGTCCTCATCACAGAAAAGATATGGACCTGTGGAAGTAAGTCTGGAGTAGGGCCACAAAAATGAACAGAGGTGTGGAACACTTAGCCTGTCAAGAAACGCTGAGAGAGTTGGGGTTGCTCAGTCTGGAGAACAGAATTATTGAGGACACTCCATGGCAGCTTTTCAATATTTAAAGTGGAATTATAAGAAAGAGCAGAGTCACAGAATCATTTAGTTTGGAAAAGACTTCTAAGATCGAGTCCAATCTTTAACTGATCACCATCTTGTCAACTAAACCATGGCGTAAGTGCCACATCCAGTCATTTCTTGAACACCTCCAGGAGTGGTGACTCCACCACCTCCCTGAACAGTCCATTACATTGTTCAAAAACCTTTCCTGTGAAGAAATTCCTCATGTTGTCTAACCTGAACTTCCCCTGGAGCAGCTTAGGGCTATGCCCTCTTGTCCTGTTGTTAGTTGTCTGGGAGAAGAGCCCAACTCTACCTGGCTACAGCCTCCTCTTAGGAAGTTGTAGAGAACAATAAGGTGGCCCCTGAGACTTTCTGGAAATAAAATGGAACATTCACTATTAAGAGCATTGAATTAAAGGTTTTATAGTCAACTGTAAAAGACTGTTAGACTGAACATTCCTGTATTCAGCTCTTGGCCGATGTTGGGGACATATTGGGAATTTATTCACCATAAACATGTCCCATGAAACAAAGACGTCTATGTGTTTAAATATATGACAACATTCTAGATTTCCATAACCATCTCCCAAGTCCAGCCCCAGTTCATCACATCATGAATGCTTTCTCTAATTTTGTCTTGCTGCTTTTTCATGGAGCAAGACTGCCATTTAGGGTCCTATTATTGACATAATTTCATGGGTGGCAGTCATTGCTTCCTGTCCTCTGGGTGAACTTTCATGCTGGCAACTTCTAGCGCATGCTTGGTCCAATTCTGCTGAGTTGCAGTTTTTCTATCTTATGGCTTTAATTACTATTATGACATTCTATCTATCTTTGATTAAAGGATATCTCAAAGCTTATCTAGCTAAACAACACTTTATTGAATTTGCTGTTCTAACTAAACAATCACCATTGAATGAGTTTTCTGGGGTGTATAGGTCTATGGAGCAACTTCATACAGGTACAGTGAGGATACTCCTTAATTTTCTCAGGGTACTTTATCATGTTCTTCTGAAGCTAAACTAAACACAGATTTAAACCAAAAACAGCTAAAATAACAAAATATAAATTTCCTAGCTAACTACAGCACAGCTCCTTGCAAAATTCAGAGGGCCACCAGACTCCTGGTTTAATACAACTCCTTTTCAGCATACTATTAGCACATAGTCTCTTTCATGGCAACATGTTGGAAAGCTGAAGGCAAAGAGGTCAGGGCAGCAGGGGAGCTGTGGAAGGTGAATTTAAATGTGTTTAGTTATGCTCTTAGCAAAACTTGCAATGAACTCGAATGTTCCCTGATTTAATCAGGTTAAGAGTAGTGTGTGAGAAATTGTGGAAATTACTGAACCTTAAAACATTGTAATTGTAGGTGAAGAGAAGTGATATGTGTTCATTGTCATGGTGAACACAGGTGGTAACAGGTTTTGAGGAGTTCATTGGAGTGCCAGTGCCTCACGACTTTCAATTACATTATTCTTAACATTTCAATTCACATTATGAATTTAACTGAACAGAACGTCCTTCATTCTGTTCCTAAATCAGTGTGTGTGTATTTGTGAATGGTTCATGCAGAATAATTAATGGAAAGAGCTCTTCATAGTATTGGCAACATGATAGATCAGGTTTCTTTTGCATCACATCACAGGAATGGGGAAGAACAAATATGTCTGTATTCTCATGTGAAACAAGCTGGATTTTGCACCTGAAATACTGAGGTACAATATAGGTGATCCTTTCTTTTTTTTTTCCAAAATACTAATTTTCACAGTACTTCACAAAAATTGCAAAACATTATCAGATGTGCAAAGTTAACTGCATAAATTAATCTTAAATTTAACAAATGCTTTGAATTAAAGTTGTTGAAGTCAAGACTTCATGACTGTGACTGGTAGATTTTTCCTTCGATATTTCTAGAAAATTCCTATTTCAGTCCAAATTTAATTAAATTAAGTGCACATATATAAAAATAAATGAAAATATTACGAAAAATCAGTCTTTCTTGGTCAACAGGCAGAAAAAAATTTACTTCAACCTAAAAGATCTATATTAGGGTTATTCCAACTGTTTATTATTAAGAATTCAACTTCTTAATTTGGGAAGTTAGGAAACTGAAATCTTGAAAGTTTTTGCATTATTATCTTATGAAAAGTTAAAATTACAGAACCAGAACAATTTTAATACTCTATTGCCCAGATTTACAGCTTTCCTCCTTTCTATGCACAGCCTTAATAAATGCCACCCAGATACCTGTTCCTTATCCTTACTAAGATTTTCCTAAGCTGAAGTACTTGCCATCATTTAGCCTTCTTTTATTAACATGTAAATTAGAATTCCAGCAGTCAAATCAAGTCTGAAGTCCATTTGTGCAAGTGTTATTGTTCAAATTGCCTCTCACCTCAGCCATTTCATTTTGGTGTTAACCAATATTTCTATCACAAACAGCAATAGATAGAGAGATATGCTACAGAAGATGGATGAAATATGCTAATACTGAACTTTTTAATTGTTAGGTTTTGTTAATTAGTACATAGATGACAATTTAAAAAGTAGCCCAATGACTTAGTGGTATTTTTTCAGATTTTGGCATATAACTATTAGCAATGGAAATTTTGTAAAGCAAATTTAAACGGTCCCATTGAAAGATGACAACTTATCAAATACACAATGCATGCTATACTTAGAGGGTAAAGAATGATTAAAAAAAAATCAAGTAAATGCCTGATGCTATTTTAAAGTCTTTAGTATTTAGCTGTCTGTTGTAGACACCTCCTTAAAGATTGACATCTCCTTAAAGCAGAACATCTTTTCAATGTTCTATAGATCTTATATTTGCACATATTTGTACATTGAAATAAAGTGGAAAGCAACATGGTGGTTGTTATTCTATTAGAAAGTAGTGATGTTAGAAGAGATGAATGTTAAACCAAATAATATCACTTAAGCATCCTTATTTTTTAAATACATTGAATTCTCAATCAATTGAATTTTTAATCAACTGGGTTTTTTGCTAGTTTTTAAATAAAATTTGAAAAATGCTGCAGTGTCTTTGAACTCTTTCTTAATAGTGCTCAAAAATTTTAATTAATAAGCAATATTTTTAGTTACAGAAGAAGGAAAACTAGCTGTTAATTGATTTATCACTTTTTTTTCCGCATCATTGTAACCTGTTCAAACACTGATTATGGAGTTGTAGAATGATATCTACATAGTTGGACAAGCCAGACATATGAAGAGATTGCAATTCCCTGTTGTTATTTTGAGGAATTCTGTTTCTTCTTATTGCGTTAGTTCTTAGTACTCAATTACATTCAGTATTGCAACTAACTAATTTACTCCTTTAAAATTTGTGCTTAGCCTAGGATATGTTATATCTCCCTCTAAGAGCTGTGACTGTGAGCATTCTGTGCTGAACTATTTCATCCATTATTGAGGCTAAAGAACTATCTTTTCACAGGAGTAACAGTACAACATTGTAATATTTCTTTTGATGTGTTCATATTACAGTTTTGTTCTTATATTCAGGAAACAAAATGCATGAGTCACAAACCCTATTCTGAATTTCTTATCAGTTTCAAAATACTTGGCAAAAAAGCACTCTTTAATAATATCAAAGAGTTTTGATGCTTCATTATAAAGTTCTTACATTAACCTCTTTATTTTACAGAAAAAAAAAATCCTATCAAACTTAGTCCAACTTTACTATGATATATATTTTTAATTTTCTAAAATTAGCTAGTTTTGAAACTTCTTAATGTCACTTCCAAAGTTAAACAAAAAAATAGTTATTTTATGTCAGCATACAATTCCAGAATGAGAGGACGAGATAATCTTAAACAAATGTATATAATCTCTTAATCTACTGTTTTTGCACATGGCATCACCATTTATAAACCATGACAACAGAATTACAAGTTAGGCTAATATAACCTCCTCTATGCAGAAAACACAAGATTCATTTGTAGTATTTAAATACAACATTTTCATGCCAGTGATCACACAGATGAAGTCATAGTCTTCATGAAATACAGATAATTTGCCGATGGTATCAGTAATTATACTAGCTGATTATTAGTATTGCTGCAAGATGTCAAATCTAAAACTTTTCAGAAAAATATACAAATTTCAACAGTACTGAAATTTCTGTGAAAGGCTTACACTCAGTTTAGTATTTTCTAACACATTCAGAGCATTTTTTAAGGAATGGTTAAAATCCAGTCTTGCAGTTTTTAGGTAAAGAATCTTGATTTTTGAGTTTATATCAACATATATGTTTTCATCTGAGTGTAAAGTTTCCACATCCCAAGTTCACATTTTTTCACTGAGCTTATAGGTTTCTGTTTGGTTGCTATTTTATTATTATTTATTTCTCTGTTTTTACATAAAGGCTTTTCAAAGAACTATAGGTAATCCTGACTCATAAAAGGAAATCAAAACAAAGAAAACCTAAAGCCTTTCTAGTTCAGTAAAATCCTTTTCATACTTAGTTCTCTTAGACAATAGCAGTCCAATAGCATTTTTAGGGGAATCTTTAATTAGAATTTAAAAGTAGAATGCATAGATTTGAAATCAATGTAAAGACCCATCAAATAAAAATACTCATGTCTTTGCTAGCAGGCACTAGCCATTTTCTTTCAAAAATTTCAGCATAGATACAGTGCAGAATAAATATACTGCTTATGCTGTTTTGGGGTGGGATACAGTTAATTTTCCTCATAGTGGCTAGTACTGGGCTATGGTTTGGATTTGTACTGAAAACAGTGTTGATAACACAGGGATGTTTTTGTTATTGGTGAGCAGGGCTTGCACTGAGCCAAGACCTTTTCTGCTTCTCACCCCACCAGTAAGCAGGCTGGGGGTACACAAGGAGTTGGGAGGGGATACAGCCAGAACAGCTGACCCCAAGTGAACAAAGGGATGTTCCAGACCTTATGACATGCTCTGCATATAAAGCTGAGAGGAGAAGAAGGAAGAAAGAGAATGTTTGGAGGGACAGCATTTTTCTTCCCAAGTCACACATGAAGGAGCCCTGATCTTCTGGGAATACCTGAACACCTATACCCCCATGGGAAGCAATGCATTAATTAGTTGTTTTGCTTTGCTTGTGTGTGGTGCTTTTGCCTCACCTGTTAAACTGTCTATATCTCAGTCCATGGGTTCTCTCTCTCACTTTTACTCTTTTGATTCTCTCTCCCATTCCACTGCAGTAAAGTCAGTGACTCTGTGAGGCTTAGTGGCTGGCTGGGGTTAAACCATGACAATTGCATACATATAAAGGCTGCTTAAACGAAACAAGTAAGTAAACTACATATATATGGATCATTTTACCACTACTAGGGGTACTGATAATTAAAAGAAGGCAATTCATTCACATCCTCAACCAAAATGTAATCCTTTTCCTTTACTCTCCAGTTCCTACTACTACCCTGATGTTGTTAGTTGTTTGATATGCAGAAAACACTGGTACATAATTGACTAGGCATAGAGACTTTGATAGTGTGATCAGTTACAACCTGTAGCACTTCCCTCACCAGCAAACATGTATAAGTCCTATACGTGACAGACACCCTAACTGTAAACTGAATGACAGACACCCTAACTGTAAACTGAAAAAACCATCATCTGATACTCACTGTGCCCAAAGAAGCTTCTCTTTCTGCTAAATATGTGACTCTCTAACCTAGCTTGCATGGTCTATTTTTTCTTCAGGAAAGAGGACAATGGCAGCAGTCCCTTTTTTTTTAATTACTATTATGATAACTGTCAACAACCTATAATCTTCCAAGAATAGCTGATTCTTCACAAACACACAGCTATTCAGTCTGAACTAGAGGGATAGATAGAAAACTTATTTGCAGTTTTCTTTCTGGAGACAGGCAAAGGATGACTACAGCTGCAACATGAGTTAGTGGCATTCCTGAATGATCTTGTGGCTGGAAAATGCCAAAGGTTGTTCAACGGCTTGGCAATTGCTGTAATAAAGAAAATTCAGGACAGACCCCCAAGAACTGTGAAGACATAAGACATACTGGAGAAATTTCAATGAAGGCACACAGACATTTATGAATCTCTCCTATTATGAAAAAGTGAGAGAGATGGAACAATTCAGCCCAGAGAGGAGAAGGATCAGAGGGGTTTTTATCAATATATAAATACATGAAGGGAAGGTACAAAGAAAAGCAGGAGCCAGGCTGTTTTCAATGGTGCCCAGAGGCAATGGGCACAACCTGAAGGACAGGAAGTTCCCACTGAATGTCAGGAAACATTTTTCACTCTGACCTTGACTTGAGAACTGACACAGGTTGCCCAGAGTGGTGTTGAAGTCTTTCTCCTGGGAGATATAAAAACTCCATATGGATAAAACGCCCATCCTGAACAACTACCTGGAGGTGGCTGTGCATTAGCAGTAGAGGTGTACCACATGACTCCAGAGGTCCAGAAGTCCCTTCCAACCTCAACCATTCTGTCTTTCTGTGAATCCTTAGTATATTTTTCTATTTTAAGAATGGCCTATTAAAAAATTTTAATGATAAAATTGTTGACTACAATTTTCTGTTTCTTTAACTGTGACTTCACTGTGCCACCTCTTTTGTAAAAGAGTGATGTGACAGGATGTACTCTTAAAAAATCTCTTTTGTCACTGACTGTTTCCTTCTCATCTTTCTGTGACTGACAGGCAGTACTCCTAGGCTTTTTTGGATCTGAATACTTTATACAGTAGGAATAGCTTTACTAGTTTTCTCCCACTGTACAGAATTATCACTGAGAATTCTACAGCAGTAAGGAATCTGCTTATATTAGAAGAATCTAAAAATGTAGGTGCTCTTCCTTACTTCTAATGCACAGAATCAAATAGTTATGATCATATTACCAGTGAAAAGGATTTTTCTTCCCCAACTCCAACTAACATGTCCGTACTGTTTTTCAATTTAGCTGTTTATTTTCCTCATTCCCTGCTATTACCATCAACATTTCATGATGCTAATCACTTAATGATTTAATGCACTTATGGGACATTTGCCAGTTTTTTGATGACATAACTTAAATAAAAATGCAAAAAAAATTAAAATTTGCTTTCCATTTTTGTAAGTTAAGAAAAAAGGAAAAAAAAATTTTAAATATACTGACTATTGTTCCAGTCCATTAAGTATGTAAGTCACTACAATATAGAAAGGAATGTAGCTCCTTCAATATCCACAACCAATATCAAGAATATGAGTTGGGGTCCCTTTTAGAGATTCTGTCTATATTGTTTATCTTCCTCCACCAAAATCTTGTATCAGTACATCACCTTGAAAACTTTCTTAAAGCTTAGTACATAAGTAAATTGTTTTTCTTAACTAAATGCAGAAAGGACATTGAAATAGATGTAGTTTAGAGGTACTTGGTACTGTATTGTCTACCAGTTTCCACATTAATAATTGGATGCAATAATTTTTGTCATCCTAAGATATTCTACAAAAGCAAATTCACCTATCTAAGCCATAGAGGAGGCAAAAAGAATCGCATTGTGATGGTTGTTGGACTCTTAGACAGATATTCTGGCAAGATAAAACACTGTATACCATTGAACAAGACAGTATGCAATATATAGGGCAGAGGGTTCTGTGAATAAGCAGGTGTACACTATTTTACATAGAAACAAATTAAATCTATATGTTTAGTAACATAAAACAGTAGCATAGGCAGAATATGTAGTCAAAAAAGCCAATGATTACACTTTCTAAAATCAAGTAGGTCTGCTGCTGAACTGCCTTTAAAATAGTTTGAGATAATACAATATCCTTGATACAGATAATTATCAAATGCCTCAGTACTGAAAGATCTTGGCTTTATTCTTTTTTTTTTTTATGAAGTCACAACTCAGAGATAAGGAATGAGAAAATGCAACTCTGATCTGATCCTCTGGAATACTTTCTTTTACAAAGAAGGCACTTCTAAATAATTTGGGAGGGATCATTGCGTCTGTCTTGGCATATTATCAGAATGAAATCTTTTGTTAAAAATCTTTTCCCTGCAGGTTGTCTAATTAATACAGAATCCTGGTCAGAAAGCTAATCTCTACACACAAAATGATGTTAAAATGTACCCAGTCAAAAATATCTTCATGGTACATACAATGTTCTTAGACGTACTTCTGTGTCTTTTCCCAGAGCTGAAGCATCACCTTGTAGGACTTGAGGCTGACAGAACTATTCAGCTTTGTGATTCTCCCAAGCTTAAAGGACACATACATGACATGCAAGAAAAAGGAAGCATGTCTATATAGATACATGGTATTTTCCTTCTGCGATAAATTCTTTGGATGAAAATATCAATGGCTTTGGATATGGGAGAAGCAATATGGGGAGGAGAAAAAGGGTTTTTTTCAAAACTCACAGTGAGAGAAAGGTGACATTTTATGCCAATAAAAGGACCAACAGTTTGTGCATGTAATCCTGTCCTAAGGTAAAATAAGCAATAATATAATAATAAGGTCCTGGTGAGGAACACACATGACAAAATGTCTACTTAAAAAGAATTTTTCAAGTGAGGAAGTATTGTTTTAAAAGTTGTCTAGATAAAGATTTTTTCTAACTTTATTTCATGAAATAATTTGATCACAGCAAAAAAAAGACAAAAATCTCCTCCACATAGACAAAATCCTAGCTCCTTCTCTTTTGTCAAACCACTAGAGCAGAAAACTTTGACTTCTGGAAGTTAGCTGTTTTCTGACGCTTCATTAGTAAAATTAATACTTTCTGAGACTTAATGGCCCCTCCTTTGGACATAGATCTCTGACTCCAGGATATTATTAGCAGGTAAGACAAAACTAGAGAAATTTTTATCCTAACAAATCAGTTTTAATTTACTAAAAGGCTATTCTTATGGTTTTTATTATTATTTGCCAGAACAACTACTGAATATGTTCTGGTATAAGTCATGTCAATATATTGTTGCAGCAGTACACAGGATTCTCAAACAAACTAAGGCTTTATTGCTGTTGCCTTAACACAGATGCCATTAAGACATATTGGTATATCTGAGATATCAGCATGGAGCTGGCAGAATTCACCCAAATCTTGTCATAAACCTGTCCTTTTGCAAGCCAAGAGAAGTGCTCTAGGGAGTCTCGAGTGACTTTTACTTAGGCAGCTGAAGCTTGCTCAAGTGACAAGAGACACTGAAGGGAAGAGAAGGAAAGTGACTTTCATATTGCAAAGAAGGTCGGCACCAGTCTTGAAGCACTTGAAATATAAGTTTCTTGATCTTTCAGACAGTGATCTATTTTGTAACAAACTCATCCTATCTTTATGTACATCAGCAATAAAATTGGTGATTCAAATGCATTATGTATGAATTTATCTCTTACTTTGCAGCTATTTCCCTCATACCTCTCATCAAGGAGTAAAAAAAAAAAACCAAAACACTCCATTGACGAAATTATATCTTACCTTTTTCTAAGGAATTTGCTTGCTCTACTACTCATCCATTTAACCATTACTTTAAAAAAAATGAACAAATATCACACACACTTTAAAGATCATAATTGTAAGAGCATCATTTAGCTTAATTAAGGAGTTGAGAATATATTGGCTGCACAAATGTGCCATTATTAGAAAATTACTGGTGTGCCCAACTGTCTTATTATCAATGGAACATCAACCAATATTGAAGTGACTGCCTGCATTTTCCACTGTGATATTTCATTTTATTACTGTGTCACTGTGATGTATTTACATAGAAAACATACCAACTGTGATAGAGCAAGCCATTTTACTGGAGCTCAAGAATACACATATCTATGTTGTCTAATGCATCTGAGACAAGAGTTTGAATACTACCTCTGTCTCAGAACTATTTGGATTGACAGAAGTCTTTTAGAAGAATGCAATTAAACAAGAAAAAGATTATGCCGGTGATAAACAGCAGAAATGTACCAGTGGCATGACTTTCTGACTCTTTTCTTCTTTTCTCACAAAATCCCCTACTTTATTCCTAGTATTATGGGGCTTGTTGTTGTTGTTGTTCCCTTTTTTTCTTGTCTTTATCATACTCCACTTATCCCCATTCTTCGAGCTGTTGGACATTAGAAAAAATTCTATTAAAGGAATTAGAGCAGCAGCAGCAGTTTACATTTGGCATTACCTTCCCCTCTATGGGTCCTGTCTAGACAGGTGGAAGTGCCAATTTTTTCATGGTCTGTCACTTTCCTCTTCTCGGTGTTATTATGTTGTTCAAAGATTCATTCCTTTCTCTCTTTAGACCACACTCTCTTTCTACCCTTTAGATCAAACAACAATTGTAAAGTCTTTTTGTGTAAAACCTGTCTTATAAAGTCAGCTATGATTGCTGCTGAATTATATAGTCTCCTCATATGAAAGAAAGAGATTAGAACAACACAATAGAGACAAATTAATGTCCCTATGTCTAGAATATATTTTGCCCCCTTCCATTTAAAAAATTCAACTGGCAAGAATTCATTGACTGATGAACACTGAATTGAAAGAATTCTTCATGTATTTGAAGTAACATAGTTTCAGAAAACATTCTGTCACACCATTAATTCTGCCACTGTTCATATAACATCCAAAACACACCAAAGTATAACCTTTACATTATTTATATAATCTTTACATATTTGCAGCATAATCTTATACATACTCTTATTTTCCACTTTCTGAAATGAGTATATATTTATCATTTTCTGATATGACTTATTCATATTATCTTTGGGGTATTGAGATATGCTACCCTTGGATCACCACAACCCCATGTGCTATTACAGGCTGGCGGCAGAGTGGCTGGAAAACAGCCTGGTGGAAAAAGACCTGAGAGTGCTGGTCAGCTCCAGCTGACCATGAGCCAGCTGTGCCCAGATGGCCAAGAAGAAGAAGAGCATCCTGGCTTGGATCAGCAACAGGGTGGCCAGGAGGACCATGGCAGTGACTGCCCCCGTGTGCTGGGTGCTGGTGAGGTCACTCCTTGACTGCTGGGTTAAGTTTTGGGCCTCTCATGACAAGAAAGGCATTGAGGTGCAGGAATGAGTCCAGAGAAGGACAACAGAAGGGTCTGGAGGATAAGTCTGATGAGGAGCCACTGAAGAAGCTGGGGCATTTAGCCTGAAGAAAAGGAGGATCAAGGGTGACCTTACTGCGCTCTTCGACTGCCTGAGGGGAGGCTGTAGCCAGGGAGCTGTTGGTCTCTTCTTCCAGGCAGCCAGTGACAGGAAAACAGGAAATGGCCTTAAATTGCACCAGGGAAGGTTTAGGTTAGCTATTAGGGAAAATATCTTCACTGAAAGGCTGGTCAGGGATTGGAACTGGTTGCTGAGCAAACTGGTGGAATTGACGTCCCTGACAGTGATCAAAAAAACCTGTGTATGTGGCACTTGGTGGATATTGCTTAATGGTGGAAGTGGTGTTGCTGAGTTAACAGTTTGTTTACCTGGATGCCAGGTGCCCATCAAAGCATTTCTCTCACACCCCTTTTCACGTGAACAGGATATACATCAAACACTTTACAAAGAAAATGTCACAACCTAGAATATTATACAGCAGTCTACATTGCTATATGCTTTGCTCTATGGCTGTCAGTTCCCTGTTACAACAGCTGTGAATACAGGGACAGAGAGCTACAATAATTTTTACTAAGTAATTTAGGGCTGTAGATTCTGAATTTTACAATAATGAATGAGGAGCAGTACAGGGGATAGTAGTGGGATGATATATCCTGTGAGGTAATTCACCTCAAAATTTGACATATTGCTTCTTTTGAGCTGGAAGGGTTATTATACCTATTTTGGACAGGCTGAATTTTGCCAGACTGTGGCAAAGTAAAACATCCAAATACATAGATACCTAAAGCAGCCAAATGGCAAGACTGAACACATATTTTGGTAAGAAGCAATTAGAAAACAAGCAAATAGAAAATAAGTTAAATATCAGTTTTTAATTTTTTTTCCCTAGAAGTTAATTGTTTACAAGGCTCTGTTTTTCTTCAAAATTTTGATAGAGAGGTCTGGAGCATCATAGTTATTTCTCTGTAATTATTGTTATTCCACAGGCCTGATTTTTTCTGACTATAACTAACAACTTTATAAGTTGTTACACAGAACTTATAAAATCATGGCAGTTGTGACCTATTTAACATGTCTTGCAATGCAAGAGACAAGTACCAAGTTTTTCAAATATTTAAGAATCATACAATAGAGGAAGGTTTATTCTGAAAATTTGTATTTTATATTCTATGTAGTTTTATTGAGAACAGTATTGAGTTATGTACATATATATCATCCTTTCTAATAGAGATCCTGTGGTCTTATAACCGTCAGTACCTTTAAAAACATGTGTATTGTCCTCCTGACTTTTTCCCAACAAGTTCACAGCCTCACTTTCAGTAGAGTACTCCTCATCCTCTAAACTCTTAACCCTATATGCCTTTTTTTTTTTTGGGTCCTTTTTGCCTAGGAGATAGTTCATCAAAACCTTCTGAAAGCTCCTTTATGCTTACAAAGCAAAAGCAATATCCTTTTTGCCTGTCTATACCCTCATTAAAAAAAAAAAAAAAAAGGTTCTTCCCATGACATCTTGAGACCAGATGTTTCATTAAACATATTATTTATTTCATGGCAGTTAAGTCCCTTTCATACAGCAAATTTTCATACTAGAAATCCACCTCATTTTTCAAACTATTTTTCTGTATCTTCTAATGAGCAGGTAGTTCATGTATATGTATATTGCCATGCCATGTTAGCCTTTTGCTACATTCACTACTTTTATCTTATTTACATTTGATTTTAAGCAACTTGGTATCAAAGCATGTTGCCCTAGAAGAACCTGCTAGGAGGGATATTTGGTCCCAGCTGGCATTTTTAACCATCAAAGTTCAGGAAAAAACTAATTAAACCAAAAATTTCTTTCTTTTCATGCATCAGGATCACATATTGTTTGCAGTTGATTTCTGTTCTCCAGAGGATGTGCTCTACTGTCATATTCTGGTCAGTAACTTCCCTAATGTTAATTACAATCTCCTTGATCTTAATTATCTCACTGTATTAAAAAAATGCTTTTCAAGACAATTCTCAAATGAATGTAGTTACATAAGGATTCATTTAATTATTATAGAATAGTTCAGTTAATTAATTAATTGTTGGAAGCCAGATCTCAAGCCTTGTAATGAAGTGTTATGTTGTTTCAATGACTATACACTAAAATATTGATGTAGAGTGAGTTTGCCCACTTTAGAAGGGTAGATGGGAAAAAATGATACTGCAGAAATGGGGATATATCAGCACACAAAGTTAGAAGAGATGGACAGCACATGGTTCAGGAAATCTTGAATCAGAAAGTGTTCTAACTCATCTAAGTTGTGCCACATGCTATTCCAGGGAGTGAGGTGGTCTTTAAAGTGTGCAGGAATTTCTCACCATGATAATTTAGTAGTTTTTAAAACTGACGTTTCTGGACTGAATATCTTAAACACTTTCTATATGTTACACTGAAAGTGTGACTAGTACTAGTAACAATATAATGTATTTTACACTTCATCCTATCATATTATTATTACTCCAACTGCTTCTGGGTTTTGTGGTATGTTACACAAAGAATGTAGTTGTTTATATAAGTCTTCTTCCAATAAAATGGACAAGAAATTGAACAAAAGATTTTTAAATATTTTTTAGTTAAAAAGCATCCCATACCAAAAGGTTGTTGAGTGATGAGCCTATGAATGCCCCTCTCAATTTGCTAATAGGCTATTTTTCCTGTGAAGGATTAATTGAGTTGGTGATTCAAATGACAAAACTTGTAAATATATTTAGCAAAAAAATCCTAACAAACCACACAAAAAACCCCACACTGAAACAGAAATATAACCTGTGCTGTCATTAACATAAGGAAAATTACAAGTTCTTTTTTTACATCTTAGAAAAAGACACAGTCTATCTTTTCTGCTAATTTTTATTATTTAAATATGGCTTTCCTAACGTTCTCATGGGCATTGAGAGAACAGATTAGTTCTGTATGCTTATATCCTGCATATGCCATTTCTAATGCTGTAAGAAAGTGCAAACAAGATCACCTAATTTTAATGTCAGGTGCCCTAATTTAGATTGACAGTGAAATAGTAGTGATTTGGTATGAGAATGTGTCTGCATGCAGATGAATTTATATATTCATCCACTTATCACTTTCTTGCAGTGTAGAAGAAGAATTACATTAGGTTTACCTCTGAAAAAGGTAATTTCCTGTATGATACCCCAAAATCGGAGATGCAGGGCTGTGTCTGTGATGACTGCTTTTCTTTTTGAAGTTTAAATTAGCATTGCAAAAGTCTGTGGAATTGTTTCCACAGACACAAATATTTCAGTGTAAAAGAAATTCCAACTGGAATTGATGTAAAATTCCATGAGGAAAGGTGTCTTAGGGTGACACCACAGTGTGATCAACAGTTTGGATTGGGAGGAGGAAAAGCAAATAAACATAAGGAAGAGGAGGGAAGCAGTGCACAAACTCTCTAGGAAATTAAATCATAACATCTACTGTGACAGAATACCTTAACAAACATTAATGAAGTTTATGAAAATTTAATGAAGCCTCTAAGACATACCATGAAACAATTCAGTAACAATGTTATCCTAGATATAGTGATATTTGTAAATATTTAGTACAGCAGTTATGTTGTCCATCAGCAATGTGGTTAAGTCTTCATAATTGTTACACTTTCTCCTAAAAACCAGAAAAGCCTAAACAAAATACTTCCCACTTTATATTCCCAGAGTCTGGATCCAGAACTTCTGGATATGATTTTGATTAATTATGATTTTGAAGACAGCTTTTTTTTTTTAAGTGTAAATACCAAATACAGTGTCTTTCTTTGTGTAATTGCATGACACAGAAAAAGTGAACCTCTTTTAACAGTGAATTTTGAATTTTCACTGTCCATCACACAGCACTTCCTCCTGGCTATCTTCTTCCATATAACTGTTCAATGTTAAGGATAATTAGAATAATTAAATTCTTTCTTAATTATGCTTCTTTCTCTGTTCTGCTTTTGGTTTTGTATTCATTTATCCACTATTTTTTGAGGCAATTTAGGTTCTGCAAAGATGTCCATATTTTAGAGTACTTTCACGTACACAATTAGATCTAAAAAATTGTAGGCATGTACTCTCTGAAACTATAGTCCACTGCATAAATGCATTGTTCAGACACTTTTACTCATATGAATCTTACTCCTTCAATATATTTCCACTCTGGATGTACGGATAGGGGAATGAGAACCTGGAGAGCAACTCCTATGCAAAAAAACCTGAGTGTCCTTGTTGATAGCAGGTTGAATATGAGCCAGCAGTAGCCTGGCAGCCAGGAGGGCCAGCCATGTCCTGGGGGGCATCAGGCCCAGCATTGCCAGCCAGGCAATGGAAGGAATTGTTCTGTTCTGTTCTGCACTGGGGTGGCCTCACCCTGAGTCCTGGAGGCAGTTTTGGGCACCACAATATAAGAAAGAAATTAAACTATTAAAGCATGTCCAAAGAAGAGCCATGAGGATGGTGAAGGGTCGAATGGGAAGTCATATGAGGAGCAACTGAGGTCACGTGGTCTGTTCAACCTGGAGAAGAGGAGACTGAGGGGAAATCTCATTGCAGTATGCAACTTCCTCATGAGGGGAAGAGGAGGAGTACATAACAATCTCTTCTCTGTGGTGGCCAGTGACAGGACCCAAGTGAATGGCCTAAAGGTGTGTCAAGGGAGGTTTAGGTTCGATATCAGAAATAGTTTCTTCACCCAGACGGTGTTCAGGCACTGAATAGACTCCCCAGGGAGGTGGTCACAGCACCATGCCTAACAGAGTTCAAGAAGGGTATACACAATGTACTCAGGCACATGCTGTGATTCTTTGGGGTGTCCTGTGTAGGGCCAGGAGTTGAATTTCAATGATCCTTTTCGGTTCCTTGCAACTCTCATTCTATGACTCTAGTATGGGAAGAGTTAGGGTGTTGCTGTTGCAGAGCAACTCGTTGCTGTCACTGATGTTTTGATCTGCAGACCGCTCCATGTGTACTTTAGTTGTGATTAGTAACTGATAAAGAATAGATGTTTCCCATAATACTCTTAGAGCTCGTCAGACTTAAACTAGAGAAGAGAGTGCTAGCTGATAAAGCAGAGCAATTATTCCATCCTCATTATTTTTTTGCTCATGAGCTCCAGCTATTTTACTTGAAGGCTGATAAACTTGTGAACAGTTCATAGGCAGCCAATCAACAGAATTGTCTTCTTCACCTATTACAAGAGATTATTTGACATGTTTCAGGGAATCATAGAATCATCAAGGTTAGAAAAGACACTTATTGTTGCTTTCCTGTTTCCTCTACGGCTCCTCCAGGCCACCGAGTCCAGCCCCTGCAGCTCCCTGCCTCGGGAGCTCCGATCCTGGGCCGGGCGGTGGCTGCTCCTGGCAGGCAATGACAGACGTACTAGTTGCGTTTATCAGATTCCTTTATTCTCCCTCACGGAGGGAAAAATGGTGAACCAGATGTGTAGTGGACAACGTGGCCAGACTGATCCAGCCCCCTTCTCGCCTCTGTCCTTTATGCCCTCTCTCCCTGGTGGGCAAGGCCAGAGGCAAGCCAATAGGCAAATGACGAGCCCGTGACAGCTGGCCAGTCCTGGGTGAAAAGGGGAAGGATAGGTAGAATGAAGAGCGGTGAGTGGCCAGACCAGCAGGATGTCCCTGGTGGTCTGCACACTACCACAACTTATGGTCATCAGGTCCAACCACAAAACTAACATTGCTTAGTCCACAACTAAACTATGTCCCTAAGCACCATGTTTGTTCATCTTCTAAATACCTCCAGGGATATTGATTCAAAAACTTTCCCAGGCATCTTGTTCCAGTGCTTGACATTGGGTGCTTGTTTCTTAAGAACAGACAACTCTAACAGTACAAATAAATGAATTGCACTGCTTCAGATTTTTAGAGTGACATAAAAATGCCATATATATTTCAATATAGGTTTTGGAAGTGAATTTTTGAATATTTCTATCAAATCATCAGTTTTCACGTATACAGTTTTGTACACTTGTAGCATCATTAGATATTGTGGATTATATCTGCAATACACTAACCAATTCTCTAACTTTGTAATACACTAGCAAACTTTTGCTTATTTTATAGTACACTAACCAATTCTCAAACTCTGCCCACAAAAATATCTGTTGCCTCTAGAACAATTGTCATTTTTATCAACTTGATCAGCAGGAACATAGCTGACAGTGAACTTGATAGAGCTTAACAACTTCACTTCTAGAATTGCAAGCAAGAACAATAACCTCATAAACCTTAAGTTTCATTAGAGTACCGTTTATTGGAGAATCTGTTTTAAAAACCATAATTGTAAAACAATTACCAGAAGTTTTCTCAGAAATATTCCTGTGATTATGAATTCTTATCTTCCATTACCTAATTATGAATAATTTAACTTGTGAATATACTTTATCTCAGAATGACTGCTAAAGAGTCCTTAAATCATGTTCTACTCTCAGACAAAATGAATAATTTGTAAATTAATCAATTAATTTAGGGACTTTTACTATTACTATTGTTCTTCTATATAATAAATTAGTAACCCAGATTCTCATCTGCTATGGTATATCCTGAAAACATGAATAAACTGTTTCCACAACCAGGGTTGGCACAAATGCATCTGTCTTCTCGGCTAGTCAAACAAAATGCCTCTCGATCCTGTTGGTGGGACAGACGTGCACAGTTATCTTTGGGGTGTGAAGTCAGCTCTATATCTCAGTCTAGTTGGATTGCTTCCTAATGACCTACTGGATCTCTGGTGTTCAGGAGGAGTTGCTGTTTTCCAGTAATTCATACGGAAGAGGAATAGTCCAGTGGCATCACCATTTATCTTCTGTTCAAATCTAACTGGATTGTGGTTGAACTGGCATTGCTAAAGCTGGCAACTGGCTTACAGGGACTAGAAAAATTACTGAGCTGTTCAATTTTTTGTGGGGTGCTCCACACTGTCTTTGCCCTGGTGAGTTGTTTTACCAGTAGCATTTCTTGCTTTCCTATTTATTTGGTAAGCACAGAAAATATGATTTAAGAAGAAAACTCAGAAGTTCCTCAGAAAATATCAGCTGTCCTTAGTGAAAACAGAAGTTTAGTGATTTGCAAGTGTGGGAGTTAGAACACATCCTTAGTCAAAGATGAACTTCAACTGAGTGAACTAAGTGTTTGTAAATTTAAAAAAAAAAAAATCTGACATCAGTTATGTATGACTTTATCAAAACATTGCTATGGAAAACCAAGCTAAAATGTATAAAATAGTGACTTTGTCTTTCAAGTAAGAAATGTAGACTAATTTGCATTGTAAAATTACTTCAGAAATGCAGAAAATTTTAAATAGCTGTTGTTGCATTCCAGTTTCAGATGACAGTAAAATCAGTTTGGTTATCAAAATCAAATTAATTTATTCACTTATTGAATGTAGTTTTCTTCTTCCTAATCAGTCTTGTTTTCAGTCATTTGAATTTTAACAAGCTGGAAATGGCAACTATGTACATACAGCTTCAAACTTCATTCAGTATTCAGCACTTTTTTAGTAATAATGACATCCTATAATTAAACAAAGACATCTAACTCTCTAAAAAGGTTATCTCCTAGGCTGTGCTCTTAGGAATTATTGATCAGTTCAACCTGTTTGGTCAGAAAACGTGAATTGTGGTGATTTTTTATTTTAGATAAATGTCATAATAATGATATGAAAGTTTTAGCTATTCTTTCACTTTAAACTCCCTAATATAATCCCCAAAATGATACTTCATTTAAAAAATATATATATATATAATGAAATTCATTACTATCCCTAGGTTCTAAAGTTGTATCTATCACACTAAAAATGTACTGGCTTTAAAAAACTGTTCACCCAAGGCAATCACAAAATCCCAAATCAATTTCTGCATGTTGTAATATATGTTTTTACCCATATCAAATAAAATATTTGCAAACTGGCTTACTTTTTATTCAATGATCAAGTATCATTAATGAAAATTAATTTCAGAATTTAGACATAAATATGGCATTTGTCTGTATACAAATTTTATGAAGATTAGATATTATAATCCATCTTATTTTAGTAGAGAAAAATGTGATTTCACAAAATGGAACAATAAGAAATTCTACGTGTGGAGCTATTTAAATTTGAGATAGGTGAGACTTTGCCTTGCTTTGTCCTGTTTTGCTTTTTAAGATAAAAAGGGATTTTTTAGTTTGCAGGGTAATCACTATATGAAATACCAGCCTAACAGAAACAAAGGTGGCTGAAATGTATGTTTTCTCATTTTGATCATTTCATATGACCACATATGACCATGGTTTGGTTATAAAGAGAGGATACAATGTACTCCATTGATTAAAAGGACATTTTCTTTGGTTATTGTATGCCATAATTTTCTAAGATTCATTTGCCATTTTAAATTCAGTCTTGAAGATGGCCCAATACTTAGGAATATTAAGATAGTGGGGGACAAAAAAAAAGACAAACAGCTAAATATTGAATTGTTCTCCATGGTATTCATAGTAGAAAATTATACTGACAATACCACAAATCTTTCAGGTAGGAACAACTTGATTTTGGGAAAGGATGGGCTGAAAAAAATAGTGAAGGAGTTGTTCATTCATTAACAGCAATTCTCTTGTAGTATCATGAACTTTAACAAGATCAGAAAGCCAAGAACAAATAAGAGAAATAGGCAGCATATTTCAGAAGCATTCCCAAATGCTTCATATGAGGTTGGATGGGGTGTTAGGTTTATCCTTCTGTAAAAGCAGATTTCGTTTTATTTTTCATTAATTTTGGAAAAAAATTTTCATCTATAGAATAAGAGGGATTTTTTTATTCTGAAAGACCATTTTAAGTATGAATTTTCTCACAGCATTTATAAAATAAACCCATCAAGATTTTCAGCTTAACTTCTATCTCACACCACTAGTCAGATGTATTTCTGAACAAAACATGAAATCACCCTTGATGTTTCTAGAAACTATAAACATTTTCTTTCTAGCAGAAAATACACAGCATAATTTTACATCAGATTTTGCAGAAAAAACAAGTTGGAGGTCAATGAACTGAAAGTGAAGGCTCACCTTACTCGGGAGAGTGTTCAATTAGTCACGTGCAAACAAAGAACCACCCTTGATATTAATGCACCAAAAATTTTGGCCTAATTTTCCAGTTTTTAAGGCAAATATAAAAATGCTAAGGAGTGAAGCCTTAGTTGATAATACAATAGTTTGCAGTATGGTTTATTATATAGTTAAAAGAAGAAATTCAAAAATAAAATTCATATAAGTATTTAATATTCTGTTAAGATGAGAAGTTTGACAAAAGCAAAATAGATAACTAATGACTGTTAAAAAGTTCACCAAATTAAAAAAAATAGGAAGTACAATAGTATCTTAACTGTGACAGAACAGAATAATTTTGGTACAAAATTAAAAGTTTTAATTTATTCAACTGAAGATTCAGAGCTATCAAAGTACAAAAATCTTGTAGCAAATGGCCTCTTAGTTCACCAGAAAAGAATCATAACAAATCAAAGGAAGATTACTTAGGTTAGAAATAAGGAATCTATTTTTATTCAGTGAGAAAAAGACTGCACTGAAAACTTCTGATAACATTCATGACATCTCTTTTCACACTTTCAGAACTAAAAATATAATTTAATGAGTTTGACTTTTTCTTCTTTTGCTAAAATGTCATATTTCAGTATCTGTAATGATACAAAACCAAAAATCTTTATTAGAAGCTATTGAAAAATTTACATGAAATAAAATTTTATTTTCCTTGAAGAAAATTAAATAGAATAGTAGTTTCTAGCAACATAAGAATTTTTTTCAGAATTTTTCTCAGAACATTTAAAAATTTCTGTTTGTACCTTCCCTGACATGAAGGTAGATGTAGAAAACTCAAAACCATTTGCAAAATGGAAATTGTTTACTACACTTAGCTTTCAGTAATTTACTTAGTACTATTGCCAAGAGTGGTAAATATTCCTTACGAAATTTAAATATGCAGTATATTGCATACCTGAGCAAGTCTGAAATGAGAACTCAAGTGCAGAATGCTGTTGCCAAATAACAGAGGAACCAGAAAATCATTTACAAAATGTCCTCTGTGATAGTGTCAGTTTTTACATATGACTTTGCACATCAATCCACACAAAGAAAATACTAATATAACAAAATAAATGAGAAGAAGGGTAATTTTAACTTTGCAAATCACTGTCTGTTTCTTAAGATGGAGATGGAAAACATGGAAAGGAGATGGAAACACAATGGTTGGAGAATATTATTTAGTAAAATTATTCTTCCCTATCTTGAGTAAAACAGAGAAAGCAAAATATACAATAATGGACTTGAAGTGTTTTGGGGTGAGAAAAAATTATTGGAGCAACTATTACATTAAAATCAAAACAGATTTCCATTTATTCCAAGATATGTTAGAATAACATATTAAAACAAAAAAACCTTGGTATTTATAATCAGTACTCTGTGGCTACAAGTGAGGAATGATATTCTTTGTCTGAACTGAATCAAGTTCAGACTAAATGTGTGGTTTTGTTTTTCCTAAGCATTGTGATATTGCTGGAACAATCTATTCTAATTGTATTCCAAATGCTAAACCAATAGCATTCTATGTTGATCAAGTACATGCAAAGTACATTTACGTTACAAATGTCTGTTTACTGTAGCTACAACTATAAGGCTTCATTCGAAAATATGCAATTAACATGGTTTCTGTTTCATAAATATCATGTCTCCTTATTGGCAAATGAGCCTTCAACTTAAAAATCACCTTCATTTACTATAGATATATGTTTTAAAAATTTGATCAAGCTTAAATAGTAGTTTCACAGCTAATCTCTTGGAATATTACATGCCCTAAGTGAGACTGTGACTGAGACCGGAATAAAATCTGGCCTTTAACTGCTTAAATCAACCTAATCATCTGGTGTTTCATACATGAAAAGAAAAAGTAACATTAAATCTGAACATAACTTAAAAATTCATCTGAGCATAATCTAACAATTCATCTAAACACAGTGGATTTGGATAAAATGAACAAAGTATGACCACAGCTCTTCAGAAGCTTAGGCCCTGACATGAACTTGCACACCCCATGTTCAGCATGGTTTTAGGATATAGGGTTCTGCAGGTTCCATGCACTTTGAAGACAGTAAGGCTGTTTAGTGTCCATGAGGATATTGTTGCAATATTGATGGTCCTAGTTCTCTCTGATCCTTCCATGTAGTGTATAAATGGATTCTGCCGAGACTGTGTGAAGGGAGATATTAAAAGAGGGAAGATTTTAATTTTAAAAGGGAAGCTTCCTGAAGCCTTGGACTTAGAAAGTAGGCTAAGTCTTTCTTATTCAGGGAGAAATTGCACTCGTTTCAAGGTACCTAATTGTCAGTATAGTTCACAATGTCAACAATTGGAGTAATTCCAGAAAAAAACATGAGCTTACCAATGTAAGTACCATCATAACTTCTGTTCTAGATGTCATATAACTATGATTTATTGTGAAAATTATAAGCTGTAAGCTCTGTATATTACTTTTTTCTTGTAGAAATAAGCATAATTAATTAAATGGTATTGTGTAAACAGAGTTTTTTTAAAAATTAGTAAGTTCACATGATATGAAAATGTTTCTATATAATTTTTCTTCATTTTGGTGGTGAATGTTAAATACCTTCACTCTCATGAAGAACATTACTACACCAAATGCAAGAAAAGTTTTCATTAATTTAGTTTCTCCTTAGCTTCACAGGAGGTTTGGTTTAAGCGTAGAGATAAACAACGTTTAAGGGTTAGGGTTAAAGATATATTATGAGGAAATCTAAGCAGTGATGTGGGGGGGGGCTGTCCCACTGCATTCATGATTGGTGAGAAACTTTTCAATTTTCATCCACTTATAGGAAATGAAGTAACTAGATAGTTATCAAGATTTCATTTTTTCCCTTCTGACAGAAGGATTTTTTCCTTTATCAGTCATAGACTCAGCTGGACAGTGAAGGTTCTCGGCAAATTATCTATCTCCAAAATCAAAGTACATTTACATTTTGCTGCTTCCTACTTTGCTAGCGGGCTTTTTGATGTCTTCACAGAACTATACTCTTCCTGCTTCTGCTTTGACTTGCTTATAAAAACACAATTTTTCCACCATACAATTTATAGAAGTGAAGGAAAAAGCTACCAACTTATGAGGATTGTCCCATGACTTTAGGAAAACGTGACAAAGAAAGAGAAAGAGGTGGGGGCAAAAACCACTGTTTTAAAATATGTTGCCCAAGATGAAGGAGAGCTATTACCTTCCAGTATAATAGAATATGGATGCCATCTAAAAAAGTAGTAAATACAGATAGCGACTACATATGCTCTGCTTTCAAATCCAACTAATTAGAAAAAAAGTTCTAAGAATATACTTGAAGCATTATTTAGAAAATATTAAGAAGAGGTGAACAATATGCGAGGCTGCAGGTAATTGTCTAGTTAAATGAAGTTTCCAAGCATTTCTTCTGGTGTTCATAGAATAGCGTGTCATAATTTTGCTTCTCTGGAACATGGTATCTTAACACTAGGCTCCAGTATTAACTGGGAAACTACATTTGTTTTAGCAGGGCTTGACTTGCTTTTGTCATTTATATATATTGTTAGGAAAAATAGTTCAGTTTCTCCTATTTATCTATTGCTAGGTATCAGTGGCAAGAATTGTTTAGTGTTATGCTAGTAGAAATTACGAGTCAGACAAAAAAAATCTGGTATCAGAAAGGAGAAGAGTAAGATAAACTTTTGCATATTAAAAGATTCACAGCAATAACTGATATATTTATTTGACTGGCTGATGAAGTCTTACTTCTCCAGGTGTGTGGTTTGTCAAAGGTTTCTTTTTTCAAAATAGAATAAACTTTCTTCTTACCTGTGTCAAGGACACATGCAACTGAATTAGCAATAATACCAACAGCAGTGAGAAGGTACAATAGTCCAAATCTAAAGACCAGTTTGCATATTATCTTTGCATATTATCTCCCATATATTTTTCCAAGCCTATCCTCTAAAGACAGGACTACACCTGACAATACCTTTTAGTATTCCTGATTTCTTTTTCCATGAAAATATAGCAAAAATAAATTTTAATGTGGTGGTGAAGAGATAGATATTGACATATATAATATCAAATTAAGAACCTCAAAGTGACAGCTAGTGTTTCAGCTCTCCTTTTCTTTAAGACAAACAATGTAGAGAAATTTCTAATAGCTTCCCTTTATGATGCTATATACAGATCAAACTGTTCATATATCCCTTTATTTCTTCAGTTGTAGTACTATGGTACATAGTGAATAATAATTCAAAGAATTTCAGTTTTATCACAATGATAGGCAATATATCAATGAAGATCGACAGAGGTTTGATTGCCATTAATGATCCAAAGTCCTGCTCTCAGCTATGAATTACAATTAATTTCTTGAGGAGGAGCTTTGGATTCTGTATCTCTTTTTCTACATATTAGTACAAATAAAGTAGAAAAGTGGTGGAACATTTCTGGAAGATGTCATAATAATACTGCATATACTATTTAATATGATAATTCATATTATATGCTTTTAACATATGCTTTTAACTTGACAGGTTACAAAGGGTGGCATTTGTTATATTCTAATGATTTTAATTTCATTTGATGTGTCTCTAACTAGAATGAAAAAGACTCAGGACTAAATTCAAGTAAAAGTATTGCTCTTTAAAGTGTGACTTAGCAGCATAGAGCTGCTGTCGCTGTTGAGCCGATGTCAAAACAAGAGGCACACGAGAGCAATTGCCAAGAAAAGGGAATTATTCATTTAAATGCAGCTTTTATATACAAATTGAATGCTTACTGGGATTGGCCACAGCCCTCTACCCCCTGGGGCTAGTTGGCCACAGACATTCCCACCTGTTTCTGAGGAGCTCTGAACATCTTATCTTTGTTAACCATAAACAGATTTTCTCACGGGAAAGAGGTTTCTGTGCTGTCACAAGCTGCCAAGTGTACCTTTATTTCTTGTAGCAATACTTCTTCCTTTGATCAGAAATAATTCCTGTTCACCCTGTCTGTAACTCCACTGCAAGAGCAAATGTTCTTAATACAGAGTACTTCAGGTGTCATATGATATGTGTTTATACATGTACAGAGCCATTTCAGTCTAACTAGCATGAATAGTTCAATGTCAAGCTTTTGAAACTTGTTAGTTTTTTGTTTACCCTAGGTACTCCAAAAGACATTTTACAGCACAACTTGCTCATGGTGTCAGGACTAGTGCAATTTAAATAGTGTTAACATGTGGATTGGCATGGTGCCTTTTCAAAAACAGCAAAAAGCCAGCCAGCCTTGCTGATTAAAACAGGAAGGTAAGAAGTGGATACTATCCTAATCAGCTGCAAAAAAATCAAATATCCAAAAGATCAGATGCTAAACACCAAGTATGAAACTTTTGGGAGAAAACAGAGAGTTAGGAAAGGGAAAATGTATTTAAGTTCTGTTGCCTAATTAGCATATTAAAAAAGAATATTATGTTGAAATTTGCTACATACAGCCTGTAATGTGATCATTTTAAAACCTCAAATGCAATATGTTATTTTATATTTTCCCACTCAGTTGTGTATGTGTATATACTTCATGGTATTTCAATAGAAATTTCTAACAGAGTCCAACTGGCACGTCAGACCTTACTCTTTTTCTGCTCATTTGTATCTCAGCACAAAGGGACAATATTTAATGGTGACTGATGGGTTGGAGTAATTTAAAATGTCTCTTCAGCTAAAAAAAAAAGAAAAATATTAAATTCTAAGTTGGCTGAACAGCCCTACAGATGTTGAAAATCATAGTTCTGTATGAAGTTTGACAGGACCTCAAATGTCAACAGGATCTCATACTTGAATCCAAAGTGCAGAAGGAGTTGTTTGCTCACGAAATTCTTGTAGGGTTTTTTGGTTTGCTTGCTTGGGATTTTTTTTTTTGTTTTGGTTTGTTTTGGGGTTTTTTGACACCTAAATAAATACCTGACCTTTTCTCTTGCTTAGGAGTTTTATTTATTAATGAAGGTGCAATATTCTATGTTTCATATGAAAAGATTACTAAAACAAATACATAAGTAGAATTGAAACAATCAAAACTTTTTCTGTGTTCATTCCTGAGTGTTATCCAAATATGTCTGTTAATTAAGGTAATAAAAAGAACTAAATTTCTAATGGCTCCTCAAGTAGAACTACTTGATAAATTTCTATCTGGCCTTACTGAATATACTGAAATTCATCTACAGATTTTTTTATATAAAGGGGAAAAAGTACCTCGTAGTAGAATAGAAGAGACTTCTGTTGTTCAGACATGATGTTTCAGGAAGGAGAGAGATATTATTTTCACCTTTTAGTTCAGTATGAAATAAATAGTTCCAGATACCACAATGACACATGGAAGTGCATGTTATTCTGTTATTCTCAGATGGCAGTTTTAACAAAATTTGAAGTAAGTTTTTCTTAAGTTTGAGCAAAAGTATTAACAACTCTTTTCTCTCTTGTGAGGAATTCTATAAATTAGGACAATGAAATTCTTTAATTATTTGACAAAATATTACAGAAAATTCAATACATATTCTTCTTTTATACCATTTTCAGTAGTTTTGACTTATTGCAGTTCATGCACACTGAACTTTATTTTCTAGATAGTATTCACAATTTCCAGGTGTCCCAAGCACCCACACTGGAATGGGTAATTGTATATCACTGAGAAATAATATCCCATTAAAAAAACCAACCTAACTTTAAAATTCATATTCTGGAGGTCACCACCCAAAAGGTAATAAAACCTGCACATAGTCCTTTATTTTTGAAAAGAATTTACAAAGGTTTTGATAATATTGAAATCAATTTTGCTTAATTATAAAATTTGAACTAGTTGAGAACTGTTAGTTTGGAAATCACGGAAAAAGAAAGCACCACAGAAACTAACTGGTTATGACGTGGCAGATTGCAGTTCCCAGCTTGTGGAGTTATACACCATCTCTTTCTAGAACCCCAGGAGCCCTACTTTCCATTCTTTAGTGGGTAGAGATTTCATAAGAAGCCTTGAAGTATCTTAGAAAATGTTAATTACACCTATTTTACACCACTGAGAGGAAATAGACATTCACATTGCCACGCAGTGTTCCATACAATTGCCACTAGTAAGGGAGGAAAGACTTGGCTTTTAAAGGTATATAAGTGATTCCTCAGCAAATCTTAGTGTATCATTTAAATTAAGAAAGAAATAACTTTGTGATTGTGCCATATATTGTTAATACATGTGTTGCATAAAATACAATCCTGTTCTCATAGAAATAAACCTCATGCTATCAGTTGAAGAGTTTGAGGTCAGCTTAAGAATAGTTCCACAAAACATTAAATTATGTATTTCAGAGATTTAATTCTGTATATAATCTATTTCATAGGTTAGCTATGAAACATGCAGAGTGCATCTGAAAGTCATCAATTGCTTGGGGAGCCTAATTATTTTTTAGATTTAAGTTCATTCGATTTTTATTTAGACTTAGATTTAGATTTAGATTTTTGATTAGATTCTTTAAATGGAATCTGACTTCCCTCTTCCTTACCAGCACTCTTTGGTCAGAGGTAATATTACCAAATAGGCAGTATGACAGAAAGAGAATCAACAGAAGTTTAATGTCTGGGGATTGGTAAAAACACTAAAGATGCACTAATGGAACTCATCAGATATGTAATGCTAATGGTGAAGTTATATGTTTTTTTATTCTCCAAGGTCAATTAGAGATGTAAAATTGAACAGATTAAGGAGGCAGTAGTGAAGGGTTTTAAGAAGAAGAAAATAATGCCCAGGACCATCCTGTCCTTATCCAATGCAAGTTTCAGTATCTGATATGATAATGGAGTTTTACTGAACTTGTTTCCCTGTCTTGATCTAGAAGCTCAAGCCTGACAGTGCCTAAATATAAAGACCCTAACCCAGGATCACGTGTGTTCTTAATATACATACCAAGCAAATCAAAAACCCTAATAGATTCAGCTAGTCTTTGTTCACAACAATTTTTATTATTAGTTATGAAAAAGTAACAGCAGTATTATAGAAAAATTGATTTGCTCTATATTAATGTAAAAATTAGTAAGTTTGGTATTACATTCTCACTGAGAAATAATAAAAGAAAACATATCGTATCTGAGAATCCAAATTTATTTCTAGCAACACTAAGAATGAAAACCAGAAGTATTGGCTCTGTCTAGCCTTATATTGTGCAGAGTTCAACTGTTTTTGCAGGCAGTCAACAACACCATGAGTTTCTAATGATCCAACAAACAATTAATGTGGATGTAATTGAAGCAGAAGTGCAACAAAGCTAGAAAAATTTCTTTTTCACCTGCATAGCAATAGAATAATATGAAGAATTAATGATGTGAATTGAATGTTCAATTACACCTCGTTTAGTAACAATAATAGCATAATCTTTAAAGTGTATTGCTCTACACAAATATTTTAAGTATCAGCTGATAATTATTCTTACAGGTCAGTCTCAGTTGCTTTGTCTTAAAGAGAAAGTTGACTGGCAAATAAATTTGGGTAATTTGTCATTTTTTCTGAATTTAACATGAATAAATAATCTGACTCCCAATTCTGGTTCAGCATCAAAGCTGGAAAATTAAAGACGAAATTAAAGATTCTTCTGGTATTGATAACAATTATCATCTGGTAGTTTTGCCATTCTGGAAAATAAAATTTCTAGTATCTATAAAAGCTGGTGAATTTGGTTATAGAACAAGAGATTCCACACAGAAAATTGACAACTTCAGGGGGCAAAATCAGCCTTCGGAAGGCAATTCTTAGAAATAACCTCCTAAATCTTTCTGATAGAAGTTTCAGCAAAGATAACAAGGAAATCCACAGTTTCTTGGTTTTGTGCTTTCATATTTTGATGAATTTATCTTCCTTGTCTTATGGTTTTCTAGATAACTGTGGCATTTTGTCTTAATATTTAATTAACACTCAAAATTAAAATCACTGCAATTATGACATAACCTTAGTATATCCAAGTATTTTATTGTTCTCACTTTCTCAGTTTTCAAGGGCAATGCTTTTACATGCATTCTACCCTTCCAAGTATGAACTGTGATAGTTTAAAACAATTGAAAATGCTAATGGTAATGAAAAGACTAGATCAACTAATGAACAGGTTAGAAACTTATTACCTGAAAACAGAAAATTATAAGAAAACAAGAACTATTTAAAATCATAAATTATTTTTCTTGATGATGATTCCACTCTCCACTTTTTTTTCTGTGTTCTGTCCTGTGTTCTTCTCCCAGGGAGAGAAGTAAAATGTACCACATATTATAACAGAGTGTTTCTTTTATATTAACTAGACTCAGAAATGATATATTGACAGGTTCAGGCCAAATTCTATATCTAAAAGATTCAGTTTCAGGAACAGCCAAAAACACGTGATGATAACTGTCTGACATTTCTGAAGTTATGTCCTTGAACTTTAAATTTATCTTTTAAAATCTGAACCTGAAATGAATACTATAATTTCCTCAGCTTTGAGAATATTCAGCTATTCTCATTATGGGTTCATAAATTCACTAGTTTCAAAATCTTATTTAGAATGACAGCTTATTTATTTCATATAAACAACAAGTAAATATAGAATGATAACTTTACCTGACTTCATGCTTTGATGCATAAAAAAGGGATTTTACTTCAACTATCTACTTAGATCATCAATTTACTAAGTTGTGTTGCCTGCCAGACTGAATGTACTTTATTGGCTGATGACTGAAGGAGTTCCTGGTACACTGTGAAGAACTCATTCATTTCTAATATTTGTTTTCTCTGCTATCTTGGTGAAAATCAGCAAATCAGGAAAAAATCTGTTGGCCATAAGAGCTCATATTTCTACATGTGTGTATACAAACCTGAGGTGTGTATATGTATATATATATGTCTATAAAACTGAGATGTTATGTCATTTTTACAGATTTATATAATTAAAATACTAATTTTAAAAGATGACATAAAATTGACATAAAATGTTAAGAAACTCAACAATAATTTTTAATTATGTGATAAAAAGACCAAAAAAAAAGTGTTTACTAAAACTGATTTTTTTTTAGAAATTCCCTTTAGCGTTTCAAAGAATCTTTTGTTTAAGTTCTTTTCTTTAATAATGGAATTTATTATAAACACATATTTAATCAGAGAGTGAGAGACAATATGTGTCCTGGTTCATTTGGTGGAATGCATCCCTGCTGCACAGAATTAAGTGTGAATAATAAAAAGGTGACCTCCAGCCCAGAGTTTTAGACTGCATGACTTCAGGATGTTAAATTCACATTTCCTTCCTTCCTTCCTTCCTTCCTTCCTTCCTTCCTTCCTTCCTTCCTTCCTT
>VZTJ01001135.1:42298-58801 GCA_013397795.1 Orthonyx spaldingii | reverse complement strand
TTCCTTCCTTCCGTCCTTCCGTCCTTCCTTCCGTCCTTCCGTCCGTCCTTCCTTCCGTCCTTCCTTCCGTCCTTCCTTCTTCCGTCCTTCCGTCCGTCCTTCCGTCCCTCCTTCCATCCTTCCTTCCTTCCCCCCCTCTCCTCTCTCCCTCCCTCCCTCTTTCTCTCTCTCTTTCTCTCTTTCTTCATAACTTACTTCATATATGAATCAAACTGATTTATATATGATTCACAACTTCACCTAGCATAAAGAAAATCCTTTATACAGGCAGTATGCTGTATTACCACATCTGTTGCAGACTGTTTAAAATGACTGTTTAAAATACTATGCTCCAAAGATTCTTCCTTTGCTTGCCCATTTTCTCATACAAGAAATAAATAAGGAAGAAAGAAACAAAAACTGTATCACAACTGGTTTATTATTCCTGCTGAAACATTATTTGACCCTTAAATAAGGCTCATAAATACAGTGTAGACTCTATACAGAAAAATTAATAAAAAGCATATTAGTGTATAAACAAAAAATTAGCATGTCTGAGTGCTGTATAGTTAAAACAATCAAGCTGGCAGTAAAGAATAGATCATAAAACCAGGATAATACAGACACAGAGAATTCTATCAATCCACTAGCAAAGCATTCACATATCTTCACAATTTCCTTCTCCTAACACAATTCAGTAAAAACTTCTGACTATCTTTTAGATACTGAGGTGTCAAGCTACATCTGTAAGAACTCAATTGTATTTAAATAATATATGAAATAAAATACAAGGAAGCAGTGCAACTAGTTAATAAAGAAAAAAAATGAAGTTAAGGTTAATATCAATCTTTCTTATTGGCATTTTTTGTGGACTTTGCAAAGTCAGTGAACAGATGCAAGTATATAATCCTCCTGCTCTAAGGGAAAATGCAAGGTAAACCTTAGTAAATCTTATTCCATTGAGACTTTAGCTCATTAAAGTACAATGTTTTCATACCCTATTCAGTTTTGGAAAGCTAAGACCTTAGAGGATTCCAGATGTAAAGTGGGTAAATACAGTAGTTTTGAGTCATGCAGTAGTGTTGGGAGATCAGATTTCGTAGTAAAAGTGTAGTCTCCTCCTTCTAGTCCTAACAATTATTAAAGTTGTTTGAATATATTTCTTTTCTCTTGCTAAACAAAACAAAACCAAACCCAAAAAATAAAACCCCAAACCCCAAACCACCCCCCCCCAAACTCTTGCTAAACAAAAACAAAACCAAACCCAAAAAATAAAACCCCAAACCCCAAACCGCCCCCCCCCAAACTCTTGCTCAACAAAAAAAAAAACAAAACACAAAAATAAAAACCCCAAACCCAACAAAAACCCCAAACAAACACCAAATAAACCCAATCATTATTCTACACCTTTAGAATTATAGGATTAAAGAAGTACTGAACTATTTTTTGGGTTTTTTTAATCTTTTTTTTTTTTTTTTTTTTTTTTTTTTTTTTTTTGAGTTATTGTTCCAGGGATGATGCAGAAAAGATTCTTCATTTCTAGAAGGGATATCCTTATGGCTTTCCTCCCTTATTGTTTCATGTAAAAGTACTAATATTCCTTTTCTCTTCTTCATTGCCATTCTAAACCACAATATCTTTAAATATTTCCAGGAAATTAAAAAACAAAAAACAAAACAAACTACCAACAACATACACACACACACAAACACAAAAAGGAGTCCAAATTTCATAGAAACACCCAAACACATAGGCTTTCTATGGAAGAGTAAAAGATGCCCATTAACCCTCACTGTCTTAGAATCCAAAAATCTGATCTCAAAGCTGTTCTTTTAAGCATAATAAATAATTTTAGCTACTTCTTCTCTCTACTTCAGTAGAAGGATGAGCTACACAAATTTGTTCTTTCTCACCACCACACCCTTCCCAAAAGTCTTAGGCATGTAGCTACCATTTATTCAGAACTAAAAATGTACAGAAACACTTATTTTTTGACTCGTATTTGTTCTAAGATACATATTTTTGCAATATTTTATATTGTTTATTTCAGGCTGAGCCTGCTCAATACACAAAAAATATTTTTGTTCCATATTCCATTAACCCTTCCTGTATATTTTCACAGAAAGCAAGAAACCCGAGTTAGAGCTTGGGATTCCACTAGGGTGGCAAACACATATTTACCTACTAGTTATTATCCTCTGTATTATTTCCACTAGTTACTCTACTTTTTAGTGAAAGGAATTCCTTCATAGTATGCAATAAGTCAGCTTTCCTTCTAGAGAAGGGATGGTACATGGTCATTGTAGTTGCTAGCCAGAAACTTTCTGTGACGAATGAAAGCCATGGAGGTATGACAAACTTCCACTGATAATCAGAAAAATGCAAAAAACTTATCTGCTTTAAAACCATTTCTTCAGAGGGTACAATATGACCTTGTCATGAATGCACTTACAAAATGTTTTATAATCTCTAGTAGAAAGTGTGGAAATCTTTTACACTCTAAATTATGTTTACATTTTGCATTTACATATCATAGATCACAGTCTTACTAGACAAAAGTGCATATAGACAGTATTTGCCCATGAGCTGGTGTAATTACTAAGAAAGTATTACGTAAAATTTCAGTCATAAGTATGTCCAATCAGGTACAAAAAAAAAGTGAAAACATAAAAATGAATAGAATGCTTTTAAAATTATGCTAACATGGATTTACCACATGGGCATTCGTAAATGGAACTTTCAACATGCCTCATTTACAGACCAATTAGGAAAAGACTTGGATAGAGGATAATATAAAGACTCTTATTTTCTTATCTGTAATGATTTAACTTTAAAATAGTTTGCTTCATTAAAGTTCACTCTTTAAAAGTGCTCTCTTTCAATTGTATTTGCCTAGACAGAAAAGCATTGTCAGAGCACCCCATCAGCCCAGAAGTACAGTTGGATTAATTCTTTTTTCCTAGGGATAAATTGCATGCTACAAACTGAAGTGCTATATTATGGAAATTACAGATTTGCTTTTCCTGCTCCTCCCTTGAAGAGGAGAATTTATGAAAAAGAATTTATGTAGCCCTTACATGTGAGTTATTTTAATAATTTGAAGTGTACATTCCTAGTTTAAGAGGAAAGCAAACCTACAAAGAAGTACAGAGCCAAAAGCATTTGCATTATGAAACAGTTGGAAGTCATGTAAAATAGGATAAAATGGATCATTATAGCTGAATGGATGTAGTCACAATTATCAGTACATATCAATTCTGTGGGAGAAATAAATACCATACTCTTGAAACAGCAGCATAGCTGTATTCCTTTCACTTCTTGGGCCATTTGCTGTATGCTTTTGTTGCAGTATAGGACTTCCTGTTTATACTGTTTAAAAATTCAAATCACTAATGAAATAAAAATTCTTATAATGAAACAGCTCACACATAATTTTATTGTCTCTGATCTGAGAAAACAGTACTCCTGTTGAAGAAGACTTTTCTCCTGCATTCCTTTTCTGATGCTGTCACGGTTGATCAGAGATAATGAAAAAAGTATTTACCGTATTATATGCTCTCCATTAAGATAGAACTTTCCTATTTGGGGAGAATTGAGTTTCATTGAGTTCAACTGCAATTCAGGACTGCACTTTTAAAACCCATCTTTGTTACCTACTTGGGAAAGCACTTTCCTTGTCTGCTTTTTATGTAACACTTGCACACAAGCTTTGGATTTTATTCTGAGAATTGATTTTTTTTTTAATACCAAAACCATTTATATCCCTGAGATAACACGAAAGTACTTCTACTGCTGTATTTTTTTCAGCAAAGCAAAGCTAATAAATGTGAAATCCTCTCTCCACACTCAAGATATCAAGGTAAGGCGGATACGTTTGAAAAATTGCTCTAATACATCTGAAAATACAAAAATCAATAAGCTATAAAAGCTAAAAAGCTTCTTCAATTTCATCCCCTTATTGCTCAGCGTAGGTGGCCAGGGCATTGAGAACAGTTCAAGGTTGCAAAAAAGCTGTTATACATCTAGTGTGCATGGCAAAGAATATAAAAAAAACCCTATGCAAGTCTGAATGCACACTTGAGATAGAGAATGGAGCCAGCAATGGCCTTCAACTTCTTGCCCATTTGATCAAAGACCTGAGTGTTCTTGAGGGATTCTGCAGCCACAGCTGTAGTTCATGTCATGTTTGTATGAACACAAGATAAATCCTTTCAGACTGATTTCTGGTTGTTGTCCTTGTGTCTTTTTGGGCAGAGGAACTTACATTTTTTTAAATTTTCAATATATTCAGAAATTAAGGGCATAAAACTGCTTCAACAAGAGATTTTTGGATTTTTTTTAAAGAATTTATTTACTTCCAAAGTAAAGATACAAACATTTTAGATTGTCTGCATTTTTTAAAATGAAAAGAGAAAAAGAAAAAAAGGAAAATGCAAGACTTGAACCTTGTTTCTTCTCTCTGAACATAGTCATAAACTCATTTCCATCTGAAGGATACAGTTGGTCCATATCCTGGTGGCCTTTTCAGAAAAGGGATCCAGGACTGCTACTATACTAATTTCACAGCCTGGAAGTTGTAAAATTAGATCGAGAAGCTTCTTCAAAATGTTTATGGTGGTCACGATGGCAGGTTTATGGTTTTTGTTGTTGTTGTTACTATTATCTACATATAAAATCGATAAGAAATCAAAAGGTCACCAAATAGGATATTTTAACTGAGAACCACCACTGAACTTCATCCAATTTTTAATAAGATTCAGATGGCATGTTAGAGGTCTGTACACAGAAAAAGTAAAGGGAAAAAGAGCCATTGGTGTTTAGCCTGGTTTCTGAAACCTACTTCTTCAATTTCCCATGGTAGTCGGGGAACTGCTTCAATGTGTACCACTTACAATCATGCTTCTCAAGAAATCTTGCATCATACTGGGAATCATCCAGTAAAAATTTTCCCCTGCATTTCCCCTGCATTCCCCTTCCTCTCTCCTCTGTGTCTCTAAATTGGAATGAGCATGAGAAAGTGGGGACACCGCCTTGCATTTAAATATTTATTGCCACTACGTGCAAGTGTTATTCCATGGATTCTTAGAAAAAAATCCTCTAAAATTACCCAGTATTTACAGTTTGAGCGAATGTTCATATGACAGAAAACAAATCAATCAGTGACATTCTATTAAAGTAAACTCTTCTTCGTCAGAGCATACAACTAATTTTAGCAATTGCTGCTTGAAACCTGAAGGTGAGGAGTTACTATCAGGTATGTTTTATGCTATTTATTATACCCTGAGAAAATACAGTCCTGCTATTCTTTCCCATACTTGCTCAGTCAAAATTCCCTCTCATCTCTCAAATTATAGAAAAAATTGGGCTAACAATATGTACTATTCAAAAACAGCATAGACAACCAGTATAAGAAAATCCTAACACATAAAGGGAAGTCAGATAATGAGATCTTTCTGGCATTATGGTGAGATGCATAAACAAGCACTTGGCAATGTGTGGTCTGAATGACAACACTGATGATACCTCAATTTCCTGAGTTAAGGATTTAGAGAGCTGGGATACATGTCAGTGAAAGACTGCAAAAACATATCACTTTTTCATATATACTGTCCTTCAGAATAAGTCCCAATAATGAATTGTATTTTATAATGGAATAATGGAATAAATTTAAGGAAGTGTTGTTAAGCATAGGAACTGGCAGCCAAGGGAAGTGATGGAGGTACCATCTCTGGAGGTATTTAAAAGACACATAAGTGTGGCAATTAGGGACATAATAATGGTTGGACTCAAAGATATTGAAGGCTTTTTTCAAACTAAATGGTTCTGTTATGTAAGAACTGGAGAACATTGGAAACCTAAAATATTTAGGAATGATATTTTGAAGGAATAAATAAGCAAAGCCATGGAACTAGAATGAAACATGACATGAAGGGGGGGGGAAAAGAATAAAATACAACTTTGATATACCAGAGGGAAAATCTAATTATATGCAGTAGTACTAATGTCAGGTTATTTAATTAAGGACAATGCTAGAAAAGGAAACTCAGAATGTTCTAAACATTGATACAATTAGCCTGGAAATCATCAGTAGAATGAGGATTGGGGGTTATGGTTTGAAAAATATCAGAAGTCTGACACGATCAGTTCTCCAAAAGTATTGAAAAATTTTTCTGATTATCTGACCCACAAAGGCTTTATTTTTTTCTGGAAAAGGATGTATTCTTTAATTGCTTTGAAGTCAATCGGACATGATGGCCTCAAGAATTCTTCTCCAATTCAGTAACTTCTCTTAAAATGCTGATTGAAATGGATTTAAATTGAGATGAAAAGACTAAATTTATAGTGCTATCCAAAATCCTTCATATTTACATCACTGAGTATACACTGTTGTTTGAAATATTGAGAATTCCCTTAGTCTTTTAAATCGGTGCAGACATTTTTGCTATGTCAGCTTTTCCTACCAAAGCCAGAAGTTTAATTTTACTATAGATTACAGAAAAAGCCAGAAAAACTACATCTATTACAAAATATATTTTACGAAAAAGGAAACCTGACATATTGCAAATGTCAATATTGAGCTGTGAACAAAATTTACAAGAGTCAAAGTGGGGTTTTTTTTAAATTTAGTTTTTACAGCAATGTAACTTTGGTTTGGTTTTGTTTGTTGTTTTTTTTTTTTTTTTAACTCAGTGTTTGATATTTATATTGCTGTTTTATAAATGATTTTAAGATTTCAAATTTTTGGCAGAAAGCAGGACTATAAGATTTATTAAGCATCAAGTATATTTTAAAATTTGCAGTCAAGTATATATATGTTTTAAACACTCTTGATGTTTTCTGAATACCCTAGTCTCTACAATGTCACTATGTGGTGTTTATGTTATATTTTTATTACTTTTTTGTTCAATTTAGTGTTTCTCAGCTCTATTTACAGTCAACTTTTTCTTACAGTCGTGAAATAAAGGTCAGAAAAAGGTCAAGCTTATAAGAAAGGCCAAGAAATAGGCAAAAATTTGATTAAACTACATGACTAACAGATAAGTAAGCAATACAATATTGACCCAGACCTTTTACAGTGGATGTGGGAAAATATTCTGGCAAGATTTATAAAAGCAGATCACAGCTTCCATCTAAGGAATGATTCATTCCTAGACCTGTATTCAGAAATATATGTACTGTCAGTCAATGGCTTTGAGAAACCTAAAATAAGGGAGCTATGCCATTATATAATGCCTACTTTATATTCTGCAAAACATACCATAGGGTACAGGATTTCTAAATTATTACTAACCTATTTTAAATGAATGAATGTCCTATTTTTATTATAGAAATCACATATGAAAATGCTTGAATTTATTTTTGTACAAAATCGTCCCTTGTAGCAGCTAAGCAAAGACAACAGGAATTTGGTGCTACTAATTTAAAACAATTTTAAAGGTTAACTGAAGAAAAAAACCCCACCTGTGCTTTTTACTGCTCCTTTACGCTTTACAAAGTGATTATGTTCAGGTTTTGCTTGTTTGTTTGCTTTTTCTGCTGCATTTTCCCTTGGAATCCTGTTATTTACTTTTATTTATTCTTAGGGAAACCTATGAAGAACAATATGCTTGTACTGCAAAACGACATCACAGTAGCTAGAAACCTGACCTGCATTTCCAGCATCCTTTGATTAAAGAATATAAACACACAATCAATAAAGTTTGGAAACTACACTTCTAACTTCAGCCTGCATCTTTAAAACAGTGTCTTCCTCTTACATCTGTATAATCTTTTTAGCAGCTAACTGTAAAGTGTATAATCATTCACCCACAGGACAAGCTGAAAGAAAACTGCTTCCTAAATGCTCGGTCTCCTGATATTCTAGAGATACGTCAAAATAATATATGTCCACTTGCACTGCTTCATTTTTGGGTGACAATAGGCTTCCCACAGGAAGATGGATTAATTCAAGAAGAGAGAATTAGCAAAACACATTGGGGTCTTTTTCTGCACTGCAATCTGAATTAAATAGCTTTTGGCCCAGCAGAGCTAGTAGTATTGAGGCACAGCAGTTTGTGGAATGAACATCATACTTTAGCTTATGTAGAAGTCTTCCCAAAACCAATTGGGCAGTTTGCATGCATTTATTTTAATATAAGATTATTCAAAACTAGACAAAATAGTCTAATGTGGGACAAATTATCCACTGACACCAATATGAAGCTCTTCCATTCTTGAGCAGAATAGAGAGTTTGTTTGTATTGAAATATTTCATTTATGTTTCTATTAAAAGGACATAATTTATCATCTTGATACAGTAACATAAAGTACTTTTTCCAATTTAAAAGTTTTTTCCTTTTTTCTCTTTGATGACTTCTGCTTAGTAAAAAGAACTAAAAGAAATCATAAATATGTCTGAGTATGTTGAAATACTATAAATGCTTATTAAATTGTTCTCTTAAAATCCCTCTTGCTGCAAGGAAACGATTAGAAACTATTTCCTACCTAAGGGAAGAATTTGAAGGTATGAATTTGCAGTTAATTTTATGAAAAATAAGCACAATTTTTCATTACTTTTCATGAAATTTCCACTATAAACTCAATTTTTTAATGAAAAGTCCATACATTAAAGTTCATGAATGCTCTTGAAAAATTTCTACTGGAAGAAAATATTGACAATCTTCCTTTAAATAGTGTATTCTATTTCATATGTACTATATGATTTGTGGTAGGTGGATAATTAAAAGGGTTTTTTATTCTAGAAATCTGTCTCTGTAAAGGAATTTTACGGAGTCAGGGTGAAAACAAAACCAGAAAAAAATGTTCCACATACTTCTTAACTATATTTGTTTGCATTTTCACAAATGAAAATATTTCAAGTACATATACATTTTTTTTCTTTTTACATGACTTGGATAGTTTTTAGACAGTTACTGTCTTTGAAAAGAAACTCATTCATGTGTAAATAAGTGCCTATACAAAACATACAGTCTTGGAGGACACATTTAGGCATTAAAATGTTCTTGAATTTACTATGAAATCAGAGCTAGAATTTAGTATTCTTGACAGATTCCAGTTTCAATGTTAACATGCTTGCCTAAGTTCCTCTACAATTTGTCATGTGTAATATGTTGGGTTGGATTCAGCGATGTTCTAACACCTTCTTTCTTTGCATAGAAGAAACAATTTATTATGTAAGCAGCCTCCTTATTTGCATTGTACTTACTTCAATGGAATGGGCTATACAGTGAAGGCTAAGATATCAGCTATTAGACTGTTGCTCTCAACAGAGAAATTCTAGTCTTAGCGGGAGATTCTGGTATCCATGGAGATGAGAGACCTTATAGTTATGTAGGATGAATGACTTAACCCCAAATCTGGAAATCGTTCCTATTTCTATGAATTCTTTTCTGTCCTAATGTAAGGCAACACAGTAGTTTTGAAACACCTTTTAGCATTGGTTACAAAATGAAATACACTATTAAAAGAATAAAAAAACCTCCTAGGAAAGGCATAAAAAACAATATGAAGTAATCAAATAAACCAGCATCAAATTCGTACTTCCTTTATTAATGGCATTCTTGTTTCTAGGACTTCTAACCAAAGATTTTTTCAAGCCCCTAAAATGCATTTTAAATCACTATGATACTAACATTGATTTCTTTGTTTGACCAAGAAAGGTTTCTGATCATAATCTGAAGAAATGCAAAAGATAAATCCTTTACACATCTTTTACTTTTACCCTTGTTTACATTTACTGAGATTGCTAACTAGGTTTAATGCAGACAAGTAAAGTTGTCTAATTTTCTTCAGTCAGAAAGAAATCTAAAAATCTGAAGAACTGAAATGCTTCCATAATCTGAAGGACTGAAATACTTCCATAATCTTTTATTCTTTTAAACAATATATGTGAAATTCTCATTAGTATAATGTGACAAACAATTGATTTTCTAAATGTATTGAAAGGAAAAAATAGTATTTGATGACTAAGGTGAAAATATGTTCAGAGACCACAGTATCAACTGTGGTGCCAAAGGAAGAACAAAATTGGTTAAAAATAATAATTGTATGCATATAGAGACCTGATATGCTAACAGTTAATTAACAATAAGGGAAAATTAAATTGTTAGATGGCATTTAACATCTGGCAATATTTTATTAAGCAAAATAAATTTTGATTTGTCTTAGTACTTTAGAATTCAACAGGAATGATCAGGCATAGATATTGTTTAAAAGCTGATGATCACAGAAGCCAGAACTGTATCAGCAACTTTTCCACTCAATACCTTTTCTTTGTTAAAATGAGCAAGTAAGCAAAGTCACAATGCATTCCATGGCTGGTGGGACTGATTCCTCTTGGCCATTGCTCTGTTCCTCATTATGCTGAACAATTTTATAAAGCTGCAGCAAACAGTATGTGAGCTTTAGCAAAGTCAGATGCACAATTAAAATTTCTCAACTATTCTTGGGCTTTCTATGCTTGCCTCTGAGTCAGAGTGTTCTCATTAGATCACCACACAAAAGAAGATTTGAGGGGAAAAAAGAAGAATAATGCTGGAAACCAGATCTTTTAAGAAGGAACAGAATGAATGAGCTCCAAGTAGGCCTGTGATGAAGTAAAAAGTTAAAATGGGATGATCACATGAAGTATTCAAATATATTAAAAATTACACCTCTATGGTGTATTTTGAGTATCTTTCAGAAGCCAAAATTGGAGCAATTCTGGGTCACATGAATCTGCAGTCCAAATTCCAGAACAAAATAACCATCAGAACATCAGAAGGGGTCAGAGAGGAGGTGTGTAGCGGTCACCCAGCCAGTGGTGGAGCTGCCAGCTGGGTCACCCGTGGCATTCGAGGCTGCAGCTCAACCTGCCTTTTCTGTGGGGGTTTCGGATTGGGTAGATGACACCTCTTGGGACAGTGAGCTCTGAGAGGTAGGCAGGTTGAGGCAGTCTCCTGCTGTGGGCTGCTGTACAGCTAGGTACCGCCCCCTCCCCTTTCTCCTCGTAGATGGTTTAGATGTTCATATAGTTGGTTTATTATTCATCCCAAACTAGAATGTTCTGAAGTTCTGTTCTTCCCATTGGCTTATTTACATATGTCCCTCCTACGTCTGCTGCTTATTGGATACTGTCATCTCCCGTCATGTACCCCATTTGTCCTGTCCCTTGTTCCTCCCCTTTCCCCCCCCCCTTAAAAACCTGGTGCAACAGTTGTTTTATCGCTCGTCTCGTCTTGTCGCTCCCGTCCCTGCGGTGAGCCCCTGCCCCCCCGGGGCAGGGAATAAACTCTTGGATTTACACCACGGGCGAGTCCTCCTAATCCTTTTGTTGTCTCTGCGTCGCATTCTCACCATCTGCTGCTGCTAGCCCCAGCCTGGGCTTTGAACAGCCTCGGAGCTGCCGCGCGAAATATAAAGGCACAGCCTTGTCGCTGCACGCGCTCTTGCGACACGCGAGATCCGGGCACACGAGGACATTGCAGGCCTTTGGCCAGCCGGGCGGCCAAGCGGCCAGCGACAGAGGTGATGGGAATCGAACCTGACCTGTACAATTGCATTTGTAATTTACAAGTAAAATCACAAACCAGGTGAATTTATAGGCATGTAGATAATGATACCTTTTCTTTCTTTTTTTTTTTTTTTTTAATTATTTTGTTCTTGTTTTACTGTGAGATCTTTTGCTTTTTTGGTTGTTTTGGGGTTTTTTTGGTGGTTTTGGTTTTTTTGTGTTAATAGTTTTGATTTTTAACAAGACTGAAGGATGTAACAGGAAAAAACCTTTATGTACCCATGGATTCATGTGATTTTTTTACTAGATAAAAATGGTCATAAATAAAGTTATACAAAAAAGCAAAGAACTTATTTCAGTCAAGGGCAGGGATCTACAGTACAACTATTGTACAACTAAATAATGAAGGAGATTCATAACTTTTTCAGCTACATAACGTCTACATAGCAGTGTGGTAGATGATTTTGAAGGAAACATAATTTCATATTATCACAGAATCACAGAATTTCACTTCAGTATCTCACTTCTGTGATCTGGTAAAAGCAACTGAAATTCAATTAATAAATATTGAAAACAATGAATTAATAAATTATTCCACAGACTTAATACTGACACTTAATAGCTTTCTTGGGAAAAAAACATGTATTTTTTGCCATAAAAATAGAAATATCAACAATAATAATAATTATACTTAATTATATATTCATATAGAACCATAAAATTATTAATGTTGGAAAATGCTCTAAGATCGTGGCATACAACAGTTAACCCAACACCACCAGGTTCACCATTACACCATTCCATCCAAATGCCTTTAAAACACTTGTACACAAGTGTACTTCAACTATAAAATTCAGAATTTAAAGTAGTTCTCAAATTCTTCCAGAATCTGATCATTAAATGCAAATAAATAGGTAAAAAAAAATTCATTTGTTAGTTTTATCGTCTTCCAAACACAGAGAAGAAACTCTTCTGCATGACTTTCTACAGAAAGCTTTGGGTCTATTTGCCCTTTTAAAATAAATCTTGGGAGGCAGAGGAACACAGTCAGGAATTAATTGTAATATAGCTGTTGTTACAATTATGAACTGAAATAAAGTTAATGAATGTTTGGTTTGCTTTTTAAATTTTTTTAAATGGTCTTACAATGAGTAATATGTAATCAGCCTGGGGAATGAAAGAAACAGCCCCCCAGCCATGGTAGCCCTTGGCTGCATGTGCAGCAGGACAGCAGCACTCAGTGCCAACACAGTTTGTGCAATTTACTGGGTTATGTAAAAAAACCAGTGCCATCTATATGACAATAGAATGAGTACAGCACAGTAATTTTGAAATTGTTAATTCTACCCGTGGACACTGTTATAAAGCATGCAATGCCTTTTTTTTTTCTCCTTTTCTGTTTTTTTTTGGTCATGCAAGAAAACAACCTGTATATATTCGTACTTCAAAATAACAAGATTAGTCTAAACGTCTTGATTGATTACTTGGCTATGAAATTTCTTTAAGTATGATGTAGTTTTTGCAGTATATAATAGAAAATCACATTCTTTCTTAAATCTGGAAGGCAGAAAATAACTTGCCGGATTGATGAACCATTCCTGTGACAGTATTTGAACAGTAATAATCCTTTTCATGACTCTTGCACCTTCATTTTCCTTTGAAATGATACATTTTGCTGAGTAAAACTACAAGTAAACATGCTTATTCAATGCCTATCAGCCTGATAGTTGGCTCACACACTGGAATATTGGTTTTCAAAGTTATTGAAATCTACACATTTCCTTTTATCCCTTGATATACAAAACATATGGACCAAAACACAATTCTGAAGACCAATATATTTCATACCACACTCTGACAAGAGAATTACTGAGACACAGTGGGTTTTTTTGTTCCAAGTGATTTTCACAAATATAAAACATGAGTCTCATGTATGGTTATCTAGCATATACTGGATTATAGAGATGTTTTGAAACTCCTCAGTTTAGAAAAAGAAACATTTTAAGCCCTGGATGATATTCACACATACATGTATGCATGTTCAATTTCTATTTTCAGTGTCTCTGGACTGAAAAATACAACAGATTATTTTCTTACATTAAGGTAGAAATCATATAGTATTTCTACAGATTGCATAGCCTGGTCTGTAAGACACTTGTATTTGTTCTTAATTTTAAATCTCTCTGCATTCAAGCTGATTTTAGTAGTTTCACTCTTATTTATTTTTCTGCACCATGTACTTACCTCTTCCAAACAAGAGAATATTGTACGATAAAAACTTCAGAGTGTGACCGAAAAAGTCAACCAGAGTAAGAAACTAAATTCTAAAAACTTTTGAATGTAATTTAAGGACTTCACAATACCTTCTCACTATTGGAGAACAATGTATTTTGCAATTTACATGTGTACAGACAGAAATGTTGATTAAAACATTAATCAATTCTAATAACATCAAAAAATTTCTTTTGTCACCTATTAGTTTCATCTTATGTGAGTAACAATTACAGTCAATTTAGAAAATAATCAAAGGAAAGATGTAAAAAGTACAATTTAGAGGCAGGCAATATCCATGTCAGTTACAGGATGTTTTCTCTTTTGGAATAAATTCATTTTTATATTGAGAAAAAAGTCATTACATTGTTTTTATAAAAATTGTATTTCCCATGAAATCCATCAATATTGAAAGACAAACCATATCAAAATCAGAGTTCATACTGAGTCATATGAAACTTGGAACATTACAGCATTGCTATTAATCAAAAAATATGTTTAAACAATTGTATACATCTAAGTTCAGAACAGAAACAAAAGTGCACACAATAGTCAGAGCAATGGTTTAGGTAACGCAACAATGCATTATCACATCGCTGATATTAATACTTTGCTGGTATATGGTTATGTGTGTTAGACTTTGAAGAGACAACACAGATAAATTTGAAACCAACCAAAATCTATTTAGGTGAGAAGATTTCAGGAGAGAATGTTATAATCAATGTACTGAGTAAAGCTGAAATTCAGCTACACACTTATGCATCAGATGTGGAACTAAGAAGCAATCTATGTAACACATTCAAGGACAATTAAAACTCTTTTAGTATCAGAGAGAGCATATTGCTTACAAAGAAAACATGCTTTGTTAAAGTAAAGATCAGGTAATCTTGGTTATAGAAGCTGATATGTTTATTTGAGCATCCTCTTTTTTTACCTGAAATTAAACATTAATGGGTAACTACTGTTTTCCTAGAGAAAGAATTATTATTATTTTTTCTTATTCAGATGCTCATGAATCTGGTAGTACAGAACTTTAGTCTAATTAGATTTAATTTAAATTGAACAGCTACATCAACTGCAAACAAACAAATGAATTAGCAAACAAAATGAGCTGTAATTTAAGGAGTATTAATTTCAAAAGTGTTTGTTTTCAGAAAATAAGGATTTAATTATAAAGAATTTTAACCTATATTAATTTAATTAATTTAAATAGTCAAATTAATGTATGACTGTTAGCTGGACTGGAATATAGGGAAACTCAAAACTCTTGCTGGAAAATATAATATAAACAGAATGAAAAATGTATATGGACTGATTCAGCTATCAAAATTAATATTTTGGAGAAGATGTTAAAAACAAACATCTCCTTATGTAGGAGGAGGTAAAGGACTAGTCATGAAGGACAGAAACATAAAATCAAGTTTTGGGTCAAAGAGAAAATTACTTAATGTACACCTTGGCAGTGGCAATGTGTTAGTTGATCTTCTTCAATTATTAGAAGAATGAACAACAAGGGAAGAAAATTTAAAAGTTTTTCTTAAATAAGGATATCCAAAGTTCCCTAATAAAACTAAATATATATTTTGTTTCCTTTTCAATAGAGTCCCAATGAATACAAAGACAAAGGCAATAAGACAATGCTTCTAGTGAGAAATAATAAGTATCTCCACAAAGCAAACTAAGCGGCAAGATGCTAGTGAATCCAAAGGGCTATACATAACTCTATATCATAATTCTTTATGAATCAGCAGATGAATTCACAAATACAACAGTAAAAAATTGCAATAAGTTGCTTATGTGGAAGCTAAGGGTGGAGGAATTACTGGCAAATATGAAACCAGCTACAAAATTTATTGACTCAGGAAGAGGAAAAAAAGAATCAGACACTGCAGGCTCATTATTCTTTCTTAATAGATGTTGCAAGACTATATAAAATAAAAGATAATGTTGGCAAAGGAAAAAATTGATATGACATGAGTATTAATAAAATTAGTCTGGGTGTTAAATGAACCTTTGTATTCATCAGAATGGTGTAGCTGAAGAATGAACTCCCCACTGGAATAAGGAAGTAGAACCCGTATCCAATTTTGAGAGAGAGCTTGATTCCTTTATGGATAATACTGCATACTGTGATTGTGAGTGATGAGAAAGGAACATAATGGCACTCAAGTGTAATGCACTTAATCTCCAAATGTGCTTGTGTATGGTGAAAAAGTCCTTTCTTCTTAATATATTATAATTCCTAGCCACAATACAAAATTATCAGCAGAAACAGCATTAAGTTATTCATTAAGTTTAGCAGGAAAACTGACAAAGTGAAAACTGGAAAAGACATTATACTCTTGTACAATCGTCAATGTGAATGCTAACATCAGCAATCATAGAAAATATGGTAAGGGATAGACAGCTATAGCAAACATGCTGCTGTATGCCCTGGTTCTGTCTCAGTTTTATCTAGCATTTGTTTTCTTAGAAAATGAAATTATTTTTCCAAATATCTCTGATTTTTTTCTGGATAAGATAAACGATGCTTAAAAGTATGTTTAGAGTGAACGAAATACTCACTGAAAGAATTTTGAGTTGAAGACTGCTGAAAAATATAATACAGTTCTAATGTGAGTGGCCTTGAGTACTTGTGTAATAAAATGGTATGTTTGGCAGGAAGGACATGAAAAAGTATGAGTTTTACATCATGGTTGTGGGAATTATTAGATCATTTATACTGCACATTGTTTTTTCTCTAAATGTGATATGCTCTAGGT
>VZTJ01001135.1:24705-42252 GCA_013397795.1 Orthonyx spaldingii | reverse complement strand
TCTAAAAGTGAAAAGCGCTAAGTAAAAAAAAAAAAAAAAAAAAAAGAGAAAACTGAAAACCAGGTTAGCACATTTTTCTGGTTTTCTACAAAAATAATACCTAAGTAGGAACAATACCCAGAAGAACTTGGACTTTTCTGATTCTTTCTAATGCTCTTTCTGCTAAATTTCTTACTCTGAATTATTATTTTTTTTTTAATCTTCTTCTTTCATTATTCATTTCACAATCCCCAAACTCAACTGTCTTCATTGCAAATTACATAGAATGCGTTTTGTAAAGAAGTACTGCAAATATGTACCTGAACATGGGGTTTTACGTTTTGTTTTCCACCTTCTCTATTCAGTTACATGAAGGACCATCAACGTAAAATCACGTCCCAGGGTTTAATAAATCCAGACTCCAGTTAATAAGGGAATTCAATGCTAAAATACTGGTGATGTTTGCCAGTCATCACTGAAAAGAATGAAGCTGCTAGATTCATCGTCTTTCCTTACTTCTGTCACATTTCATTCCTTTCAGCATCTGGTATCTTGTCCTGTTTTTTGAAATCTTGCCTCAAGGCTCCTACATGGCAAATAGCATATTTCCTACTGCTACTTGCTACCTTCTCCACAAGAAAGATTTTTTCAAAGACAAGTAGTTGTGTGGAGAAGGCAGCAATTGGACTCGCGCACCTTGGCTTTTTTCAGACCAAAGGCTGTAAAACTTTTCCCAAGAGCTGCATGTGGCTCTAAGGCAGGCCACTGAGGAGCCTGTAGTGCCCTGTTGGCAACTGAGTGTAACACCATGTGTGGGTCAGTAACAACACAGATGGAGCTGCATCAGCTTCTGTGAATGCAGGAGAAGTTACTGTGATCCAGCAACAGATCCAGCGGCCATGACCTTCTGCAAGCACCAAGGTACTCACTCCCAGATGGACTGATGATTTCCTATTCAGCAAAAAAAGGGATCATGCAGAACAATCATGATGATATGATGGAAGTAGTCTTAATCCTCCTACTCCCTAACTGTTCATGATTTGCAAGCCAAGCAGGAAATAAGTATGTCAAAGTAAATTATTCCTTTTTTCCATTTAAACATTTAATGACATTCACACAGTTAATTGCTATCCATTCCATTCATCTATGGCTATACTGTTTGCCAAAAAGCTCTGACATGAGTCTCATTAATTCTTAGAGTCCCCTTGGATTCTCAAATTTTTACCTTTTTGTTTCTTCAAGTAATTCTTGAAATTCCTTAATTCCGTCATCACACTTAATTCTATCCTGGATTTTGCAATTAATGTTCTTTTCTAGTTTGTTTTCTCCTGGTTCCCTGATATTTACAGAGATGCAATGAAGCTTCTTGTGTGCCAACACATTCAGGTTTTCTTTAAATTATTTTTCTGATTTTTCATTTTTCAGTCCTTTATGAGCAAAGTTAATGACTGATTTTCAAAACAGCCTTTTTTCTTTGCTTAGGGTGAGAAGCAGAAGCAATGCAACTTTCCTTCTTGATAGCAGTTGTAAGTAGTCTATTTTATGTGAGATTGTTTTCATTTACTTGTACTGTTAACCTCATTCATTAAAGCACAGAAACACCTATAGGAAAGTGGTGGATTTAATAAAATTAATATGAAAACCTATAGGAAAGTGGTGGATTTAATAAAATTAATATGAAACAAGTTACAGGAATGCTGAGGGGGAAAGGAATAAGAGAAATAAAATTATTTCAGCATGAAAATCAATTTTTTTCTTCCTTCATACTTTCCCAAAGTTACTTTTCATATATGTTGTTATCCAAAGGTAAACACCTAGCACTTAGAAATCAATTTCGTTTTGGCACAAATGGGTAGGCCTTCAGTTGCAGTACCTTGATAAAAGAGAAAGTGAGAGGCACTGTAAAAAAACAATATTGACGTTCAGAAGAAATAAACTACACATTTAAAATGAGCTCTTCTCAAGAAATTAATCAGACAAGATTTGATAAAACTAGTTTTCTTCAGAAGTAACATGCAGAACTGTAGACACATAGACATTTCAAATGAAAACATTACAAACACATAAATAAAAATTATGTTTATATACAAGTATGCTCATATTTATATACACGTATACTCATGTTTATCATGATTTTTGTTCAAAACTGAAGTGTTAATAATTGTTTCATGACTGTGTCTCTTTCTCTCTGCATTCCTGATGAACTCAGAAGTGCTACACTTAAGCTGTCATCTAGTCATCCATAATAACTGTTGAGGAAGAACCCGCAGTGAGAGGAAAATTTAAAAGAGTGAACTTTCAGCTTTTTATGGAATTAGTGGATAGGATCCCCAGGAAACTGCCTTTAGGAATTAAGAAGCTGAACAGAGCTGGCAATTTTTTAATGACATTATTCTTACAGCAAAAACTTTTTCAATTCCCATGTGTAAGAAATTAGGGACAGAAGGCAGAAGGCCAGCACTGTTGATTGAAGACCTTCTGGTCAAACTACTGAGCAAGAAGAAAAGCAATAGGCAGTGGAACCAGTGACTTGTATCCTGGAAAGAACAGAGGGCTCCTGCTCAGATGTTTAGGGATGGGATCAGGAAAGCTTGGTGGAGACCTTGTTGCAGGTGTTTTATATATAAAGTGGCCTGAAAAGAAAGCTGCAAAAAGACTTGTAATGACAGAATAAGGGACAGAATAAGGTACAATGACTTTAAACTAAAAGATTGAATGGATATAAGGAAGAAATCTTTTGCTAAGAAGGTGATGAGATGCTAGAACAGTGTACCTGGAGATATGGATGCTCCGTCACTGGCAGTATTCAAGGTCAGGTTCAACAGAGCTTTCAGAAATCTGTTCTAATGAAATATATCCCACTCTATGGCAGAGGAATTGGAGTAGATGATCTTTGAATGTCCTTCCCAACACAACCACAAATTTAATAAAAATTAAACATAGAGCTTGAAGGATCTAGAGGAAAATCATATGATCTTATGATAAGCTTTCTATTGGGCTCTGAACCAAAGTATTGGAGTTTGTGATGTGCCTTTTCAGTTGTTACAGAAAATAGTGGGTAACTTTCTCCACATGACTGACTTAATAATATGCATTCATTGAATTAAAATTGATATAACAGATGATTTCTCTGTCCCTGTGGTAATCTCTGTTAGATTAAATAAAATAAGTAATATAATGCATTTGATCAGATGATATTGCAATAGTGAATACAGTGCATTAGTTATTACGAAATATTTCTGAAATGCTCACAGTTCTTGCTTACTTGGCTGTAGAAAAAGGTCTTAAAATCAATTAAGTGTTGACATGAAAATTCATGACAATAAAAATAATGTAAATGATGGTTTGTAGAAAATTTAAAATATTTGTTAATGGTTGTTTTATTTTATTTCAAATGACTGTACCTGACACTTATGCATATAGGAAAGTACAGATGTCCTCAGTGTTAAGGTGGAATAAAAGAGGCATTCACTTCTCTGAGAGAGGAGTAATAAATCTCAGAAAAGTTTCCTCAATACCTTTTGAACTTTGTATTTAAATTTCGAGAAATTTGCATTCAAACATCTGAGGAAATGACATTTGCGTTTTCCACATCTTTCAAGTTTTTATTCTTTAAATATTTGAAGATGTTAGTCATCTTTTTCTGTAATGCTACCTCATAAACCGCAAGTAAAGAGTCCTGAAGTTGATAACTTGAACTTCCTTAAGAAAGCCTACTACAAGGTTACTTCTTCTGCATATTTTGCTGTGTAGTATATTGAAATAAAAGAGCTGAACCCGTGCTTTAAAACACCACACAAAATTAAATACAGTATACAAAAAAATAATCAAACCTTTTCCATGTCTAGGAATTCTGACATGGAACTTCCATACAACTCTGGGAAAATGAGCATGATCCTCTGTCTATACATGCCCTGAAATGATAATGTCTCTATGAATAAAGACAATGATTTAGCATCAGTCAAAACCAGGAAGCTGGCAAATATAAAGTTTTTCTATGTTCTAGAAAACATTACTGAACAGCAATTATTCATGTTTAAAATTACTTTAAAACCTTTCAAGTACAGGTTTAGATGCGTTGGAGATGCAAGCAATTTCTAAGCTTTTTACATCTTAATAAAGCATTTACACAGGCAACCTTAATTAAAAAGTCCTCTTTCTAAATAAAATAAAATATTTTAATTATAGAATACTTTAACTTTCTATCTTTTACATGAATCCAGTAAAAATTTTCTTTATACAATTTCTGTTGACTAACAGCTTTAATTCAGCAGCCTTAAAGGAAAACCTTGCATATTTTGGAAATTTGAAAAGAGGATAAAAACATTTGTTCTTCCAGTTTTTGAAAATATTTAAAAAGAAACCAAAGGGAAAGCACAGCAACTAGTTGTCTCTAAATATGAGTTCCTAAAGCACATTCCAATTTCTTAACACACAGAAGATGCAAACTGAGAATGAAACTAACACTTCTCTCACTAGGAAGAATAAAACCAACAAAGCTGAAAATATTTCATAGAATCATAGAATATGCTGAGTTGGAAGAGACATAAAGAAATCATTGGATCTGATGCCTGGCCCTGCACAGGACACCCCAAGAGTCACTCCCTGTGTCTGAGGGCATTGTCCAAACACTTCTTGCACTTTCAGGCTGGTGCTGTAATCACTGCCCTGGGCAGCACATTCCAGAGCCCAAACACCCCCTGGGGAAAAAACCTTTCTGTGATTTCAATCTAAACATCCCCTGACTGAGCTTCAGGCCATTTCCTCAGGTTCTGTCACTGGTCAATACAGAGAAGAGATCAGCGTCTGCCCCTCCTCCTTCCTTCATATAGATGTTGAAGACCCCAGTGAAGTCTAGCCTCAGTCTCCTCTTCTCCAGGCTGAAAAACCTAATCGACCTCAGGCCACTCCATCTATAGTTTCCCCTTGGGACCGTTCACCATCCTCATGGCCTCCTTTGGACACTCTCTAACAGCTTTACATCTTATATTGTGGTGCCCAAAACTGCCTCCAGCACTCAAGGTGAGGCTGCCCCAGTGCAGAGCAGGACAATCCCCTCCCTTGCCCAGCTGGTGGAGCTGGGCCTGATGCCCCTCAGGACAGGGTTGACCCTCCTGGCTGCCAGGGCACTGCTCACTCATGTTCAACTTGCCATTGAATATACTCAGCTCCCTTTCCACAGCGCTGCTTTCCAGCCTCTCTTTTCCCAGTCTGTCTGTACATTGGTTGCCCGATCCTAGGCTCAGAATTCAATACGTATCAGTTATACTCCATACAGTTGGTGATTCTCCAACCCTTTAATTTGTCAAGTTTTCTCTACTGGGCTTCTCTACCTTGAAGCGAGGCAAGAGCTTCTCCCAGTTAAGTATCACTGCCAAACTTAGTATACCTTTGAATCCTGTATCCAAGTAATTTATGAAGATGTTGAAGAGCACTGGGCCGAGGATGAAGCCCTGTGGAACCCCAATAGGTTCAGCAGCCTGATGTCGTCCCATTTGCTACAACCCTGTGTAACTGGCCCATCAGCCAGTTGCTCACCCATCATTTGATGTGTTGTCCAGCTATGTGATGGACATTTTGTTGAGAAGAATCCTGGGAGAGACAGTGTTATAAGCTTTATTGAAATCCAAATATATTACATCATTTGTCTTCCCTTGATCTGCTAGGTGTGTTACCTTGTTGTAAAAGGAAAACAAGTTTGATAAGCAGGACTTTCCTTTCATGAAGCCAAACTGGCTGTGTCCTGTGACTGGAGTGTCTTTCAGGTGTTTTTCAATACCTCCAAGAATAACTTTCCCTTTAATTGTGCCGGACACTAAAGCGAGACTGACAGGATTGTAGTTTCCGTGGTCCTCCTTATAGCTGTTTTTGAAAATTGTGGCAGTGAAGTCAACTTCCAGTCAAATGGGACCTTCCAATTTCCCAAGACCATTCAAAAATCATTGAGAGAGGCTTGTGATGGCATCGTCGGCTTTTTGAGTATTCTCAGATGAATCCCACCAGGCCCATAGTTTTGTAGGGATCCAGCTGAAGCAGCAGATCCCTTCAAAAGTTCAGGATCCACAGGGAGTTGATGATTTTCACAGTCATGGTCCTCCAGTTCAGAGTCCTGACATCCCCTTGATCCCTCATCACTGTTGAAGACAAGAGGCAAATAAAGCATTAAACACCTCTGCCTTGTCTCTTTCCCTGTTTAGGACGGGACTGTCCTCACCTCATGAGGTGCCTTACTGCTCCTTATCTGAAGATATAATTCCGAATTGCACTCCCTAATTGTTATATTTTATGATAACAATGATTTTATGATGAGACTTCAGAATTTTTTAAAAAATCAAGAAAAGAAATTTTAAGTTAGAAAAAACCTCACTCTGGTAGGAAATTATGAATGGGGAGAGAAGAGCAAAGTTGTTGATTAAAATAGATCATAAAAAAAAATTATATGTTTAAACATTTCAACAGAAATCCAAAACACTGCATTTAGATTCCTCAGTTTTTGGGAAATATTAAGTGCAGTTCCAGTGTTCTCTCTCTGACGAACTTGCTGCCTTTGAAGAACCTGGGCACGTATTTTTATTACTGGGGCTCTCTGGAATGAGCCTAATACCATATTTCCTGTAGTAACAATGACATATCCAAGAGTCAGGAGATTTGAATTTTCAGATAGTTCTGCAATCTTGCAGAAAAGTTGTACTCTCTTTCTACAGCTTTTCTTTGCATTATAAGGATACTCTTAGGCAAATTGTCTGTACTTTTAAATTTAATCTGAAAGGAAAATTAACGAAAAGTTAGCTATATGATAGAAAAAGGCAAGATTTGACTATGTAAAATTTTCTTCCTCTTCAGTTGTCTTCAGACTGGGCAACATCCAAATTCCATTTAATTTTCTTTAATCTACTTTGCCCACCACTACAAATGTCACCAAAGTTTCTCTTTTCTCACCAAATATAGGCAACAGGGGGTTTTGATCTATTATCTTTGACACGGCCTCTGGTTTCAACTGGTAATTCTGGATAATGAAAAGGACTGTTCTGTGCCTGATTTTTCTTTGAACTTTTATGACATTCTCCTAAGCTGCTGCAAGGAAGTGTGACAATGAGTTGTCTAAAGGCTTTCTTCTTTTTATATCCATTTATGCCAAGCCAAAAATATTAAAACAAGGATAAGAAAGTATTTGTCTTTAATTTTTCATTTTCCCTTTTTTTTTTTTTTTTAAATTTCTTGTAATACTATTTTTTTTTATAATATTCATTGGTATATGTCCTTCCAGGCAGAGTGAATTCTATGCTTCTATCAGAACTTTCATCACACTTTTAAAACCCAGACGAAATGCCAAAGGCATAAGAGCCTTCTCGTTCTACAGTTATTCTGTTTCACTTGTGTATTTAAGTTTTCAGTGGAAATCTAATTTAGTGTGCTCCTGTGAAATATAAAGATCTAGGAAAACATGTTAACTCTCTTCTTTATGCCACAGGACTTGTCTAACATTTCTACCTAACTAATCCATAAACGTAAAAATAAATAATTATGACTGAACATTTTATCAATCCAAGTAATTCCAAGAGATTATTTTAAATGGAAGAATTTTTATAAATAGGGGGAAAACCAGCTTGCCTTATTTTGCAAAGAGTTAACCAGCTAGTTAATCAGCAGTGATTACACTGGCTTGGTCTCTCAGTTATGTTTGTTAATTAAAGCACTTTCTAATGAACATTAGCTCAATTTCCCCCTTGTGGAAGGCAGACTGGGAGATGATATACATCTAAACCATGATTCTTTCTCACTTGAATACTCAGGGATTCTTTCTCATTTGAAAAATCACAACTGAATTAAGAGAGAGAGAAAATAGCATTTTTGTCTGCATAGCCTTATCTGCAGGGCCCCCTGGCTACAAGTGTGGGGAAATATCAATGGAGTGAACATCTCTTAGTAGGAGTAATCATCATCATCATGAAGTGCTCATCAGATACGAAGACAAAATGCAATTAAGTTGGGTTTACAATCAGGCCAATAATTGCTATTCAGATGCCTCAGCTGTATGGAAAATGCAGGATTCTGAACTGTGACTTTTTTGTTTGAATGTGAGGTTTCTCCTCCCTTTTTTGATCTCTTTTTCCTTTGAACATTTATAGAATGTCAGTCATGATGTGGCACAGCTAAATAATTGTCATAGAGTCAAATGCTTGCAGATGGTTAATGGAAACAGAGAATTAAATGAACAGCAGTAAAGAAACTCATGCAAAATTAAAGAACCCTATTGCAAATTTAAAGGGTCACTTGGTTTCATCAAAAATCAAATAATATGAATATGTTATTCTCTGCATGAAAGACACTGTGTTAAATTATTTTGAGAGATGAAAAATGAGCAATCAATGATGTACTAATGAAATTTTTGAAAAATCATGCACTATTGAAATATGTAGCAATTACCAGTTACAAACTGTAGAACAAAGCTTGATTTTGGCTTCTGAATTTTGTTATTTACCATTTATTTAAATTACTGAAGTCTAGATGTAAAGCCACTATACGGTTCTACAAAAGAAATACAGAAAAGAAGATTAAACTAAGTAGTCTTTACTGTATCCAAATAATGTTTACTGTTTCAAAATAATTTTTTAATATGTTTTTATCAGATCCAAGTAACTCAACATTTCAGTCTGCTTTATATCACCAAAGTGCAGAATCAATTTCTACAAAGACCTGCAAGGTCTTAGAGCTGCATTATGAGACCAGAGATTCATCTGTCTGACATTTTTGAAAGATGTGCTTGATAAATTCTTTGTAGGGAGAAAATTTATCTTTCTGGTACAAAAATATTCGTGATACCACTTATTAAGTATCACTTGGAAGTGGATTTAAGTTAAAGATACTTTAAAATGGATTTCAAATCTTTAAAACATTGTATTGTTTAGAAACTATTGCTTATTTTTCAACTCTCTTCCATGCTTTTCCACTAAAGTCTGAAGTTAATCTCTCTTTCCATCTTTACATTATTTTAAAAGGTTTTTTATCTTTTTCTCTTAATTAAAGGGAAAAAATAAGATAATATAATGTGTTAACCATACACCAGTAAGTATAGTTGGATAACTGAAAGTACTTTGAGATTGGTCCATGCCTGTGAAAGAGGATTTTCTTCATGTAGTAGACCAAATAGGAAATATAAACTAATCATTTGACAAAACCAGAAACAGCAACTGTCAGTGAAAACATCTAGTAAAGAAAGAAACAAAACTTAATATCTACTTTTAGTAAGATTTTTTTTTCATATACATATATCTGGACAAATTATAGTCTGTCTTATCTTGTGCTAATCATAAACCAAAAGCAATTAAAAATTTGATGCTTTCGCCTTGACATATACACTAAAAGTATACCTACTATAATTTCTGCAAAGTCAGTGAATTGCTTATTAAATGGAAGCAGAGATGAAAATATTGATCGTATTTCCCCATTCTAGTCAGTACAAAGTGTCTTCTCTTAAATCTTCCTGAATAACTGTATTACACTGGCTATCTAATAGAGTATAAAGTGAAAGTTTCTTTCCCTTTCTTATAACATAAAGAGTTTCAAATAGAAAATAGATTGGGTGTGATGAATGTTCTATTGTAAATACATCTCAAATAAGTATTTTGCTCCTCTGGGTTTTACTTAAAGACTTAATGTCATTTTCTGAATGGTATTGGCTCAAATATGGAAGCATCTGTATATTTTTTAGCAGGATTGTTAACATTATTCAATTTTAAAATGACAGATATACAGTGCTTGCCATGAGAAATCAATCTCTCACTGCAAATAAATGTGGCAGAATAATCCATACAATGCATGTCAAAAATCGTAGACTTCTGTTGACCTATTATTCTTTATGAATACATTTTTAAATGCTATTTCTACCTCTGACTGTCATTTTGAAAATGTAATTTGTGATATATTTTTGATCCTTTTAAGGAAGCTGTTTTTTTTTTTTTTCTTATAAACCATGTTATTTGTCCTCTATGAAATTCTGCAGTTTCATTTATTTAAAAAAATATTTATTCTGCTAAAAATGAACCTTTGTTTTTCACGGAAGAGAAAAAATGGCTTTTATTCAGCAAGTTGTACTTCAAAAATTGTGGAACTTAATAAGGAACATATATTCAGGAGTTTCATATGAATTTGCATCTCTTTTCCTGCACCTGATGTGTAAGAGGAAAAATTTTCTTCAACATTGAACTATTGAGTGCTTTTTTAGGCTGTAAAAATTCTTCTATGTTCTTCTTTTATCTTTGAGAGACAACAGCATACCAAGAAGCTAGAAATGTTCAGAGGTAGATAGGAGAACTGATTTGGGGAGATGCTCCCAATTTCATAACAGTTAGAAATCAGCACCGTCGTACACTGTGCCTGGAGGTTTAGAATGGTCTCACTGAGCAAGTAACTTTAAAGAATATACATATATTGACACTGTATTTATCATGTCCCCTCTTCTTTCTGCTAAATACCTCTTTCAATCCAAACCCACTTCTTTTTAGCTCTGTGGGCAAACAGGTGACTTGCTTCCATTGGTGATGGTGGTGGACTGCACTAAAATGAACAGCTCTGCACTGGGTTGAGTGAGAAGCTCTTAATCCCATGGCTGAAGGACAGAAAGAAAAACCTGGATCTGGTGGGAAAACACATTTTATGATTATAATATTTTTAAAGCACACTAGTGGCATGAAAGATGACGCATTACTGTACCCAAAGCCAGGTGGGAAGATGGAAACAGAACTGAGGGGAAGTACTTTCTTACCACAAACTTTTTGAGAATTTGCCAAAATAATGCAGCAGGCAGCAGCCATGAACCTGCTGATGACAAAAAAGGATCTTGTGGGTCAAAATAAGAATAGACAGATTGCTCATGAACTACCCCCACGGGCAAAACAGTCTTAACTTGGGAAAGAGTAATTAAATGTAATTAATTAATTTAGATTAATTAAATCAATTAATTAGATTGATTAAAAATAGAGTAGAATAGTGAGAAATAAAACTAAAATCACTTTCCCACCACCCTTCTGTCATAATCCGGTTATTAAAGTTATTAGAAATGCCTCTGCCCAAATTAAGGTGCAGACCATATGCCAGTGACAATAGTATGGATTTTATTTGATAGTAAAATATGAGAGAGAGAGAAATAAAGAAAGAAAGAAATGGAAACGGGGGGTGAGGGGGAGAGAAAGAGAGCGACAGAGGCAGAATAAAGAAGATATCACCATCCATGGATTCCACTGATGCTCTGTTGATCCTCTCCAGCTGGTCTTCTTGGTGGTGAAGGTCCCCCCGAAAAGCACAGAATCCAATGGGTTAATATAACTCAGGCTAGGTAGAAAAGCTGAGGCACCTCCCTGGCCGGCAGTTTGCCATTGTCTCTTGCAACAGACTCTGGGTTTGTTGCATCAGGTGCAGTCCTGAGGTGCAAGGTTTCAGGAATGACTCTGGCAGGCACTTTGGGGGTCCTTTGATGGATTAAGGCACCCCCTCAGTTGCTCCTCAGGTGAATGTACCATGGATGTGGCCTGTGGGGTTGGGGGTTCCACACTCAGTTTGTGTAAGGGAGGACAAGTTCACTGCCCCTGAGCAGAGATTAGGACACACCAAAACTTCCTCCCCCACCTCGGCTGGGGGAGAAATCTGTGCAAACCTGCTCCCAGCAAAGTGATCTGTGGGCTACAGCCTCCCCCTCCCCAAAGCAAGCCAGAGGTGATTCTTAGTACAGCTGCTGGGCTTGGCTCATGTTCTTGTGGGTGCATTCCTTCCCCTCAGCCTTGTTTGTTTTTTCCTAGGCCTGAGGTGATTAAAGAATGGATTTCCTTTTATCTAATCTCAGCAGTTTGACTTTCAGTTCAAAGTTCCCGTCAGGCATCTCCTGGGAGGGTTCTCTGATTGTAGCTTCTTTACACAGTTTTGCCATAATGAGCAAAACTTTATATCAATGTTTGAGGCGTGAACTATTTCAGTTTCTGACACATTCTTACCAGGCTCAACTTCACTCATAGCCCTTCAACCTGTTTCTCCTCACGTAGATGCAGTGGAATGGGGAACATGGGTTGTCATCAGCCCATAATACTTTATTTTTACCATACTTTTACTTCCTCACACTGTTTCCCTGTTCTGTTGTGGGGTCCCTGCCACAGAAAACAGTCCTTCACAAACTTCTCCAATGTGAGTTCTCCCCATAGTCTGCAGTGTTTCTGCCACTGGTCCTTTCAAAGAGGAACAGACTATCAGGAAAAGACTGCTCCAGGCATAAATATAAGATTTTATATTTAAAATCAACTGATTATTGGTGTAAGTTGTCAACTATTATTTTCAGCTGCATTAATGTTGTGATTGTGTCTTTGTGCATTTAAAATTCCTGAGTTGAACTCCCATCAGTATATTTTACTTTTCAATATCTGAAATGATCATTAAAATGCATTCATCGCACAACCTACAATCTTGGGAAACAACACATCACAAAAAGAATTTCACAAGAAAGGTCTGAATTACATCATGACACCAGTAAAGATGGACAATTTACACAGGCTCCGCACCTTGTCATTTCACTACAATTTTCCTATATCTGAAAAAATAAAATTAAAATTTTAAATGTTTAGTGGAATTGAGTTCCAAGTCTGTAATTTTGGTAAATCTAATATATACTATATAAGAGACACCCAGTGTGAAGTAAAGCAATTAAAATTAGGAGAAGTTATTTTTAAAAAAGTTTCTTCTTTCTAGGTGCATTTTGAATGGGGCTGAAACAGGCACTTACAACACAGGAGTCTTTGGGGAATGCTAATGAATTCCCTTACAAAAACTCTAGGAGCCATTATAGACAAAATTTTATTAAAATGTGACTAGTATAACTTAGGAATTACAACCATTTTATTATCATATTTATTAAAATAGAGTTTTTGATTTGCAACATTTGTTTACAATTTCTATCCATCACAAAATAAACCTCAAACTAACTAACTAAATAAATCTTAAAATCAATTAAAAATTATAATGAAAAATTTGCTAGGAAATGTAAAATACTTAAATGAGCACTGAAACTTGTTTATCATTTTTATCATTTCCATACAAACCAAGAACAACAGTTTTCAATACTGGAGATAACAGAAAGGTGCTGTTATGAGATAACATAAAAGATGCTGAAAGTCTCTATTAAGGTGAAAGTGTGCAAGTATGATCAAATGCATTACTGAGTCAGACAGGTGCCACTGGACATAGAACATGCTAGCAGGAACTTTAGCTATATGTTTCTTTCTTGAAACCTCTATTTAAATAATTGTAAATCAATGTAACCAACTGCTGGACTATCAGATTATAAAAAAAAAGGTGCTATGGAATATTTTTTTCTAAAAATTCGCATGAAGAGTTACTACATGGAGAACTATTGTTGGATTTCACTGTAATATTCCCAAACTCTTATGGCTTTAGGATCACATAGTAATGCATTTTAATTAAGAGCTTAACCAATAAGCATTGGATTTGATGATCCTTATGAGTCCCTTCCAACTCAGAATACTACCTGATTTTATGAATATCTTCTGCTAACCAGGCACCAAAATATTTTAAAGTAGTCTAAAAATATTAACTACAGCTTATGAAGCTCCTGTGAGGAGAGTTATAGAATTTCTAGTGCTCCTTTTCCTTTGCTATAATACAGCCATCTCACTCGAGAATATAAGTTTGGAAGAAATGTGTGACATCACAAAACAGTAATAGACATTGAAGGGAAGGATAGTACATTACTTTGAAACTGCCTGACAAATTTAGATAAATAGACTGTAATTAATCAGAGTTGAAAACCCACTACAATTAATGTCGACACATCTGAAAAATGTCTGAGGCATTAGCAATCATGAGAAGTGTTGCACATAAGCTTTCTCTATTTCTACAAGAAACAAGTCATAAGATTCCTAACGTTTAAGGCAAATTTACGCTGATTCTCCTCATGAGAGCAGAGAGGTGATAATCCACTGGATATCTTTATTATAGAAAACAGCTTCATCTTATTTCCAATAGCTGCTTGTGTCCATAGGATGCCACCACCAGAGCAGACAGAAGTTACTTAAATTTAAATATAACAGTCATTGTTAGTCTCTGTAAGACATCTGCCTTTCATAACCTACTATGCTGGTAAGTTATTGAATTGCATTTTTGAATTACTTCCTGTTCCTCCAAGTCAATTAACACTTCAGCAACTGCTGAGATTGTCTCCGAGGGGAATCTGGATTGCTTTTCAAATTAGCCCTCTAGCTTTACACAGGCTGTGTAAATACATAATTCTGCCTTCGAGTTGTCAAATCTCTTGCTATTTGCTGCAGACAGCTATGGCATTCTCTGGGACATCTTTTGACAGAATCACCATTCCAATCTTTTTGATAATAACAAATTGCATGATTGACTAGAACTGTAACAGCCTGAGGCATTTCTAGCCAGGCCTGAAAATTAACTAAATCTATCACTACACTGCGCGTCATTAAAACATAATTTCCTGTCACAGTCTGCCCAATGATAGGGTCACCAAGTTATTTTTAAAACACTTCTAAGCTCTCCATCCTCCTACTGATATTCCAGGATTTTCTTTACATATGCCTGGTTAAACTTTCCAGAAAAATTTATTAGCACTTTCATCCAAGTTCACAAATGATAGACTGAGTAATTTGCTTAGTTTATTATGAAATCTGAAGGACAAGGGAGAAGAAAAACTGTCCAGAATTTTCCCATCTCCAATTCTACCCCCAAAACATGCACATAAACAATTGCATAGCAACTGTGGAATTAACCCTATCAGATGCAAGAGACCTGCTTTATCTCTGGATATTTATATGCATGTATAAGATTCAGGACCTGAAGGCATTCCTTGTCCTTGCTGAGTTTTTATTTTGGTTTGTGAGAGTTTTTTGTTTGGTTGGCTTGTTTGGTTGTTGTCCTTGTTCTTGTTGTTTCGGGGTGGGGTTAAGTTTTATAATTTCTTTAAATCTTAAAATTGGGTTTTGTGGAATCAATCCTTTTTCTGAAATTCTCCGCTTCCCAGTGGTTTATTGTTCCTCCTTTCATTTCAGAATCTCACCCTCTACTCTCTCCATGCTGTTGTCTGTGCATTTCATTTGATAGATCTGAGGTATTTTTCCCTAGAGGATAGTTTTTGTTGACGTCTTCTACTAAGAGCCCAACTTCTAAAAGCCGACGATTTTCCAGAGAAATGACTTTCCTGTTTTGTGTTTATGATACGGTTATAATACAAAAATTGTAGCCATAGAGTCATATTAGCTTAACAGTGCCCTTTTCATTGTTGTATCTCATTTATTACTTAGTTGCACTGCCTGCAATTTATGAAAAATAAATAACTTCTTCTGATGTTTTGTTCTGTGTATCATGTCATGCTTAAGTCTGTTAGTAATGAGACACGATACATCTTCCCTATGTGTGTGTGTAAATATATATGTGTGTGTGTGTGTCTAAATTTCCCATTACTTTTTAGCACTGAACAGCTGCATTCAATTTTTTTATAATCTCCAGAATTTGGACATAAATCTTCTAGTCTCTACTTGTCTTCACTAAAGTCAGGTTCGCTTGATTCTCACATTGCTAAGTTTTATAGTGAACTGTACTGTAGATGTAACTTTGATTTATGGCTTCCTGAGAAGTTACTAGAAGCAAGGGGTTTACTGACTTTGTGGTATTATTTATTTCATAACTATAATGTTTCATAACTATAATATGGGATCAACAATTTCCTTCACCTATTTGCAAGACAGCCTAAACCAAACCATCCTTAATCCTGAGCTGCTTCACTAAACCTCTGTCCTGCCTTTTCATGCTGCTGATGACTAAAGGCTGCAATAAGCTGTATCTAGACTACATATTTCAATATGGGGCTTTGAAAAATATTGAAATCCTGTGGTGTTTCCTTCAGCTACTCATTACCAACTTCCAAAGCAGTCATCTCTGTCTAAACTTTGATCTTTTCCTCAATAATTCTTTTCAGGTTTATATTTATGTCTCAGTAATCTCACATTTACATTTCTAATTATTCTATTCTGGTTCTTAAGTTGTACTTACTTTTCCCTGTTCTATGCTTGCTTTATTTAATGTACCCAGTTTGTTCCTCAGTATCGGGATAATTCTATGTATAAACAAGCATAGGTGCTCTTGTTCTTTTATGTATATCTATTATTTCTCAGAGACACTTTCTTTTTTTTTTCTTCCAGCAATCAAGCCAAGTCCTTTTGATTATCCCGTTTCCATGGTCTTTGTATTTACACAGTAATTTACCACTCCTTTCTCTACTGCCTGTGCAGTACAGCCTCTTTCTTATTTAGTCACAGTATCTCATCTTATTCATTTCACTGTTCTCCATTCTGCAATGTATATATACCCCAATTTTAGGTATCTGATCCACCTGACCTGTGGGGTATGCACTCCATGTGAAGATCCAGTGCTCTTAGGAACAGTAATTTGTGATATAGAGAAATTATCTACTACCATGAGAATTTTCCTACCCTTCAAAAAAAAAAAAAGTTAACATGAATTAATTTTATTCACATTTGAGATTATTCTCCACAGTATTTTTTAAATACATGAGTAAGAAAATATTTCCTCTTTGCAAATATATAGCAGTATGACACACTACTAGTATTCTTGAGAAGATTTCAGAGGATATCCTCAGACATCAAGCATTGTTCCAGTGTTGTGCTTAAAAACTCTTTAATCTAAATTGTCTTCTAAGTTATTTCTTTTTCCTACGAAATTAGAACACTTACTGCCCTACTTCTCTGATCAGCTCAGTTGAACTCCCATACCTTATAGCTGATTTATAGCATTTGTGTTTTTGCTATTTCTTTGGCAGAAGGAGAGAAGGCAGTACATTACCACTTCTATTTTTCCTTTGGTATTGGTGATGTGCACTCCTCCAAAATACAACAAATCTTTAAATATATTTTAATATTACTTTATAACAATTCCGTTTTCATGGCTTTAAAGCCAGAGGCTGTCTTTATGGTTTTAATTTAAATTTGTCAGTGAACTTCTGTGTAGCCTTTGCTTTCTGCAACACAAACAAATAACCAGGAAACAGAGGCTCAAAAAATTTCACATATAGCAAACAACCACCTCCCTTTTTAATTCATTAATAATAAAATTTAATAATTAATAACTCCTTTAGCAGAATTTTTCTTACTGAATAAAAATTCAGATTTACTATAGGATTATATTTATATATGTTAAATGAATATATTATATAGATTATGTAAACCACAAGCAATGTTTCCTCCTACATATAGCAAAATATCCCAATTCAGATAATTGCCAAAAACCCAACCAAAACTAATACTTTTTTCCCCTATATTGTTTCTGTGTTTGACTTCTACAGAAATCTAGTGGTACTCCAGCATATGTGTACAAGAGGAGATTGGAAAGACATTATATAATTTTACATTGTATAAAAATGTGAAATATTATTGGCTTTTTCTCCTGAAACATATGTGTGTTACTTTGTAGACATACTTATCAACATAAGTCATTTAATGGTTTTTAAATTCTCTTTCTAACTGATGGTTTTTG
>VZTJ01001135.1:13499-24677 GCA_013397795.1 Orthonyx spaldingii | reverse complement strand
TTTTTTTTTTTTTTTGTAAGATAATCTGATGAGACAATAAATTGCTAAGTACATTTAATGATAAATAGAATTTCATAAACTACATGGGTTACTCATAGATGTATTTGTTAATAAACTGTATCAGACATGGCACAATTCTCACTTGATGGTATCTGCCCAGATCAATCAAAAAAGTGAACATGGATAGTGAGTTACAGTTCAATTTAAAAGGAAGGATATACTTTATGCAGGTCAGGACAGGGAACACTGGCAGAATAATGCAGAGAAGTTCTGTCAGTACTTGACATGCTATACTTGCTATTTCCACAACAGATAAATGAATGAATGAATGAATGAATGAATGAATGAATGAATGAATGAATGAATGAATGAATGAATGAACGAATGAACGAATGAATGAATGAATGAATGAATGAATGAATGAATGAATGAATGAATGAATGAATGAATGAATGAAACATCAAACAAATCAATATATGTATAAGTAGCAATGTTTACATTTATCTGATTTAGTTCATAGCAATTTCCTGTCATTTGGGACTTGAATTTTGATGATCCTTGTGGGTCTCTTCTGATTCAGGATATTCTATGATTTTATGACTTATGCTTTTCAAAATTACTTTTTCATAATACCTTTCTTAACATATAGTATTTCTAAAAATCACCAGTGACATAGTACTCGCAATCTCTTTTCACATGTTGAAAAACAGGTGCACAAAACCAGCCCATTTGGAAGTGAATTAGGGAAGTTGTGAGTGTATACCTTCCCAGTACACACAGGTGATAAATTTTCTTTTGGATCTCTATAATCTATTGGTGACCTCAAATATTGACATTTAATATTCACGAAGCAGGAATGGATAATTCCTACAAGAAAAGAATGTCTTATTTTTTTGTTTGTATGCTTTCTGCAACATAATCATTGGTTTAAGTTTTATACCACTTTATGAGAATCAGCTAAAATCTGAAAGAACTGTCTGGCTGCACCACACAACACTGTACACAAAGTGAGGAATAACTTTCTCAAAAGAAACCATTTGCCTCTGCAGGGGCTTAAAATAAGTTCTAGCCTTTCAAACTGGAAAAAAAAATGCACATGGACCATTCCTTCAGTTGTGGTCTCTTACTGCAACTGATAAATTCTTTGGAGCATTATTTTGTTTCTTTAGTAAATTCACTTTCGGAAAAATAAGTGTATATCATTTACTGCGGTTTATACTTAATGCAATCTTGAGCTACTTTTACATTGTACATATACATTTCTTCATATTAATTTCACTAAAGAAATCTGAGAATGATTTCTCAGAAGGACATCTAAACTAGACCTCACATGATTTGTCTAGCGTCACAATTAGTTGTGGAAACTTAAAATTCTGGATATGCAATCCTTAAATTCCATATTTCCTGTTTGTACGAAAAAAAAGATATTAAGGTTAAAAGTACAGAGCAGTAAATTATATTGCATAGCTGACTTACTCTGAATTTAAAAAAAAAGGAGTTTTACAGGCCTGTTCAATCATTTGTTGACTTCATTTCCTCTTTTGTGCTTCTTCTGACTATTCTTGCTCATTTAATCACTCTAATAATGTACAGATAAATTTGTGAACTGGATTTTCAATCACAGGCCCAATGATGCTTTCAATTTAGATTTCTTCACACAATACTGTTGTAATAAGTTTACAAAATGAGGCTTGAAAATACCCTGAGGCTACTTTAATTTATCCTGAATGGAGTGGGTAATAGAAATAAACTTACCTATTTGTACAGGAACACCAGTGTATTCACCATTAACTATTTGGAAGTGAGTTCAGTTGTGTAATCATAGTCTCACCTTCCAAATTCCTTAATGCAGAGCCACTCATATGTCTAGAGACATCATCTGTGAAAGCCCACATGAAAAGTAGATTCTAGTGAAGTACAGTTTTCCAGATACGACACTTCATAATAAATTATTGTTCTTAATACTTTGAATTTAGCTCTGTTGAAACATTCAACTTTATTAAGTCTTAGGATTTCTGTAACAGCTTCTTATCTTAATTATGTGTTATTTAATGGGATGTTGCAGCACAGAACTTTTCTTAAATCTAAAAGCATAGAATCATAGAATGGTTGAGGCTGGAAGGGACTCCTGGAAGTGTTCTAGTCCAATGTGCTGCTCAACTGGGGCCACTTCAAGCCTGTTGTCCAGAGCATTGTACAGACATCTTTTGAATATCTCCAAGAACAGATGCTCCATAGCCCCCTGGGCAACCTGTGCCAATGCTCAGCCACTCTCACAGTTGAAAAAGTGCTTCCAGGTGGGTGTTCAGATGGAGTCTTCTGTGTTCTAGTTCATGCCCACTGCATCTAGCCTGTCACTGGGCACCACTGTAAAGTACCCGTGAAGCATCCTCTCTGCCTGGCTGAACAGTCCTATCTCTCTGAGCCTTTTCAGTTAAGAGAAATGCTCCAGCCCTTCATCCTCTTGGCGGTCCTTTGTTTGACTGTACCCAGTATATTTGTGTCTCTCTCGTACTGAAGAGAGTAGCACACTATGTAATACTCCAGCCATGGCCTTATCATACTGAGCAGAGTTCAGATCACTTCTCTCAGCCTGCTGCCAATACTACTACTAAAAGACATGTGGATATGTATTTACAGACTCAAAAGCAACCTGTGGATAAGTGCAATCTTAAGGGACTTCTATCTGAGAAAACATAGATAATTGTCTTTCTATCTACAGAGGTAGTGAGGAAGTTCTGTGTCTCAGTTTTGAGACAAATTTAAGAGAGGACACTCTGCAATGAGTAATCTCCTCTAAAGGGTGTCAGCAATCCCCCTCCACCAACAGAAAATGAATACTAATAGAGGAAAGTGAGACAAAAAAACTAAAAACCAACCAAAAAACCACAACTCAAACCAAAAACCAAGTCAATTGTTTATCAACAACAGAATGTCCATAAGGCAAGCAAGAAAACTATCACAATTCACCTTCCTCTACACACACAAGAACAAAGATTCAAAAATGCCCAAAGAATGGGGGAAATGTTGGAGAAATACCCCTTCTCAACACGTGGTGCAAGATGGCCCCGGCTTTCATGTTGAGGGAAGTGGAGCTTCCATGGAAGAGTTCCAGCAGGAGGCAAAAACCTGGTGGCTCCCTGGCAGGGGCTTCCTCTCCATAGCAGTCATGACAGGCAAAAAACCTGGTCCAGAGCCTCTTGGTGTGCTTTCTCTGCCCAGCTCAGCTCCCCAAGGCTTGGGGCTGGAACGGGGCAGCCCTGCTCCCCACAGTCCCTCTCCTCCAGTCTTGGGCCAGCAGCTGTTCAGTTAATCTCAAGGCAAATGAAAGATTTCTACTGCAGCTTCTCCAAGCCAGGGAAGGGATAAGTTTTTTGCCTGGGTCAACAAAAGCAAGCTAGCCAAGCAGAACTGAACCTCACAGAGCCACAGAACACCTGGGCAGTGAGTCTTCAAAAATGCCCACCAAGAACCCCAAAACTCCTTGGCCCTGCACACACCCAGTCCCAGGCCTTAAAGATACAGAATTCATTTTTGGTCATAAAGCAGAGGGTCATGGAATAGACTATCATACATCACTCCAAGACATTCTGATAATTCCATTTCTGGACAGTGATGAATAATTTTCCTTAGCATCTCATATTAGGCCCCTCCATTTTTCACAGGATCACAGAACCATTTAGGTTGGAAATGACCTCTGACATCATGGAGTACATCTTTTGACTAAACACCATGTCAACAACACTATGGCCCTAAGTGGCAAGTCCAGTCACTTTTTGAACACTTCCAGGTATGGTGACTTAGCCATATCCCTGAGCAGTCCAGTCCAAGGCTTAACAAACCTTTCTGTGAAGAAATTCTGCCCCGTCCTGATACTTCACTCAGTCTGACTCTTTGCACTGACAATTGACAGAGAAACTGTCACAGTTTCTGCTCATATCTAAGTGACATACTGAGCTTTGGAAGGTGAGACCTGAAATGCACATTAGCCATGCATGAATACACGCCCAAATTTAGTCAGTGGCTGTAGGGAAAAAAATGGGTAAAACCAGTCAGAACTAATAACTGTGTGCAAAAACAGAACTATGACTCTCCAAACCAGTCTGTGAAATCTGAATTAAAATAAATGACTTAATTTGCTAGGTGTTCTACTTTAAAAAGGCCAAGTGTTAGAGAAACGCAGAATCATTTGAAACAGTTACCTGAATGTACCTGATTAATGACTCTTACAGTATTTATTCCAATGAGCTTAGCACTGACTATTTAACAAACACCTGATTTTTAGCAAATTTTTGTCCTGAAGACTTTGTAATGTCACTACAATCATGAAGAAAGCAGTCGTCATCTCAATCACACAGTGCAAATAAAAGTGTATGAGTAGATTACCACTCACCTCTCCCAAAAACAGGAATATCAAAGGACTGTGGTAGGTGGACCTTGCCTGACTTACAGCTACCCACTAAGTCTCACTCTCACTTCTCCTCAGAAGGACAGGGGGAGAAAATATGATGAAAAAGGTTGCAGCTCAAGACAAGAGTAAGATCACCAACTATTGTCATGGGCAAAACTCTACTTGGGAAAGATGAATTTAATGTATTACCAATTAAACCTAGAGTAGGAAAGTGAGAAACAAAACCAAAATTAAAACCACCGTCCCACCACCCTTCTTTCCAGACTCCACTGATGACTCATGACTCTTCCCTCCCTATGCTACATCTTTGTTTCAGTGGGGTCCATCCCACAGGAGACAGCCTTTCACTCCTCCAGTATGTGTCCTTTCCAGAGGCTATAGTGTTCCAAGAACTATTTCAGCATGGGTCCTTTCCAGGAGGTACAGTCCCTCAGGAATACAATGCTCTAGCCTGGGTTCCCGATAGGACACAGTTCCTTCCAGAAAACATGTTCCTCCATGAGTTTCTCTCCATGGGCCAAGAGTCATTCTCCAGTGTGGGCTCTTGAAGTGCTTCTGAGGACTCTCCACCTGCTGAGGAATAGAGTTTTCCATAGGCTGCAGGGGGACAACCTGTTTTACCATGGTCTTCTCCTTGGGTCACAGGGAAACGTGTTGCACCACCTAGGGTATCTTCTTTCACTCCTTCTTCACTGAGCTTGATGTCAGGATTTTTGGTACTAGAAAAAAGATACAAATTAATTACTAACATTTTGAATAAAAGCTGCTTTTTCTCTTCATTAAAGGAAGTGTTTTAATTGATAAGATCAAATATTAATTAAGATTTAATCAATTAATAATTACTTTCCAATTATCAATTTAAAACAATATTTTATTTTGAAATGCAAGGTTTAACACAGATCATATTTTGGTATCTGATTTTTCTTTTAACTAACGAAGCAGTGCAACAGGCCTGAAAAATTTGTATATTTTCTCCCAATTAACCAAAAACTTATGGTGATTGTTGTGAGGGGTTTTTGGTTCATTTTGTTTGGGGATTTTTTGGGTTTATTTTTTGGTAGAAGGTATTTATTTGTGCTGTATTTTATTTATAAAATAGGCTGTATGTTTTATTTACCAAAACAAAACAAAAACTTGGTTATGTACTTCAACATTTTACCTTGGCTTTCAAAGCAACTTAAAACCTACTGTTTATTAACTATGAAATGGAAAATAGGATGAAAAATAACATTGGACCTGCTATTTTCAAGGATGCTATAGTGAAAGATAAGGTGCTTCAAACCAGGTGACTTTTAGAGGCTTGAAGTTGCTTCTATGTATGCCAAGATGGAAATTATTATGACTACAATTTAGACACAAGAAATTAAGGCAGATATAAGAACGCTATACAAAGTAATAAATGGCATAAGGAGAATAAGATCAGCATCCCCACTTATCCTTTCAGTTGAGGCAAGACTGGGTATTTTCAAATAGCAATTATTTGAAATTGCTAATCAAATGCTTTCCTAAGTGTGATCGTTCTGTTGTCTCAGTAATACAGTATTCAAAATAGAATACCTTGCCTTTCCATGGAAGCCATTTTCAAGAACTTCGTAACATTAATAACAGAGCTGGAGATGAACAGTGAGAGAAGGCAAAAATAAAATAATGGGTGAGGAAGAACAGAGATCTCTCCAGCTGGGATTTGTAATGAACTGATGAGGAAAAGTAACTAAGTTTTACAACAAAAAAGGTTTCACATCACTTTAATGATATAGTACTTTCACACAAAACCCCTATACTATACAAGATGATAGAAAAAAATACCATTTTTTGGCCTAGACACAGACAGGAAGAGAAACAGGAAAAAAACAGTTTATTGGAAACACAAAGAGCTGGAAAAGAGTTTCAAACAAATAGGATTTTACCCCAGAATACGTAAAAAATCTAAGCAGGGAAGGCCCTGCTACAAAGGTTTGGAAGGCAAATATCATTCACCAGTTTGGAATACTTAGACCACTCAAGTGTTAATGGACTCAGATGTTTTAAGTGCCTATGTGTTCTTTTTACATCATAGCTTTTTTACAGATTCATATATTAGTTTCAATAGCCTGCTGTGGTGGGTTGACATTGGCTAGCCGCACAGTAACCACCAAGCTGCTCTATCACTCTCCTTCTTCTGTACAGGAGAAAGGAAATATGACAAAATGCTCATGAGTCAATATAAAGACAGGACAGGGGGAGATCATTCATCCATTACTGTTGTGGGCCAAGTAGTCGATCTGGGGAAATTGATTTAATTAATTGCCAATCAGAAGTCAGAGAAGGAAAATGAGAAATAAAAACAAATCTCAAAGCACTTTCCTCCCACTCCTCCTTTCTTCTCATGTTTAACTTTTTCACAGTTTTCATTACCTCTCTCCCATCAAGCAGCACAGGGGGACAGAGAGTGGGGTTTGTGATCAGTTCATTGTTGTTGTCTCTGCTGCTTCTTCCTCCTCATACTCTTCCCCTGCCCCAGCACGGAGTCTCTCCCACGGGAGACAGTCCTTTGCAAATTACTCCAAAATGAATCTTTGCTACTAACTGCAGTTCTCCATGAACTTCTTGCCCATGTCATCACCTGGTTCCTGCCAGAAACCTCCTCCATCATAGGCAACATGCCACATAAAACTAGTGTAACTTCTGTTCTTAAAAATGTAAAGTGATGACACAGGGAACAACAGCAAAATAACAGTTATAGCATGTTGTACAGTTCCTATATTTCTATAGTAATTGAAATAATAAATATTATAAAGCCTATGAATATAAATTTTAAATTTTCACTCCTTTTTTTTCCTTTTCTCTCTTAAACTTTCTGAAGTCTGTTCTGCTGTAACTACCAGGATTCATGCTGGCTTTTTCTTTTAATATAGTCGAAGAAGAAGAGGTTGTGGGTTTTTCTCCTGCTTGTTTTGTTATTTATATTCTTCTATGTTCTCTTCATTTTTTGCATCCCAGCTTCAAGGTAGTAAATGAAGATACATCAATGGGGCAGGTTGGGCTGAAAGCCAAACACCCACAGTGACAGTCAATAACTTGTCTTCCCCCTTCAGGAGGAGGAGAGGAGAAATTAGGAAGAGCAAGAGTCAGAAAGGCTGTGGATTTAAGTAGACAGAGAAATTGTTTACCGATTACTGTCACAGAAAAAACTGACTCAGCCCAGAGAATTTAACTTTCATTATTTCAATTAAATATGCATATTCGAGTATTGATTCATGTATTGGGGAGCAAATCAAAAAGAAGGTAATATTTGCACACCTGTAGAATACATCTTCCTCAGATGGAACATCTGTCGCTGACCGCTTGACCGCCCGGCTGGTCAACGGGCGACAGTGTCCTCGTGTGCCCGGACACAGGCTCTCACGCGGCACACAGGCGCGCGGTAGCGAGGCAATGCCTTAGCCTTCTCGGGGCAGATTCGAGGCAGGTAGCAAATCCCACAGCCCAGGCTGGGGCTGGTAGCAGTCGATGGATCAGGAGCGATGCGGAGGCGATGAAGGAAGAAGAGAGGACTCGTTTGTGGGTAAAATCCAAGAGTTTATTCTCTGCCCTGGCGGGGGCAGGAGAACTTACTACGAGGATGGGAGCCACAGAACGAGCCCCGAAATGACCGTTACAGGAGGTTTTAAGGGAAGGGAAAAGGGGGAGGAGAAGGGGAATGGACAAATGGGGTGCATGAAGGGGGATGACAGGAACCAATAAACGGAATACAAAGGCGGGACATATTTGAACAAACCAATGGGGAAAACACAATCACTGAACATTCTAGCAATACATGAATAGTAAATCAACCGTATAAATATTTAAATTGTCCATGAGGGGAGAAGGGAGGGGACGGCGCCTTGATGGACAGCGCCCACGGCGGGAAACCGCCTCCAGCCCGCCTACCTCTCAGGACTCACTGTCCCAAGAGGTCTCGTCTACCCAGTCCGTTTGATCTATAGGAAGGGCGGGCTGAAAGGTAGTCTCTAGGGCCATGGGTGACCCAGCCGGTGGCTGCGCCACCGGCTGGGCGACCGCCACAAACATCTTCCTCAGAAAACATCTTCCTCAGAGGCTCAGCTCCTCTTCTTCACTCCAGACTCCTCTCCTGCCCTGTTAGAAGTGACTGTCTACTACACTGCGTCCCTTCAGAGTGGTGAGGAACCTCTGGTGGCCTCACAATCACAACCTTGAGGTTCCTCTCCGTTGCTCCCTCTCACACTCTTCTCTGTTATGGGTCCCCCATGAGTTGCCATTCCTGACAGGAATCTGTGCTTAACCTTGGATCACATCCTCCCTCTCCTCCTCTGACCTTAGTGTTCACAGGACTGTTTCTTATACTTTCCCCCCTCACTCCTCGCTGTCAGGCATAATTTTTTTACTTTCTTAGATAGCATTTTTCATTAAAGTGCCTCTCAGACAAGCTAAGCCCTCAGCTCAGCCTTAGTTCTGTCCTGAAGTGTGCATTGGAGACAGCTGGAACTGTGCTGGCATGAGATGTGTCTGGCATGAGAGAAGTCAAAGTTCATAGAAAAGTGACATAACTAAGCTCCTCTCTGTTTCAACATCAAGTCCAGCTTGTATTATGATGGTTGGCTGCATGCTTTACCTTCATCCATAGAATACCATTGTGAATGGATTCCACTGTAATTGTTAAAGCTTTGTAAAAAAAAGAAGGGTATTTTGTGAAAAAATGTGAAGCAAGATCTGAGTTGGCTTTAGTCTTAATGACAATATTTGTTTTCTAAGGAAGAAAAGGTTGTGGAAATAATTTAGTATGCACATTATATAGATTTTTTAGGCCAGTAAAAACTGAGATTTAAAGCCCTCTGATTTTTTTTACCATTTAGTAAGAAATTAGCCATGCAGAATAAGAATATTTCTATAGTATTATTTAGTTAGTTATAAAATATATGGGTACCTGTTGCTCTGAGAGGCAGAAAAAACAAATCTGTTGAGGGCCATGATCTTTCTAGGAAAGCCTCAGGCCAAGTTCCTTTACCCTCTCACAAGAAACAGCTTTTTTGTCATGCTTCTCTCTTGGGAGCCTTGCAGGATCACAGACAAACTACAGATTTTCTGTTGATTATTCACACCACAGTTTTATCTTAGCTCTCAAGTTTGACCCACTTGTTTCCCTAGTCCCCCTGGGGTTGCATGATTTTGCCATGCATTCTGAGAAGCTTCCGCATCCTTTCTGTCCACTGCTGTCTTTATTAAAGATGGGCACCTGTTAAATGTAGTACTTCCCAAATTCCTAGTGGTAAATATTAACACCTCAGTTTTTATTTTGCTTTCTCTTAAGTTCAGGTGTTCTCTGTCTTTCAGTGTCTTTTTTTATGTCTTTGATGTCTTTCTCTTCTTTGGTGCTGTAGTCAGGGTTGTCCTGTGCTGAACTGCACATCTTGCAAATTTACCTTGACTCACACAGTTTGGTTGACTTGACAGAAGTGTGAGTCAGCAATAATGTGATGATGACAACAGAATCTGCCTATCTAAGTATTCCCTAGATATTTTAAATCTGTAATTACCTTTTTCTCTTCCGACCACTTCATGTTTTATTCCTCTCCTTTCCTGCATTACCACGTGTTTGGTTTTAGATTACCTCTCACTCTTTCATGCCGTTACTACATCAAAGCATAGTTCCTTTATTAACTCTGATGGTTTAAGTATGCTGAAAAAAGGCCTCTAAATACACATCCAACAGGATGGTTTTTTTGTCCTTAGTTTCACTAACTGACGACATAAATCAAACTATCAGAAGAACTTTTTACTGGATCCCTATCTGCATCATCCCACAGCAGATGTTTCACCAGCTTAGATATATCAAAAAGCAGAAAAGGTTTTGGTGGTTTGGTTTGGTTTGGTTTGGTTTCTTGGGAGTGGAGTTTGGATTTTTTATTTTGTTTGTTTGGGTTTGTTTTGGTGTGGTTTGGTTTGTTTGTTTGTGCTGGTGATGGTGTTAGTGTTTTGTTTGTTGAGGTTTCTTTTTACTTTTTATTCCTATGTGGTTGAGACCAGGATTCAGACTCTAACACTTATGTTATTTATCTTCCTGTAGCATTTTGTTCTGTATTTACTAATATCCATTTTCTTAAACTGCCAGTAAAACCAAACAATACTGAGATTTCCTTTCCTTGGTTTTCTTTCTATGCCTTTATATGAACCATATTTATAATGAAACAATTCAGAGAGCTCTGGAATACACCAAGTTATCATAATCTCTTAATCTTTCTGTGAGATGTGGGGTTTTTCAGCTGAGCATTCTATAGCCTTCACACTTCGTTTTGTTTTGTGTTTTTACAACTTTATAAAGTTGAATCTGCCACATGTGATATTCATTATCTTTATGTAGTGTTATTGAGATTTAATTTTATGAAGTATCCTGCTCCTCTCTCTCTTTTCTTTTTTTTTTTTTTTTTAAATCAGGGTATAGCATAAGCATTCTGGCACTGTTACACAGTTGGCAATCGTATTTTACAACCACCCTGAATTCCTTAGGAGGTCTTTAAATTTTTATACCCTGAGCCCCTCTAGTATACTCTTCTTCACTCCAAAACTCAAGATTTAGATACCATACCAATATCATATATTGACATAATTAAAATCAGGAAGAACAAAAGGATAAACATGAAAATATTTGCCCCATTCATGAACTATGTTGGGCACATGTTCCTCATATATTCAGGATGGTGTAGTTAACTCTTTCTATTCAAAAGAATTCTTTATTTATCTTTCTGTCTTAGTTTGAGGACAGGTGTCTG
>VZTJ01001135.1:0-13199 GCA_013397795.1 Orthonyx spaldingii | reverse complement strand
CTTCTTGTAGGCAAAAACCCCGAAGCTGCAGCAGGGGTCCGGCAGGGCTGGGCAGGGCAGGGCAGCCCGACTCCCAAGCCACAGCTGGCAGGGGCTGGCTCTGGGAGAGGCAGGCAGGCAGCAGGAGCCAGGAAAACTCCACAGTGGTAAAAAGCAACGGCAGCTTCCCTCTCTTCTGAATGCCGAGAGGCAAAGAGGGCGAGCTACTGCTCTCCTTCCCTTTTCCCAGCTCAGCTGTTCTGAGATCTCTGCCTCTTTTAAGAGGGAATGTCTAAATAAGGGAATAGCTACTTACAAGTTTTTTTACTCGACTGGTCTTTCTATTGTTTTTCCTAAGCACCCAGTCGTTATGGTGTCTTAGCAACGTATGGGCAAAAATTCCCTAAGATAAGAGAAACAAAAAAAAGGATTCCAAACCCCAACACTTTCTCTAGTCACAACTCCAGTCATTATGATCTATAGAAAGCAGCAGTTTTTAGACTCCTGGATTATCTTTCTGCTTTTCATGCCATTTTTGGTGCTTTTATTTAGCAATTTTTATAATAGACTTTTACAGGAAACAAAATATAAAAAGTAGTATTTATTTTATAATTGTCATGAAAGCTACTGTTTATAGTGGTACATCAGAAAGTTAGTATAGATAAATCCCAATTTAATTCACAACATTTTAATCACATTATTTCTATTTCCTCTTCATCAGATTTCAAATGAGTGTCACAAATTCTAAAATATTTCTTTACAGAAACTGATTTTTTAAATTAGGTGTCAACATTTTTAAAGAATTGTTTTACAAATTGACATCATTCTGACATTAGCTCTGAATTTGTGGCTTAGTTCATACAGAAGGAATAAATAAAATATGCTATACACTAACAAAAAGCAGGTCACTGTTTGTTAGAGTAATAAAGAGTGAGTACCCCAGTTTACGGATATGGATTGCTGTGCACTGAATTGATAATCACTGTTCCTTGGTACAATTTTGTTACTTTATTCACTTAGAGATGATGTGCAAGAAGAAAAAAGAACTTTCACTTCTGATCATGTAAATTCAAACCCACTGTTTTCTACTGAAGAGAGGTAAATAGCATCATTCTAAGTAGAAAAAGCAATATTGACAGAAGTTTGAGCTGAGGAAGTCTAATCCTAATTTTTTTTTCAAAGGAAATGAGTAATTGATCCACTCATATCCAAGTGGCAGAACATGCAATGTAGAAGACTTTGGGTTTTCTCAGTAGCCATTTACTATTATTGAAGGGCTAAAGTCTGAAGTCAAGATTTTAGACTACTTTGATACTACAGCCTTTACTCAGATTGAATAAAGCTTTCTACATGAAAAAATATTATAAGGCCTGACTCCTAGTAATTTTCTATTATACTTAAATTTTATCCTCTTAAGTAAGGATAAATAAGTGAATGCATCATTCTGCTATATATGAACTTACTGAATGTACAACTGAACACCCCAAGATAGATCAATCTCTGATTTCTTAATATTAATAAATTAATTGCAGAAATATGTATTTTAATTACAAATTGAGAAATCACTGCCGTTGTTCAAAGCTTGTGAATATTTTTGTGAAATAACTGAACTCTAGTTTGATGCCCTTGCTTTGTCAGATAACTTCTGGTTACACGTCTGGCTAGTTTCTTGGTATACACTGAGTTTACATTCTTCCTGTATCATTTATTACATCATCGACTAACTCCCTGAAAATTCTTCCTGATTGTCTAGAGGGCAAGAAGTTTGTAAGAACTTCCTCACTGCTTTCTTAGTAGTCTCTTTCCCTTCTCCAGTGTGCTTCCTGTGACTGCCTAATACCTTCTTGCCTTGGATCTGGTAACTTTGGTGTTTAATTTAGCCTATTTACCATCTTTCTCCATATGAAAACAGACACAAAGCTTCCTCAAACTGATTGGGTTGAAAATCAGCACATAGTGTTTTACTGATCACTGATGACAATTTTATCCTGCTTTTGGTGGGATAATATGCTGCTACTCAATCCCTCTTCCTCTTCTGCTCACCTTTAATATGCCTAAGATTCCTTTCCTCCAGATTTTTGCTTCATTTGACAAAGTGATCTCATTTCCAAACTGATCCCTTGAGTCCTCTCCAAAAGCCATTATTGTCTTGCTTCTTATTAGCCAACAGAGACTTGATTCCAGTTTTGCCAGAACTCACAATACTCAAAGGTATATGTACTGTGTTAATATTTCTCTATATGTCAAAATATACTGATATGCTGTAGGTCTAGACATAACCCAGCTATCGGAGAAGAGTTTCATTGGTTTGAGTAGAAGCATTCTTTTACTATTAGGTAGAAAATCATCCAGAAAACAGTGATGTTATCCAGCAGGTGCTGATCACCCCTCTTCTGCAACCCTGGTTCTTACAGTGCCAGAAAAAAATAGATGTGCTTTATTTTCTTGCTTCAGGTGTCATGAATGTTACCTTCAGACAACATTTGTACACACTGATATATTACTCACTGGTTTTGCTTGCCCTATGGTTTTGTAATCTCAGCAATTAGCAATAGTTTTTGCTCGAGACACTCTTAGGCAAGCTAAACATACTTTGGCTGGTAAAAATAAATAAAATAAAATAAAATAAAATAAAATAAAATAAAATAAAATAAAATAAAATAAAATAAAATAAAATAAAATAAAATAAAATAAAATAAAATAAAATAAAATAAAATAAAATAAAATAAAATAAAATAAAATTAAAATAAAATAAAATAAAATAAAATAAAATAAAATAAAAATTCCTGTGAAAGGAAACAGATTTTTTCAAACTGCTATATGTTTCTTGTATTATATATTGTCATGACTTTCTGAATAATCTCATTCAGCTCGTCTCTACTTATTACATCTAATGTAGGTGCTCTTCAGAATTATCAGCAATTTCTTCAAAATAAATCAAGAAATAAAGTAGAAAGAATACATAAACTAACACAGTGGTCAAGAGTCTATGAATTGAGAAGTCATTATTTTCAAAAGACAACAGATAAACCTGATAATGAATTTAACAAAATGAAAGGTGCAACTGCATCTTAAGGAAATGGATCAAGTTAGAAAGAAATCTACTATTTCTACATCTCTTTCTCATTTTGCATTTTAATCACATAATTTAATCACCATGAAACAAAACCTCTCTTTAAGATTAAGAACAGTGACCTTTCTTCTCCTACTTTCATTGCAATTAAAATAATTTGACCTCAAGTGAAATAACATTGTCAGATAACTTATGATTCAGTTCTTAATACTTCTGTAGGGTTGGTGTATTTTTTTCTTCAATAGCTAATCTTGTTTTAATTCAGTTGCTCACAATAGCAAATACCTTTTTTAATTAGTAAATTAAAAAAGAGATTTCAGAGCTCCTTATCTTCCCAGTTTTGTTATCCCATCTATGCATGTCTTGAAAGGAGCTAGGATATGTATAATGCTAATTAATTTCATACCACACTGGAGCTGTTAAGCCAGGTATTCAAATCCTTTTCCCAATTCAAATACATTCTAAAGCTTAAAGTTATTAGTGCTAATGAGTAATTTGATTTACTTTAAGTTAATTAAACTGTATTTAATTCCGTTACAAGAAGGCACTCTAGTAGTCTTTGAAAATACATACAATAATGATATCCATTTATTTAAGGAAAATATTGTGTTACAAATATTGTTCAGTACATTGTAGAATCACAAAGGGACAATGACTTCTAGAATCTTCCACTTCTGTAAAAGATGATGGTTAAAAACAAATCACAGAACAACGAATGGTAAAATTAACATGCGAAATTAACATATAAAATATAATTTCTGATTGAACAAGAAAAGCTAGATCACACACTTTACACCTACAACATAAACAATAGAAGCAATTTTCAAAAGGAATAAATTAGAAGCTAGTAGAAAAGGAACAGTCAAATCAAAACTTAGTTATGTAAGCTGTTTCATATTTCCCTCAAAGCTTTGCATTAACTATTCATGCGACAAATAAAAAATATCAACATTTCCTGTTATTACCTGTCTCCACACATACTGCATATGTGCTAACATTAAAAGTCTATGTATATACAAGTGGAAAATGTAAAACCATTTTTCATGTTGCATAAAAGCCTGAATATTTTATTTATTAGTAAAAAATAAAACTCAATTCATTCGTGAACATCAAATTGTAATTTCGATGCATTGGCTAGAATACACAGCTTCAGTGTGGTATTCTACAAGTATAGAGCTACTCTTTCTACTTCCACAGAAAAGTCTTACACCCAACAGTAAATGGGACAGCCTGTTCATAACTGTGCAGAAAGTCTTCCTTATGTGGTAAACATGAAATGCTCTTTCCCTTAGGTAAGTCTTTTTGGCTTATGTCTCCTTTCTTCTTTTTTTTTCCTATCTACAAAAGGACCAATATACAGAACTGCTAGGTCCATTATCCTTAGTTTTCCTTTATTAAAGTATTTTAGTAAAGTATAGGAATGATATGGAGTTCTCTACATAACAAAAGTACAAGGAACCACTGAGGAAAAGTAGGAAGTTTTCATGTCAGCTACAACTGAATAGAAATTTTTCTTGATTTTCTGCACGCTTTTAAAAGCAAAAAAAAAAACTTCACCAAAAAATCCCACAAACACAAAACAAAAAAACCCATTCTGAGTGAGTTCAGAGATTTACAAAATGATGAATGACCCTGTCAATAAAATTTTAAGAAATTTATGTATTTTTAGCTTTCTCAAGTGTGCAAAGAGGAGATGATACACCCAGAAAAACGTAACAAAAATCAGTGTCAAAGAGAAATAACTTAAAATTCAGGGAGGAGTATAAAATCAGATCATTGGAATAGGGTTGAAAAGACAAGGTAGAGAAGAAATGAACAGTATGTGTGGTCTGAACACTGCCACAACACATGAGTCAGAAAACAGCCTTAAAAAAAAACCAAAAAAAACCAAAAAAAATGACAGTGTCATAAAGTGTTTGACTTGTCAAGCTATATATTTTTAATTTATTTGCAATGTAGCAGTTAGTGGTTATGTATTTCATTGTTTTGGCTACAATAGTTGGATAAATTTAGCATATGATTAAATAGGGTAAGGTTCTTTCTTAGCTCTCTTCAGGAAAGTGTAGGGAAATAAATTAGACGTGTAAATACAGCCTACAATGGACCATCAACAATGACAGATTGTAAGCAGATTGTAAGGGAACACTGGCTATTTCATAGCCTTATATTTTTTAGCAATATCAAAATGTGTTGTGTCACTCTTGTCTTTACAACAGCAGAGAATAAAAAGAATGTATCAAGGACTTCAACTTGACATATATTAACTTGGAATACCACACAGCTGGCACAAACAGGTTCAGAAGATTCCTACAACACCTGGATGATAACTTCATAGCACAGTTACTAACGGAGCCAACTAGGAAAGGTGTCCTTCTTGATTTGTTGCATTTTAAGAGGGTCTTGGAAGTGAAGTGGCAACTGGTCTTGGCTACAGCAAACATTGAGCAATACAGCTTAAAATCCCTGATGACAGAAGGAAAAGTCCCAGCAAAACTTCAGTGCTAGACAGAGGAGAACAAACTTCAGATTGTTCAGGGAATTAGTTGGTGAGATCCTGGGAAAACACTTTAGAAGGTACTGGGCCCCATGAGTGCTGGTCACTTCTTAAACACCATCTCTTAAAAGCACAGGAGCAGGGAAGTTGAATATGAGTCAGTAGTACCCTGGCAGCCAGGAGGGCCAACCATGTTCTGGAAGGCACCAGGCCCAGCATCGCCAGCCAGGCAATGGAAGGGATTGTCCTGCTCTGCTCTGCAATGGCTGGGCTTCACCTCAAGTGTTGGGGACAGTTGTGGGCACTGCAATATAAGAAAGACCTTAAGCTATTAGAGAGTGTTCATGAGGATAGTGAAGTGCCTTGAGAGGAAGCCATATGAGGAGTGGCTGAGGCCGCTTAGTCTTTTCAGCCTGGAGAGGAGGAGACTGAGGGAAGACCTCATTGCAGTCTGCAGCTTCTTTGTGAGGGGAAATGGAGTTGCAAGCACTGATCTTTTCTCTGTGTTGACCAGTGACAGGACACAAGGGAATGGCCTGAAGCTGTGCCAGGGGAGGTTTCAGTTGGATATCAGGGAAAAGGTCCTTCCACCAGAAGGTGTCTGGGCACTGGAACAGACTTCCCAGGGCGGAGGTCACTGCAGCAAGCTTGACAGAGTTCAAGAAGGATTTCGACAACTTTCTCAGACACATGGTGTGACTGTTGGGGCCTGTAAGGCCACAAATTTACTGGAATTAATGATCCTTGTGGGTCCCTTCCAACTCAGGACATTCTTTGATTCTATGAGTTGTCTAAAGCTAAAGGTGCATTTTAAGAAATTGAACTAACTTTCCCATAAACAAGAGAGTGCAGAAAACAATCTTGTTTGCTGTTATGCATCAATACAGATTACCTGCTTTGCACTCTAAAAACAATTTGTATACACACCACCAGAAAAGTATGACAGCCATCTGAGGGATAGACTTGGCAACATTAACATTTTGTAGTAGTAATAAGGGAAAAGCCATCACACATCACATTTTGAATTCAACACACTTGCGCTAAACAGCATTTCAAAACATCTAGTTTGTTTGTTCTTCTTGATCTAACGCCAAGAAAGCAAGATTTTTGATTTCGTATATCAAAGTATATGAAAAAACCCTAACTTATACAACTTGCTACTGTATGAGATTAATCAGAAAAAGAAGAACCAACTAAACTCCAAATACCTTCAATAAACTTCCTTTAAAGACATGTGGAGACTCTAGAAATATAGCAAACATTTTTTCCTTACATTCATCACAATGTAAGTTCTAGAAATATAACTGCAATTGACATTTTACTCCAAAATGTGTACAATGATCAAGTGAAACTGAGAAACTTTCTGAAGATTTTATTTAAAATAATTTGAAACTCTGCAATGAAAGCATATGAAATGTATACAGCATCTTAGTGTTAAATTCTGGTCTGCAGGTCCTTAACATAATTTGACATTGTCTAAAGTCTTAAATAGATAAAGCAGATACTTATATTCCCCATCTGAATATATCTCAAGATAATTCTTTGTTTAAAAAATCTGTTTGTATTACTGTATTTCTACCTTTCAAAGAATAATATACATGAAACTCTGATTTTGAACTCTGTGTCTGGAGATTGCTCCCTTGAGTGGGGACATCCATCAAGGTCACTCCTGGAGATTGAGTGGAAGAGATTTGCCTATGGTAATTTGTATGGATTAGTAATGCCAATATTTACTCTTACTCTTTGTTTGATTTGTGGGTTTTGGTGGTGGTGGTTTTTTGTTTGTTTTCTTTTCTTAAATATGACTTCTGCTGTACTGCATATCATCCTATTACAGTGTCTGCCAAAACACTTTTTTGAGAATTTTCATTACATTTCTTACAATATAAGAAAAATGCTATGTATGAGTGCTTCAAATTACAGATGTGAACCCAGACTATGTTAGATTTATCAGCATTGAAGCTCATCTTCGATTGTGTTGCTCAGAAACCCTGAAGCTGAAAAAACCCACAATAAATGGTACTTCAGAAGATGTTTAATTTTTTTTAAATAATACACAGAGAGGTTAGGAGTAGAGTTGATATGAAGGTAAGGCAGATATCACAGGAAGAACATTTAGCTAAGAAGATGTCAGAGTTCTATACTTCCTCACCAGATTCTATTTGATATTCCATATGTGGAAGGTGCGATCACTAATCTCAGCTTTACTCATTTGAAGATAGTTGATATTACATTCTGATTATACATATTATATTCTGATTTTACAGATTGGTACAGAAAACCACAATAATATAAAATACTGTTAGCTAAATATAGCAATTGCAAGACAGTTGAGATACAATACCAGTGTGACTGCCATTAGTGCTCTCCGTAGGCTGCTCACCATCACAACTCTGAGTGGCTTCAGACTCTGGGAAGATATGCCAGCTGAAAAAATGGTTGAAACCAGCTGAAGCCCATTGTTCTTTTTAAAATTCTTTTCTAGTCTCCTGGATTTTATGCTCTGCGTTCAGCTGATTCACATATTCACTCCCCCTGTGCTGGGCTGGCTAATTAGGGAGACATTTATGCTCATTTAACTAACTCAATGAGAATAATTTACACCACTGATGCACTCAACTGTAGTAGAGATAGTTGATGTTACACTCAGGAAATCTGATTTAGTGGAGAGATACAAAAAATATATTGCATAACACAATACAGGTATAAGATGCACAAAATCTTTTACCTGAAATAAAGGTAACTTTTTGATCCCTTTTGTTTTGAAATAAAAAGAGGGATTTTTTTTTCTTTTTGCAACAATTGTGTTGCCACAGCCTGCATTTTTCCCAGAGCTTAGAGAATATTTCTTGAGCATGTCACTCATCTGAGCCTAACATGTGGACTGAGAGCTCAGAATACAGCTAAGGCCAACAGTTTTCAGTCAAATGTGGAGGAGCTGTATATTTTGTTTTGTTTAAGCACCAACCCAAACAATTTTTTTAGCTTCTGTCCAGCATCAGCCCCTGTTCCCTCCACAGCTTTACCAACGTTGTGAGCTGGCTCTGTAATGTGACATGGCAGGGTGTGCATGCCTTGATCCTAGATTTTCTTTTTAAATCCTCAAGGACAAATGAGAAAAAAAATTTCCTGTGTTGTGACCTGAAGATTTTGTGCTTCCTTCAGTGTGTTGAAGAAAGCTGCCTTAGATTTGAAAAGGGAATGAAAAGGATTTCGGTTAATTAGAGGCATACCCACTCCAAAGCTGGCTGGTTGAGCTCAAGTCAGTTCTAGTTACAGAATTCCGCAAAAGGGGGTGATGTCTAATTTTAGAAGGGTCAAAAGATCAGCGTCTGGTATGTCACAGTGCATAGTGCAGCCTACAACAGACTTTACAGAAATACAGAAGAGACCCTGAATTCTGGCAGGACTTTGGATGAATGGATGTCAGGGAGAATCAGAGAAAAACCTTACAATTGGCTGGAATGGCCAAAGGAAGAAGTGAACTCCAGAGCTGGGAGCATGTGAGAGAAGAGATTTCTCATTATATAGCCAAGACCTCAAACTCTGCCTGAGGATTTCTTGCTTCCCAAATAAAATTTATTAAGCTCCTGCTTGTAGATGAGAAGTGTTTGTTGGACAAACACATAATTAAATAACAGCATGTTCTTCCTCTTCACCCTTTCTGATATTTCTGGACTGTTATTTATTTGGGTCCTTTTAGCTGAGCCAACAGGTAGCAAAGATGAAATCCAAAAAGCAAAAAAGCTGTTCCTCTCATCGCAGCTTGTTCATGTATCATTTAAATCTTCATGGTCTTTCTTAAGACTGCATTAGACAATAAAATGGCAAAGGGAAGGTGTGGCCCTGTGTGACAGTAGCCCTGGGTGATGCAGTGCCCATAAAAAAGAGAGGCCATTGTGACACAGGGCCTTCCTGTGACAGTGAGGGTATCTAAGGAGTGGAGAGCCCTGGTGAGCCCAGTCCTAAGAGAGCAGCTCTCTCGGGAAGCAGCAGCTCTGCTGGGAGGCAGCAGCTCTCTCGGGAGGCAGCAGCTCTCCAGAAAACAGTGACAGGTCTGTGGCAGAGAACGCTGAGGACAAGCATGGAGGAGGAGCGGCCAGCAGCCCAGCCCGCACAGGCACGTCACCTGTGTGCATCAGCTTCCCTGAGCAGAGAGGCAGATGCAGGAACAGGTGACCAGCAACAAGCAGCATGGCAGGACCTGGCAGGGCTGTCAGTGCACATTGAGTGCCCCCAAAGCACTTCATGGCTGTGGGGGCATAAGAAGCACAGGCCTGTTTTGAAGGAGGTCATCGTGTCTTTCAAGAGGAGGTCTTTGGAGGAGCCAGAAAGAAGCTTCCAAGCCTATGGCTCATGGGAAGCCACCCTGCTCCAGCAGCAGGATGGCACGGAGCACAGAGAGCCACAGGGCCAAAGACAGGATCCCTCTCTGAGGCACTCCAGGGGGCTCCACGACACACGTCAGCAGGTGAGTATCAGCGACAGAATGGGACAGCCTGAGACCAGATGGGACAGGGCCACGAGCCTCCCATGGATGATTGACTACACCGGCCCACAGCATCCACAGGTGACACCAAGGAGGTTCACTGAGGGCACCATAAACTACACGGCGACACTGGAGCAGCTGGGAGCCCGAGCTCCAACCAGTGAGCCAGTTGCCTGGATCAAAGAGCAGCAGTGTGAGGACGCCCTTGATCCTGAGCTGTCTGAGGAAGAGGAGTGGGAAGATGCCCTTGATGTTGTGCTATCTGAGGAGGAGGAATGGGAAGATGCAACAGATACAAAGCTGTGCCAACGGACGGATGACATTGGGTTGTCTCCTGTCCATCACCAAATCAGTTCCTTGGGCCTGGAGGACAGCAAAGACTCCCACACTGATCCCAAGGAGGGTCCCAACTGCTCCACAGATGAAGGAGCAGTATCAAGCGCCATACTGGAAGGATCTCAGGACAAGGAATGTCCCTTGGATGAAGAGCAGGAAGGAGAAGGTAGCACAGCCATTGTCACTAGAGCAGCTCAGGAAGGGCCCTCTCTGGTGGGGGAGCAGGTAGCAGCTCACCTAGATCCAGGCCAGACCCTCACTTACACCATCCCTTTCTCTGCCTTCCTGGATGCCCCGGTTGAAGGGAGCCACATGTGTCGCAGGAAGGCGCTGAGCATTCTACTAAGGGCCTTAGCTGTGGCCCAAGGCAAAGGAGAGCAAAAGGGGCAGCACTCAACAGGCTGCAAACAGGATCTGCCAGAGCCAGCCCAGTCCATCAGGGCTGAGGGCCTGGACAAGGACCACCCTGTGAATCAGGATCCTGGCCAGCAGCTGGAAGAAGAGCTGGACCTGGAAGTGAGCCTGACGAAAGCAACAGAAGCAGAAACACCTGCAGGACCTGCTTTCAGATGTCCTTCCGCCACAGTCATTGATGCCCTGACACGAGAGAGAAGGACGTCCTTCTTCAAGAGTGCCCCGAGGGCTCTGCCTGTGGCCTTCACTGCAATCCACAGGACAGGAGAGCAGGAAAAGCAGCAGCCCACAGGCGGTGCACTGGATCTGCTGGACACAGCCCCGTGTATCAGCGGTGAGGCCCTGAGCAAGGCTGTAGTTGTGATCCAGGGAGCCAACAAGCAGAGAGAAGAGCAAGAATACCTGGAACACAGCACGGATACAATACTGGCAGTAACAGCCAGAGCAGCATGGGCAGTGAGGTCGGCACATGCGCCACACAGTCCCATAGCTGATGGTCCAGCTCTCCTGGACACAGACCAGTACATCAGCAAAGCTGAAATTGTGACCCAGGGATCTGAGGAAGAACAGAGGGACTTGGAACACGGTACCGGTTAACAGCCCCAGCAGAAGGGACCAAGAGCCCAGGACATACCATGCAGAGTAGCACAGCTGATGCTCCAGTGCTTCTGGATGCAAATGACTACATCCAGACTGAGACTCTTAAGAAGGCTTTGCTTATGGTCCAGAAACCATTTGAATACCCAGAGAAGCAGGACCAGGAACTAAGCCCAGCTGAATCAACAGCAGTGGAAAGACTCGCAGGACATGTCCAAAGTGTTCCTGCCCCTAGAGTCATCAAGAGCCTGGTTCAACAGAGATGGCTGAGCCTCATCCAGAAAGCACTGAGGACTCTGCCCTTTGCCTCTACCACCACCCCCGGCACAGGAGAGAATGAGAAGAAGCAGTCGACAGCTGATGCCACGGATGTGCTGAACACAGCTGAGTGTATCAGGAGAGATGTCCAGGACAAGGACATACTTGAGATGCAGTCATCCAACCAGGAGACTGTGGAACAGCAGGGCATGGTTCACAGTAGGGATGTGCCATCAGCAGTAACACCCATTGCAGCAAGGGCAGAGAGGCGAGCACGTGAGACCCACAGTGTCACAGCTGATGCTCCCATCTTCCTGAATGCAGCTGACTACATCCAGACCGAGGCTGTTAAGAAGGCCATGCTTGTGGTCCAGAGACCCTTTGAGGAGCCAGAAGAACCGTGGGAGCAGGAACAAAGCATAGACAAAGAGACGGAAGCAAGAGCCAGAGCACCAGAGGCAGGGAGGCCGACATATGTCCCACAGAGCCCCACAGGCGTTGTCCTGAACACAGCCCAGTACATCCCAGCCCCAGAAGAAAGGACAGAGAGCCCTGGACATGCCGTGCACAGACCCCAAGCTGATGCTCTGGTATTCCTAGACTCAAATGACTATGTACAGACTGAGGTAGTTAAAAAGGCCCTGCTTATGGTGCAGAAACCATATGAATACTCAGAAGAGGAGTAAGAGAAGGAAGGAAGCATGGATGAGGCAAGGGCAGCAAGAGTCAAAGCAGCAGAGACAGAGAGCCTGGCACATGCCCCGCACGGTCCCACAGTCCATGGGGCAGCTCTTCTGGACACAGTAGAGTCCATCAGGAGTGGGGTGCCCTCCCTCCTGTACCTCCTTCTCTTTTAGGGCTGTACTGGATAAACACATATACATATATATCTCTTTATAGATATCTATATATATACATATCTGTATATATATCTATATTTATATGTACATACATATGTACACATACATACATATATATATATGCACACACATACGTACCTATATATATAGGCATATATAGCACCCCTAAGAGTTAGTTACTCTCAGCACATAGATTACTTAAGTAATGTGGCGGTGACCCGGTCAGTGGCTGTGGTCACCGAGAGTGAGCGGCGATCTGCCACGCCTGCCTTCTCTATGTGGATTAATGAAGAATCTAGGTGGTCAAACTATTCCCCTCAGCACAGTGAGTCTGAGGGGGATGGGGAAGGCAGGCATGGATAGTTTCCCGCCACTCATAGTTGTCAGTCAGGTTCCATCTCCTCCCCCATCCCCTCACAGTTATTTTAATATTCATCAGTCACTCGAAAGTTCTGTTACCATGTTCCGTTGATTGGTTAAGTTAATGTATTCCATCCCTTTGTTTCCCCATTGGATGCTTCCCGATTACGTGTTATCCCCCTATTGGTTTATTTCCTTGTTCCTCCCCTTGGACTGCCCCTTTTCTTGCCCCTTTTAAACCCCTGCACACCATCAGATCCCGTCTCTTGGTAGCATCCCCCTTTCCGTGCTCAACGAACTGGAGTTGCTGCTACTGTGAGTCCTCCCTCTCCTTTGCTG
>VZTJ01001134.1:362193-405617 GCA_013397795.1 Orthonyx spaldingii | reverse complement strand
TGGTTATCCGTTTGAACACAAATCCAATTAAAAATATCCATGGGACAGTTTAAAAGCTGCATCCCACAACTCCTTAATGCAACACGCCACGAGAGCTTTGTGTTTGCAAAGAATCCTGTAAAGCACTTCTTGTTTTTTTCTTTTTTTGATGTAAGATAATATCATCAGTAAAAACCGTGTAAAAATAGTGTCAGTTCAAGTTTAAAAAAAAATTCTGGACGTTCATCTACATTTAACAGTTCAGCAACAAGAACAATGCCAGTAAATTTCTGGAGAGCAACGTGAGGTACAGGGTTTTATAGCAATCCTGGGGATCACAAAGCTGCAGTGGGGGAACCTCACTTTTTTTTACACACCATTCTCCAGGCTGTGACATTTCAGGCTAAATGATATGAGGTGTGATAAATGCAAGCCCTCGTTTGAATACAAACAGATTCTTAAAATATTTTAACTAGGACTATAAGTGAAAATAAATTAGGCCAGTGGGATTTAGGGCAAGAATTCAGATTCTGTGGGATTTTCTAAGTTTGCTGCTCAAGTTAGAAACTATACAAGCTTTCAAAGTTTCTGGCTTTGGAAACAAGCAATTCAAATTAATTCTGAAATTAAATCACTATCTGACTGGCAGCATAAGAACAAACAAAAATCAGTGTATTTATTCTTCACCACACCAGAACAGGTGCGGTGTAAACTTCCCCAAGCAGCCATGCTTTGTTTCCCAGCTCCTACTTCACTTCCACAGTAAACCCAACCTCTCTTTCTTACTTCAATTTTGTATTTTAATCTAACAAAGGCAAAGAGATGGAGATGTGCAACATGGAAACTGGAAGTTATGGTCTAACTGTGAGTTTCTAACAAATCTGATTCTCTTTTCCCTGTGTAGTCACAATCAGAGCCTGAAATCTCCAGGGAATCATTCGGACTTTGTGCAACTGCATTTGGTTGTAGTTCAGCCTTTGGATCTTTTATAGAATCCTGGAATTGTTTGGGTTGGAAGGGACATTAAAATTCATCCAGTGCCACCCCTGCCATGGCAGGGACACCTCCCACTGTCCCAGGCTACTCCAAGCCCCAGTGTCCAGCCTGGCCTTGGGCACTGCAAGGGATCCAGGGGCAGCCACAGCTGCTCTGGGCTCCCTGTGCCAGGGCCTCCCCACCCTCCCAGGGAACAATTCCTTCCCAATATCCCGTCTAACCCTGCCCTCCTTAAGCTCAAGGCCATTCCCTCTTGTCCTGTCACTCCATCCCTTGTTAAAAGTCCCTCTCAAAAAGCCCCAATCCATAATGTGGGCAGCAATCTGTTAATCAAACACATCATCAAATCACTTAGATGTCTAACTCCTATTGTGTTTCATCTGAATGCAACATTTTTAATTTATTCCATTATTAGTCTGATGATTATAACAATTGCAATAAAAAGGTACAGGGGAGAAGTGCAAATCCAGGATTTGTCCAAACTCAAAGCTGCTCCATGAGGTTAATTAGGAAGTGGGGAGGTTGTTTCATCTGACCTCACTATTAGTGGGGAGGCCCTGGCACAGGGTGCCCAGAGAAGCTGTGGCTGCCCCTGGATCCCTGGCAGTGCCCAAGGCCAGGTTGGACATTGGGGCTTGGAGCAGCCGGGGACAGTGGGAGGTGTCCCTGCCCATGGCAGGGGTGGAATGGAGTGATCTTTAAGGTCCATTCCAAACCCAACCATTCCATGATTCTGTGATTAATAACATACCTAGTTTTTCTATGCCATGCCCTCCCGTTTTTAAGTCCATACACTGTTCTACACTGACTTATGCCTGGTTTTGAGGCTTCTAAATTAGTTTTAGAAGCACATGACTTTATTTAAGACTATATTCTGACCTGAGCTCATGTAAAAATGCAGTAAGCTGGCTATTTGATGAACACAAGAATATCTTTCTTAATGAAGTACAAATATTAATCCCTGAGTACTTCTGGGCAGTTTAAGCTTAGGCAACATTTCCTTTTCCTAAATAAAAGTTTAAATTCAAAGGCAGAATTGACAACCGTGGAGTTAGTAAAGCAACAGCAATAATATACACATAATACATTGCATTTAATATTACATATAACAAGACATCATATTTATTATGGCATATTGTATTTTATTACATGTATCATATGCTTCACGCTAATCCTCTTCAAAAAGCTGTGATAATTTGAACCTTCAGCATTCCATTTTTTTCACTTTATTACCAAATTCCTGTTATTTAAAATGTGGACATGAAAACAGCACCATGTAAAACAAATCAGCAAAATGTGACTGAAACCCTGACACGACCATTCCTTCACTCTTGGTTTAACTGTGCAGCCTTCCAGGGTTTCCTATCAGATTTAAGGAATGATTCCCCTCAGATTTAAGGAATGATTCCCCTCAGATTTAGGGAATGATTCCCCTCAGATTTAGGGAACAATTCCCCTCAGATTTAAGGAACGACTCCCCTCAGATTTAAGGAACGATTCCCCTCAGATTTAAGGAATGATTCCCCTTGAATTTAAGGAACAATTCCCCTCACATGGAAGGAATATCTACCCTCAGATTTAAGGAATGATTCCTTCCCCCCAGATTTAAGGAACAATTCCCCTTAGATTTAAGGAATGATTGCTTCCCTACCGATTTAAGGAATGATTCCCCTCAGATTTAGGGAACGGTTGCCCTCAGATTTAAGGAATGGTTCCCCTAGGACTGGAAGAACAATTCCACTCGGATTTAAGGAATTATTCCCCTCAGATTCAAGGAATGATTCCCTCAGATTCAAGGAACAATTCCCCTCATATCTGAGGAACAATTCCCCTCAGATTTAAGGAACGATTCCCCTCAGATTGAATGAATGACTCCCCTCAGATTTAAAAGAACAATTCCCCCCAAATTTAAGGAACGATTCCCCTGAGATTCAAGGAACGATTCCCCTCAAATTTGAGGAACAATTCCCCTCAGATTTAAGGAACAATTTCCCTCAGATTTGAGGAATGATTCCTCTCATATTTAAGGAACAATTCCCCTCAGATTTAAGGAATGATTCCCCTCGAGTTTAAAGAATAATTCCCCTCAGATTTAAGGAATTATTCCTCCCAGATTTAAGGGTGCTCTGAGGCTATGTTTGTGTCCCTGTGATAACGGGGATTGTTCAGGAACTTCCAGCAGCAGGGAAATCCAATCTCCTATCAGAGTTCAACACGGGTTAATTGCTCTGCAAAACGGGTATCTTTCTTTTATGACTCAATTCCCATTGGGAATGCCAAACCTCCCTCTGCACTGCAAGCAGGGGGCCCACTCCGTTAACAGGAAGAAAATCCACTAATTTTACACAATAAAAAAAGAAAGAGGGGCACATTTTGCCTTCAATTCCATGGAAAATCAGGCACACAAGGTGCGTGACAGGAAAATAGGGACCTGATTGTTCGGTGCCCTCAGGAATGGTGCACAACAGGTGGAAAGAAAATCAGGGAAAATCTACGCAAAGGAGACGACAAATCTCAACACAGAAATCTTTCAGCAAGCGTGTCATGGAAAATGGTATGGCAGGGAAGAGTCTGGGAATGGCACAGGATCAAATCAGTGCCAAAAACTTCCGAATTCCTCCCTTTTTACAGGCAAGGGAGGGAAAAGACTCTTGGCTCTGTCACAAAAATTCCTGCGTGATCCTTTGTTATCAGGCTGAGCTTTCTGCAGCACTGGATGGTGCAAATCACTACCCACAAATGAACAGCAGAATAAAGTATGAAATACTATACATTTAAAACTAAATTAGCAAAAAAACCTACTGTTGAACTTGATTTGATTTAAGGGAAACAAACGTTACTCTGTTATTTGAGCTGATCTTTAGCACCAAAGGAAGACACAAATACTGAATATAAAAAAAACACCCTTAAGGAAGAAAAGCAGAGAAGAACCTATTTAATGCACCAACTTTTTTTGTTTTGAGGATAAAAAGTCCTTCAACCATATAAATAAATTAAGAAATGGAAGTTTAAAAGTTAGTAATAAAAGTGATGTAAATAATGAAGGAATATGGTATACATATATACATATTCCTATATCTAGGAATATAAAGAGCAGGTGTATTGCTCTTAGTATTTAACTTTGGATGTTAAGCTGGACATTAACCAAGCAAAGCATTCCTATCCCATCCTACAGTTTAACAAAGTCAGGGGATCTCAGGTCTTAAAGGCAGTATGAACTATTGTGATCTCAATATCCAAACTAACAAACAATTTGGGGTTATGTAGCTGCAGAAAAGATTAATTATAAAATATGTACAGTGTTTAAATGCATGTAACCTATGGAACTGCACATGGTTTTTAAATATCCTATTTAAATTTCCTATTTCCTGAGAGAAAGGCACCTTTCCTTCAAGGAAGAATCATTCCTGCACACCATGGTATTCCCCAGCTTCCCAACCAAAATTCCTGAGGGAGGAGGGTGTAGGAGGTTAATTTATACAAACTGTTAATGTGGGTGATAAAATACTCATCTTTAGCAGGCTAATAATGTACAAGGAGAGTCTCACCATGATAAAATAAAAAGATTATCATGGAATCATGGAATTTGGGTTGGAAGGGACCTCAAAGCTCATCCCATCCCACCCCTGCCATGGCAGGGACACCTCCCACTGTCCCAGGCTGCTCCAAGCCCCAGTGTCCAACCTGGCCTTGGGCACTGCCAGGGATCCTGAGGGAGCCACAGCTTCCCTGGAAAATCTGTGCCAGGGCCTCCCCACCCTCCCAGGAAGAATGGTGGATCCAGCTGCTGATGGAAGGAAAAGGAGCACTGTGACTTTGAGACATACTTCACAAAGCCTACACTAAATGCCAAGTTTCTACCTTGAAGTGTCATTTCAACCCATTCCCCACAATTTACCTGATTATAATTCAGTTTTTTTAAAAATACAGTTTCAATGGACAATAAGGGGGATCACCAAGGTGCAAGGAATAACTAAGCACAGAGTAAAACATTACAAGGACTTGAAAACCAAATTAAAAATCCCCCAGTCCATAACACAGTTTGTCAATCTCAGCTTGTTTGCCCCTGAAGTGCCATTCCCATCTCCTTCAATTACACACAGTTTTTCCTTAACTCAGACCTGCATCAGCATCTCCAATATTTCAATACAACTAAACCAAGAGTTTTCAAATAAAATGAGTCTTCATGCTCACTTCCCAAAATTAGAGCTGTAGTTCAGTTTTTCAAAATTCATCAATATGAATCTAGAGAAGTAAAAGGGGCACCAACAACGGAAAATATTTTCTTCTGCAAAGCTTTTAGCTGTTTGGAAATTGTTTATTCTAAATTGACATTTTATTTAAATCTCCTCTTCAGCAGTTATGAAAGGAGCCCCAGCCCACACTTCACTTCCACTAAAATTCACCACTTCTGTGTCAAACTTTCCCTAACAATGGCACTTTGTGCTTCTTAAATATTGGAGAAAAGGGATCCACAATGGCATTTCATACAGAATATATCTCATGTTGGCTTAGTCATGTGTAAATCAAATTTTCTGCCAACTAAAATATTGAAACAGGATCTAAGATAAAGAATAAAACTGAAATTTCTATCTAATTAATTTAATTTTAATGCAATGCTCGTGAAACCATTCCAGCCAATTAAGGTGTGCAGAAATACTAGAAATAGAAATATTTCTTTGTTAATCTCAAGTCTTATGAGTGTAGTAAGTGTGTCTCTATAATGTAACACTCACATCACTACACCAGATGCAGCCTCAAAAACAATGGTTTCATCTGAAAACCTGCACTCCCAGGGATGCTCTGAGGAGACACAGAAAGTGGAACAGTTTCTGGCAGGGTTAACCTGGTCAGGTGGCTTTAGGATAAACATCTGGGAAGAAAAGGTTTCTGAAACTCACAGACAGAATTTCCTTCTAGAGAAAAAACCAAGGTTCTAATGTTTGGTGAAGATTTGAAACTTCAGCTGGAGAAATAAAAATTGAAATGCTTTAAGAGCAGACTGAAAGGACTTTTAATGTGAAATCACAGAAGGAATATTGATAATTTAAAGTAACATATGACATTTTAAGAGATTTTTCTTTGACAATTAAGCCAATGCCATTTAATTTTGGGTACCTACAGGTGAATTCCCACTTTGCTGTGACCTCAGGAACACCCAAATGCAGGCCAGGGACAGTACAGCGAGCACCAAACTCCCCAGCCACCAGGCCCTGCCATCTGGAGAGCTAATGAACAATCAAGAGATCCCAAATTAAAAGACACAACTTTCCCTTAGAATCCTCAGGACAACATTGTCAAGTTCAATCTATTCCCTCAGCCTCCAGAATCAATTTTTCAAACTTTATGACAGGTCTAATAGTTCCCACCTGTTCCTCCTGCCTGACTTTTGACTGGCACGTTCCCAGCCAGGGTGGAAATGCAGACAAAGGCCCCTATTAGGCTCCGGCTGTTTCTCTACTGTGAGGTTGCTCAGCCATTAAATTAATTCCAGCCCCTTTTCCCCCCTTCCACCTCTTCATTTTTGGGGGGTATGGAGGTTTGGGGAAGTGGAAAAGGGAGACAAAAGTTTGGTGTCCAGTCGGTGGGAGAGGTGTAAGATCTAAAGTCACAAAAGTTAAATGCTAATTTTTTTTTTTATAATCTACTAATTAAACAATTTACTTTATGACAAATCCCATTCATTAAGTTCTTGAGGTGTCTGTATCACATTTTCAACCATCAAAACTCGGTAAAATTTGAGAGAGTCAAATTTGGGAGACCCTAACAGAGTCCCTCATGCAATGCCTGATTACATAAAGAAAGGGTTGCAATGTTTTTCTGGGATTCCTGAAGGGTCAATAAGTAACTACTTTTTCTTCAAGCAAAGAAAGTTATTTTTCCTGAGATATGTTTTCCTTTCATTCAGAACTGGCTATTAGACACAAGTGTCACACAAATATCCTAATAAATTTATATTGTTTCCTTTGGAAGCACCTTAAAAACCTGACCATTTTTTCATCAGTAAAAATTACCTGCTTTTTGCATCAATTTCTAGAGATTTAGGAAACGTTATCATTTAAATCTCAAGGTTCTATACTGAACTGCAAATCACAAGGATTACATTACCCTATTATCCATGACAATGAAGTATTTACAACATCAATCACAATACCTTAGACAAATATTTTAACTCATTAAAACAAAGGTTTTTTTGTAAGATAAATCTAATCTAAAAGATTATAATTCAATTAATAATTTTAAATTCAAATTATAATCTGCCTAAGACCATCTTCCCAGCATAAGCCACTTAGAGCCAGAACTTGTAGTTTAAAACTTCTGTGAAAATTAACTATTTAAGCCTCATCAAGACAGGGCAAACCTTGAAGTCCTACATCTGTAAGCACTTCATTATATTTGGATTACTTAATATAAGAAACCAACTTTTAAACATATCTGAAATCCAAGACTGCTTCTCTTATCTTCCTTGCCTTTATAATTAATCATTCATAAATTGGTCAGATTCTGCTTAGCTTGATCCAAACAGAATCACAAAACTCTGAATTAAACACTTCATCTTACTGAGACATTGGAACAAAGTTACTGAGAACCACAACCAAAACCAACTGTGAGGGAGGAAATCTCTTCACCCATTCAATTATCACACATTTCTTCACAGTCCTCCTTCCAACCCTGTGGGCTGAACATGTTGTGAGTACTAAAAATGAAGAAGCAAATGCTACAAATGACTGTATTTCTATAAAATTACTCTTCGTGGCCTCTTATCAAACTAGCAAATCTCTATCTCTCCAAAGCCACTGCAAAATCAGCTGCAGGATGGAAATCTAGGAGAGAGGATTGGCAAAACTACACAGCAACATTTTTTTAATGTGTGGCTGTTTGCACATACAGGGAATAATTTGGAATTGAAATTTGTATTTGTCCCCAAACTGCAATATTCTGGCAAAAATGACCATTTGTAATTCTGTCACTGTGCCAACTGCAAGACTACGAAGTGATTTAATTAAACACTGTTACAATGTACTCGTGCACAGACTTTGTGTGCCCATATTCTAAACAAATCATCCTTATTACCTGCAAGAGGAATATTCTGTGACTTTTATCAATCTCACAATTTAAGCTCTCAGGCTGAGAACTCAAGCCATTATTGTTGGTTAACTCCTCAGTTACAATAACACTCAAGACAATTTAATCTTGATTAAAGAAAAAAATCCAAAACAAAATTCCTGAGGTTATTTTTCACCTGTAAAATTAATCTGCAATTTCTGCAGATAAATCAACCCCGATATTTAAAAGCAACTGCCACAAGAATTTACAGCTGCAGGTAGAAACAGGCTTAGAGTTTCTGTCCTGAAGAGCAACAACTTCCCAAGGACAGTTTTTTCCATCAGACTTTCACTAAACACAACAGTACAGCCTTTGTACACAGACTCCAACCTGAGATTTAGTAACTGTGATTTTCCTATCACTTAATCCCATTTAAACTCTAATGAACAACCTTCTCTAAGGTATCCCACAGCTCATTCACAAGGCTCATCTGTGTGATGATGAAAGAACCTCTACCAGAACCCTAATCCATGTTTTAAAAACCCAAACCAAGCACTAAAGAGCATTTTAGTGAAATATTCAGCAAGAGAAATGAGAGAAAACAGGAATGTTAAAATTATGGGCACAATCTGCTCAGTATCAGTTTTCTCAAATAACATGAAATTAACTTGCACTAGAGAATGTATTTAATCTCCTAAATATGAATATTTATTAAATGAAATTTTCTTATGGTGATATTCAGAGGAATAAAGATTAAACTCCACTACCAAGCAAGAAGTTGTCACACCCAGCTTTCCCCACCCTTTATGGCTCAGTATTTTATACATTATCAGTTAATATTCCGTGAACACAAAGTTCTCTCCTTTGTGTCCAGTTTCTTTCTGAACACCCCGTGTTACCATAATTATGAATTCCCAAAAAGAAAGCTGACTTGAGATGGCCTGGATCCCCCTCTTACCCATCCAGAAGGTCCATGGTCGTGGTGGTAACCTCAGTGAAAAGAAGGATCTTTCCCAGCTTCTTGGTTTGAAGATTCTCCTGATAGGTCTTCAGGCTGAAATGTTCTGAGGAGAAACTTCCCATCTCCGTGATCACCGGCATCAGGGATGGAGTCACTTCCACTCTGGACTCACAGGATGAAACAAATTTCAGAGAAACCTTGCTGGATGCCCTTAATCCTTCAGCATCCACGTTTCCCTCCAGCCACTTGAGGAAAGCAAGGTGGATTTCCTGTGGGCAAGGGCAATAAAACAACACAGATCACTCCGTGTGAAGACACACGAACATTCTTCCAAGAACATTTTTATTTAAGCAATCACCTACTTCAAAACAGGAAAATTAACTCCATTTCCTCTCTGAAGAACAAGATTTGCTGCTTGTCCTAGTCCAGCCTGGCCTGACTACTTGGCACTGCCCTAGACTCGAGACCAGGCTCCTTAGCAGATTAATTAAACTTAATTTTTCTCTGTAGCAGGGTTTGCAGTGGTCTTCCTACATCCTGAAGCATGGAGTGCACACATTCATCTACATCATGCAGGATTTTCAGTGAGCTGAGATTCTCTGCTGGAAGATGCCCTTTAGTCCATCACTGAGACTCGATTTAAAGGCTAAACCAGCAGTTAAGAAAAACATTTACTGATTTCTCAGTGGAATATCTGCTCAAATGGCTCATACCTTCAGCCAAGGGATGGTTTACTACTATTAGTACCCTGAACCAACAGTTCCACATTCACTCTTTCTGGAGATAACTAATTCTGCTTTGAGAGATTTCTCAAGTAGTGATATGAAACTGAGATATGAAATGTTTGCCATGTCTTTATGAACAGCCACAAACACAGATTCTGGGACTTTTTCTTGCTCAGTGTGCAGCTTAAATTTCCAAGAGTCAAAGTTGTCTTTTATACGACAAATGAAACCACAAAAAATTGTGGGTTTAATTCGACTGGAAATAGCGCACTAGTGACTCTTGCCCCCAAATTTTCAAAAGGAAGAGATCTGATTTTTAAATAGAGGTTCTAACCAAGCCCATGCCCCTCATTCCCATCACTGCTGTATCTGGGAACTGGAACACATTTCCTGTGTGAGTGCTGAAGGCAGGACTAAGCTCTCCTGCCCTTGAACAAGATGTCTCTGAGCTCCAACCCAACTCTTCAAAACCCACAAACCACAGATTAAGAGCAAACTTCCCATAAATAGTTATCTATCCAAGGAATGACTCCTCTTTTCCACATCCCACTGTTGTACCTGCAGAAGGAATGAGAGAAGTGCTGCTGTTCCCAACACCTTCCTCTGGATTTTCCACCTCCAGAAATGAAATATTCTCAAATTTCACAGACTTTGCTGCCTGTGCTGAGTGTCAGCACAGGGGCTGGTTCTCAGCCCTGCAGCACCAGTGGCAGAGCAGGACACACAGAAATGAATACCTTTTCCCAAATTCCATCAGGCACTCACTTCGAAGTCCCAGGACAACCTAAGACAGACTCAGCAGCTAAATGTTAGTTACAGAGAAATTACTTCTCATTTCTTGCTTTTCTAGAGATCCCTCTGAATATTTTCTGTCTAAATTCTTGGATAAAATACACTTCAAATATTTCCTTTCCCCTCTTTTTTATTTTCTGCTATGCATCATAAATGATGATGTGATGATGATTTAAGGTTTTGTGAGCATTTCTCTCACTTGCACCTTCACTCAGTGTAACACCAGAGCTTTGACAGACTAAATAAATTCCTTACACATTATCCTACTTGTTTTACATACCCACAGTAACTGATTGGCTGTAACTGATATTTAGAAAAATTACAGCTTTCATTTCTGTCAGGGAGAACATGGAAAAACTGTGCTTAATCAGGGAGTGTTTTCCTATTGCTTTCCAAACACAGAAGTTCCCTCAGCAGAACTGGATGTGCAAGTCTTACACACAGAAACATAATTTTAACTCACCAAAGGGTGGGTTTACAGTCTTACAGAAATTAAGTTACAAAATAAAGGTGATTAAAGTGTCCTTCCATTGGAAATAAATAATGAAAGTGCTTGGGGCTGTGTCAAAAATTCTGGTGTGTTTTGTTTCTGAAATGAACAAAACACCTATTTCTGAGTGATGTTATATTATTATAAATATGCCACACAACTCCAACCATTTACCCCCCTGAGTATATTATTTCAAGTGATTTTTTCCTACAGATTTTAGGCAAACTTCTCGATTTCATTGCTTCTAACACACACTGAAGCATTTAAGAGTTGTTCTATGTGTATAATTCTCAAGCTGATTTTCCCCCATAATGTCCATGTGCTTATTGAGCTGATCAAAAATATAAACACAAGGAATACACAATCAAGGACAGGGATTTTTACAAATTCCTAAGAAAATATTGGTTTGCATGTTTAACAAAGTTTCAAGTGCTGGTCATGGTAGAAAAATTAATTTTTACTGTAAGAACTTCCTTCACACCAAGTTCCAGGAACAGGGATGCTGAACCAGTGAGTTGTGGTCTCCACAATTATATTGGCAGAGAAAAAAATAACATCATTGTACAATGAAATAAACTTATATAAGAAGTCAGGGTTAATCTCTGCTTCAACTCCACTGAACAGGAATATAATCATGTCAGAACTGTGTGGTTTAACCCGAGGGTCCAGCTGGAATTCCCAACCTCTCCTATCCCAACAGCATCCGCCGTTCTGCAGCAGCCTCTGGTGGCCACTGACACTAGAAGTGTTGGCTCAGGAACCTCCTGGACACCTCTGGGACCAGCCCAGGCATCCAACACCAGGGCAGGGAACACCCAAAGCGCTGGACACGGCTTTCCCTGGCTGTTACGGAAATCCTGAAAGATGCTGCTCCAAGTTTTAATGGGTTGTGGAATCCCAGAAGCTGCAGCTGTTCCGTGTCCAGGCTCTGACAGGATCTGCAGCTACTCACACACAGAGTCATGGAAAAAATGGATTCCCAACCTACCAGCGACATACTTTGCAAATTTAATATCTAAACTCATTGTAGGGTGGCACAAATAAATTCTGAAAGGGTTATTCATCGGGTTTGGGCAGGATAATTGAAGCCAAGCCAAATTTAATTTCGTAGAATTGTAGAATCCCAGAATGGTTTGGGTTGGAAGGGATTTTAAGGATCATCCAGTGCCACCCTTGCCATGGGCAGGGACACCTTCCACTGTTCCAGGCTGCTCCAAGCCCCAATGTCCAACCTGGCCTTGGGCACTGCCAGGGATGGAGAATCCACAACCTCCCTGGGCACCCTGTGCCAGGGCCTCCCCACCCCCACAGGGAACAATTTCTTCCTAATCTCTAATTTAATCCTGTCCTTTCTCATCTTAAGGCCATTATTTCCTATAAAGCCGTGGGGTTTTTCTTCCAATCACACTTTTCACATGTACATTGCCTAAAGCAAAGACATCCCCCCTTCTTTTTCAAAGTAAGACTGAAATTTGACATCCCAACCAAAAAACTCTGCGACAAAAAACTACTCAGCTTTTCACAGTTAAAATATTCATTTATGAGTTTAATATTTATAAGGAGAAAATTTTTCTACCCATATTTTAAATGGTAAAAAATATAATTTCAATGCATTATAAAAAAAACAGTTATCAAATGCAGAAAAGCACTGCACCAACAAAACAACTCCCTTCTCACTAATAAATTCTCCCCACTCCAAAGCTCAATTTAAATCCCTTAAAGAGAAGCAAGGAGAGATTGGGAATTTCCAAGCACTGATGTGTACCCAGGGATACACCAGGAAAATTCTGATTGTCAGACTGAGAGTGGCACTGAATGAAGAGTTCTGAGCAAGAAGAGAGATGTAGAGGACATTAATTTCCAAAATTCCCAGAAATACAAAGTTAAGCTACTGCACACTCCAGACCCTCAGCTCCTCCACTCATCAGCACAAATTGCTCGCTGTGGTAATTGTAACATGAAGAAGGAAGAGCAAAAGCTGTATTTTATTTATGATTTCACATCTGCTTGCCATGATTTTAAGAGCTTGGTCAGGTGTGTGCAGAAACTGCTCCCTAACCAAAGTTTGCTTTTGCTGTTTAAAATTCTTTTTAATTTCATAATCATTAAGTTTCACTTTTCCCTAACGCTCACTTAGAGGTTGAGACTGAACAACAAGGAGGAAAGAGGGAGACAAAAACCAGCTGCATATGGACCCTTCTCTGTTGTAGTATAGAATAACACAAAATTACAGCTCCTGATGGAGAAGATTTTATTTGCACCTGGGCTCTGTCAAATAATGCACCGAGCACATAAACTCCCACTTAGAATGGTTGGAAATAAACCCAAATCCAAGAACTTTACTCTTACAATCTGTTTATCTAGATAGGATTTGGATGTATTTTCTTATCAATATGTTCATGTACACATATAAATGCAAATATCTCTCACTGGGCAGATTTGGGAGCTGCTCTTTCCCCCCAGACTCCAACGATGGGCCTGGAACTCCCTATCAATGAAGTTCTTTGTTGAGACAAAATTCAGTCACAGCCTAAATTCATTTGGTTCCTATTAAAAACATGGAGGTGAAACTAAATGAAAGCTAAAAACACAATGCCACAAACCAAGCATTTTACATCAGCTCCCTCCTCTGCTCTGAGGGAAAAGGAGATGATTTCAACCAGTGATGCTCTACCTGAAGACTCAATATTGGGATTAAAATATTATACTTTAGCTGTGCTTGTGAAGTGAGGCCAAACATTCACTTTCTGGAGATACAGAACATGATTTAAAAACTTTTTTCCTTCCTTTGCATAAAATGAAATGATTTCCAATGAACTACCTCTATTTTTGCCTCACTGTACTTGAGAAGTTTGCAGCTGATGCACTGATTCATGGAGTCATTAGATGATATATTTATTTATATATATATTTATATTTGTAAACTGCAAGTAATTGAAGATTATACAGGCTTAAAGCACCAGATTTTTAGAGGAGCCTGTTTGGAGCAAACCACATTTATCACACCTCCAATAGGGTTAAAATCTGCTTTTTTTTCAGAACTGCCTGTTCCCAAAGGAGCATTATACAATTCAAGTAGGATCTCAAATGTATATATTTCATCCCTGTGGATTCTCTATTAGCACTGACAGAAAAGAACATGTTTTAAAGAAGAGTTGGCCTCTGAGTTCAACTTTAAATATAAAAATTCACACACACATAGACGCATGGAGACAAAAAATACCTCCATGCCCCCTTTGTCCTACACAGCTTTGCCCAACAGCCCTGCAGGTTTCAGGGTGTTAAATTTAAATGAACCACTGGAGAGCTTCCACAGCATCTCTTGAATCCAAATGAAAAATATTTAACATCACACACCCAAACAAAATACATATATATATACATACACACATATATATGCACTCACACATAAATATAATTTATTTCTATAAAATATATATTTATCTACTCTAAATATACATAATATGTAGGAAACCTGATGTTATCTACTATCCTTACTCATTTCAAATCCTACCATGTCTATATTACCTTTTAATGAGGCTTTGTAAAATACTATACATTAAGTTGACTGCCTCAATCTTTCATTAAAATGCATTACTTTCTCTTAAAAGCAAAGTACAACGACTTTTCCATTAGGAAAAGACTGAAAAATGAGAGTAATAAAAAACCAAAACACAAAAATTTAAGAGAGAAATGAGGAAAGATCATCTCTTGGTGATCACAGAGGAACTGGAGAGGATGATGAACAGGTATTAGATCTCATTAGATAATAATAATAATAATAATAATGATAATAATAATAATAATAGTCCCCAAGTTGTACACCCACGCCCCGAGTCCTCAGTGCTGCCCTTCCAGACTTAAGGAAGTGCAAGGCTGGAGATGGATTTTATAACACCTGGAACAAAGAGAATAAACAGAACTTTTAAACACAAAAACCTATTTACAGCACATTCAGAATCTGTTTGGAAATACACGAAATATCAAAATTAATTCATTTTTTAGGAAACTTATTGAAAACTCTTTTAATGTTAATCATTTACAACTGATTTCAGGCCATTATTTTCACCAGTGTTTTTTCAGTTCACAGTGTAAAAATCTCAGGAAGGAGAGAAATTCCCATTTCTCTACTCCCTCCTTTCCCCATGGCCTGAAGAACTTCATAAAGATTTTATTGTCCCACAACTGAGGCACATTTTCATTTCATGTTCTCGTGTACTGGAGTTACTTGGCTGGTACTTGCTGTGCATTCCCAGGATTCTGCACAGCCTGCAAATCTGCTTCAGTTTATTAATAATATTTTTATATTTCCTAAACTGAGACACGGTGCAAAACAGGAAATTTTGACTGCCCAATGCACAGAAGAACATTTAGAAAGATGGTAGGGTTGGTAACTTTTTGAATTCCCAACTAAGCTGATTTTTAGGAGTCTCCAGTGGTTTGGGTCACTTTAGTCTGTGACGTGCTTTTTGAAGAGAGGCAGAAAAAGCTCATCATTTGTGAAAGATCATCCCAGAGACTTATTCAAGAGCCTTATTTTTGTCTCCACTCTTTGGTGTGTTTTTAAAAACAAGTATTGCATTACATAAACACAGTGCATCATCTCAGCAGAAACAGCCACGGAGAGACGTGGATCCATTTTCCCAACTGATATGTGGAATGCTTCATCCAAAAAAGGGCAAGATTTTTAACAAAGTGCTGCAAGGTATCCTTATCCTTTTTATTGCAGCCCCATTGCTTTGAACACGAAGCATCTTAGATTTCAAGCCATGCCTGGACTACACGTCCAGCAACTGCTCATAAATCCCTGCCTAAATCTGAATCCAAAATTAAATTTAGCTTTAAAAAGCACCGTATGTAGGCAGAAAATTCATTCATCCAACGTGCAGCAGCCCATCCTGGGAAACAGGCAGCAGGGCCCAGGTCAGGATTCACCGACTGACGAAAAACAAGTCAGGACGTTACTTTTTGTAGAGAAAATAATGAAAAATAAGAGTCAATCAGTTAAAAATAATACAGAAAAGAAATTAACTGTGGTCTTCACGTCAAGTTTGTTATATCTGCATTTCTCCTGGCTTCAGTAGAGAGTTCCACTTGGGAACTGGGATGCCAGGAGGCACAAATAGGATGGGAATAGGTGCTGGAGGTTTGCTCAGCGCAAACCAGAGCCGAGGGGAGGAACGAGGAGGAGGCCGTAAGGTGCATCCCAGATTTTGCTTCCCTTCCTTCCTCAGCTGCGGCAGAACAGTCTGGAAACAATCTTCCCAGCAGCTGCTCTCATCAACAAACTGTTTATTGTAAGAAAGTGGCTGGGTCAAAGGCTAAACGTCATCCAGAACTGAAAGCGTAGCTGTAAAAAAAAAAAAAAAACAAAACCAAAAAAATCCTGGGGCCGTCCATGAACGTGGAAAAAAAGCCCATGGCATTGGGAAGAGAACCATATTCCATCTGAAAGGCCAACAGTCTACTTAAACAAAAACTCCTTAATTTGATGGAGCAGGTTTTTTTTAACATTGCACTCAGTTCTTGGAGCAGGCTTTTATAACATTGCACTCATTTCTTGTGGCTCGCTGATTTTGAGGCCTACAAAAACAGATGAGGCCTGATAAAAACAGAATTTTGAGGCCTGATAAAAACAGAATTTAAAAATCAGTCTGTATCTTGTGGTTGAAAAGAGCAAAATGGAGTTGTGGTAAAATATTCTAAAATGTTTTATTAGTGCTAAGTCAGCTCCATACCCACACACGACAACAAAATAAGGACTTCTCTAATTTACGACAAATGCACCGCTGACACGTTACGCAAAAAAACCCAAGTTTAGGCTCAGTATCAGTAAAGAATAAAATTTTACTTTAAAGCAGAGGATACTAAAAATCGCAGGACAAAATCTCATTGACCAGCCTGCAGCTTTGAATCTCAGAAATGAAAGAGTGCATGAGCAGCTACGAGGGGGGAACTGGTGCCACAGCAGTCCCGTAATTGGGACACGTTTGGTGCCCCAGCCCATAAATCTGCCCTGGAGGGAAAAGGACCCAGAGGAACAAGGTCCACCTTTGACACAACATCACCACGGAACACTTCACCAAAAGGCTGATAAATCAGAGGCCTGGGAGCTGTTGATTTATCCTACCAGAAAAAGGTGCGAGAAATTACGGGTCGGGCGTTTAATTCTTCGTGACACCTACTTTGTAATGAAATTGTGATTTTTTTTTTCTGAAGGAAAAATGTACAGTAAATTGAGCCTATGTGCAACTGGGCTAAAAATAAGCCCAGGGAAACCACGCAGAAAGGAAAAGACATTCCACTTTTGCACTAAAATCTGAGCATTATGCATATTAAACTGGGTTGATTTTTTTTTTTTTAATTATATAATCAAAGTCATGTTTGGAAGAATAAATTAAGATATAAATCTAACCTTAAATGCTGTACACATATATATTAAATTACTCTCAAAAGTATTCTGTATGGACTAGGAAAAAAATACAGAAGAATTTTGTTCTCAGCTAATAGGGCAATAAATTAGATGCAATATATTCAGCAGCTAAAACTGGCTCTCTTAAACAGCTATCACATAATACTATTTTTATTTGCTACCAAACATTTTTTTTTTTTTTTTAACTAAGAACAAAATTGTTTGTTGAAAATCTTGGAATTAGTAGAATGAGTTAAGTAAATAAAACCTAAAAAACCATTTTTTCTTCGTACTGATAATACACAATTCTTAGCTGAAGGCTTTCCATCAGGTTTGTTTTGCCTTTCAGCAGGGTTACACACATCAAATGTGAATGAATTTAGTGTTCATGAATATGAAATAGCAGCACAGGAGCCAAAGATTCTCCTCTTAGCACTGCAAACACGCTCTAAACCCCAACTACAAGCTTTCAGCTGGACCTCATTTTTGCCTCTTCTGAGAAAAAAAAACCCCTCTCAGCTCTGTCACACTGGTGGGGTTTTGGAGCTAAAGAAATGTCTGTGAAATATTAAGGTGAAACCACAACACATTTTCACGTGTACCACGACTCGGCGATTACAACGCAGCCCCGTCCCTGAAGCTGCACGGCTGATGTTCAACACGGACCATGGATTTTGTATTCCTGCCTAAAACACATTCAGGCTGACAGAGTCATTTATAAATTACAAAAGGAACATCTTGGAAAGGAAGACTTTCTTGGGAATTATATGCTATAATGGCAGGAATACACTTGGCCTGTTATTCACAGTACACCTACTGCAAAGACAAAACCCAGTATTAAGTGAACACTGACTAACTTTCATTTAAGATCTCTGCTAATCAAAGATATTTTAAAAAAATTAACATGACAGCGTGGGGTTTTTTTTTAAAAAGTAAAAAAAAAGGAAGTTAAAAACAATTTTTAAAAAGTAAATCTGCTTTTTATTTAACGGAGTATCAAAGAAGCTTCATGCTTCAAAAATACATCGTATACATTAAAGCAATATAAAACTTAAGACAGCAAATGGAGAACCCTGAAAGAAGCCTCAATAATGTCCAGTTTATCAGAAATTGATAAATTTTTCTTACAAAACATGGGAACAAAATAGAGTATTCAATCTGCTGTGACACCAAGTTGTAAGAGTGGATAATACAAATTCCATTTACAGCTATCCCAGCTATGTGGGTTTTAGCTGGTTGTAATTATTTTCTCCTTTTTCGGCCTTTCCAGGTTTAACACTTTCTCCTGCTGGGATTTAACCTTGTTCAGAGCAAAAGGAGCAAAATTTTTCCCTCAGACGAAACCCAGGAAGATGGAGACCAATCCTACGTTGCACTTTGGATTTAAGGATTTCAGGATCCAAGAACGAGCTCCAGAGCCTCTGTAGAGAGCTGAAGGTATTTCTGCACTGCCCAGGGAGAAATGGGGAAAGAAATGCCCCAAATTTAATTTCTGCTTTAAAATCGGACATAAAACTTATTTAACTCTCACAGAAATAAGGCCAAACTTTAGGGAACAAACCCAGGGTTTTCCTCAAGTGGAACACACCACGAGCTCCTACTCCACAAGGCCATGTTTGGATTTTCACGTCCAAAGTCCAAGCTCAGGACTGAAATTCAGGATTTTGGGAGCGACTTTGGGAATTGAGGCACTCAAAGAATCAGAAGAGGACAGACCTGAGGCCGAGGCAGGGCATGGGAATTGTTCTACAGACCCCCACACAGGCAGGGAGGAGCATTTCTGACAATGGCACGTTCTTTATCCCCAAGGATTTTGGATTCTCCTGACTCGTTTCTGAGGACAACCACCTGTTCCTGCCCCTGCAGACATTTGTGCCCCACCACAGTGAACAGGAGTTCATCCAAATGGCAACACTTCAAGCAGAACACAGCCCAAAGAGAACTCAAATTGACTAAAATCAAACCACAGCGCTGGCAAACACCTCTCACTTCTGTTTTTTGAGACTCATCTGAATTGCACACCTGAAAAAGATGACTTCTCCCATTAAAATTTAGTATTAATCCAGGCAAGGATTCACTTCATTCTCTCCAGGTTCTCGACTTCAGAAGTGTTTTTGTGTCAGTCCTTGCTTTTGTAGGACTGTCCTGACCTTGGCTATTTTTCTTTTTAGTGTCACAAAAGCATTCAAAATTTTTAATTCTTCCACAAATCCACTCCAAAGATGAACTTTTAACTGACTGAATATGAACCAACTTTGTTGAAAGTTGTTATATTACAATAGTCTCAAAATGAAGCACGAACTTCTAAACATAAATTGTCCTGAAGGAAAAAGTTTCAGGGATTACTCCAATCAGTACTAAAAAACAAAAAAATGTGTCTAAAATGCACTTGCAGAATAGCTGCACACAAACTAATGCACTCAAACTAGACAAAATCTATGTGACATTTATCACAAAATGTCACATAAATTTTGTCTATCTTGTGTCTATTTTGTGACAAAATCTATCAATATGTGACATTCAGCTATTAATTTATCCTCGATTAAATAAGGACAGTTTGTATCTGTTTCTTGAACATAATTGCTGGGGAAACAGAAGACTGTGAGCAAAACAATTACTATTTAATTTTGAGTTTAAAGTTTGATATGTGCTTTCAGTTTGTCAAACTAATAAAAAAAGAATCAGGATTGTGACAGTGGCTGGTAAAGTTACACTTTACTAGCAAATTATCAAATGCTTCTAAGAAAAAGAAATGTCCTTGAACAGATGGAGAAACTGTTTTGAATGGAGCAATAAGGGCAGCAATAATTACATTAAAGTTTACTGCCATTCAAAAAAGTCTAATTGGCTAATCCTGGGCTGCTAATTAGACAGAGTGGATTGTGTAGGATAGAAAAAAGCTTGAGAATATTTAGAGAAAAGTCCACTTCCACCTCCAAAAGTGCTGCAGAGACACCAAAACCAAATCCTTATCTTTTCTGTCTATTCAGAAATACCATTGGACTGAAACTCCAAATCCTAGATTTACCCTCCCATGTGTGCTTTAATATAATGTGTTATTATCAATATATATTAATATCAATATGTGCTATTCATATCAATATGGCTAAAACAGGTAAAAAGAAAAACTTCCCATCACTGCAAAAACCTCCCAACTACAGTCATTTAAAATAACAACAGAAATATTCTCAAGACAGAAGTACAGCTTTAAATGTCTCCAGGTATTTCTAACAAAACCTTGGAAATTTAAACATTTATAACCATTTGCAGCTCATACTGCTTATGGTAACTTTGGGAAAGTGCCCCCCTCTCTAAGGAAGGAAAAAATAAGAATTAGTATTTGCTTTCAGCTGCTTCATTTTCTTTTCCATCAGCAAATAATTGTACTAAGATATCAACGCCTAAAATACGGTTTAAAAAATGGGAAAAATAAGCAGGTAAAAGTTCTCCCTGCAGCTGCTGTTCCTGACAAGGAGCTGTGGTACATTCACTGCTTGGAACACCAACAAGTCCGTCTTGGAAAGAAGAAATGTCTTCCAGACCAGAAAAATGCAGCGGTAATTGCTCACTTCGTGTAGTAAGTTCTAAAGTCAAAACATGCCAGATGTAATTTTTTATTTAGATCTTGACAATCGGGCATCAAAACACAATTATTTTCCCTTATCTTGCAAAAGAATTTCAGAAATACCTCCTGGAGTTAATTTTCATTGATTCTGACTCCATGGAAATGCTGAAACATGCTGCTACAAAATAGTTCTTAAAACTCTTGAGGATCTTAAGATGTTTTCCAGTTCCTAAAACCTGACTTTATTCCATAGGCAGAGAGGATCCAGGCACAGCTCTTTAAACTGAGGCACTTTCTGCTCTTCCTTTGAATTATTTTAATAATGAGATCAATGTAACTTTCTGCTTCAGTTATGACCTATTCATCAGATGAATGGTAAATTACAAAAGAAATTGTGATTGATTTCTTTGTTGCAAGTGTAACATCAAAAAACTATCACCAAAAAAAAGGAGCCATAAGAGCATTGTTCAGTAATCCACATTAATATCCATATATATCCATAACCTCTCTTTCTTTCCCTCAGCAAACGAAAATGGCCTCATTTTTATTTAGATTCCCTGTCTGAAGTGGTTAAGACATGGAATTCTGTAAGTATGTCTATACTAAAGGGCCAGAAGCTGACTAAAAATTTACATGTGGGTTGTTTGTCCAGCAAATGTTTGAGACTCAGCAATCTGTGAATCCACTTCTAAAGAATCTGGTTTTTAAATGATCTGAACTCCAAATTATAGTTCTCGCCACGTGCAAAAATCATAAATTTACTACAAGTAATACTCTCAAACTGACAAAAAGATTCTTTTCCATGTTAAAATCTCCTCGATACTGATCCTGCTAAGGCTTGGCCTTTACTATTATTTTAATTATACATTTATTAGTTTTTATAAATCAAGAAGTGCATTTTGAAAAGTTTGCTGAAGCAGTCCTTAAAACATTTCTTAGATAAATTCAGCAGCACAATTTAGCACAGACTTGAGAAACAACACACACCAGATCAGGAAAGTGATTCTCAATAAAACAAGCTGTAAAAATCCAATGTTGTCCCACATTTTAGTGAAACCATCAGTCCAAAGTAGCACAGTTTTTATAGCTAAAATTATTAGATATGTATATAACAAGTAGCAGCTGTTGGGAATGCTAGAAAATGCAATAATAAAGTTGTTTTCTCTATGTTCAAGCCTTGCTCCTTACCTCTGCTCTTCAGCTGTTGCCCCATTCCCCTCTCTCCTCCTCCCACACAGCCTTTGCTTTTTCATCTGCTATCAAACCAGATCCACCAGCTCTTCCTCCTGCATTTTTTCGCTCCCAAAAAAAAAAAGTTCTTATCCTCATCAGTCAAGGAGCATGCTCTAATTTACACACTCCATGGATAACTCTCATCCCAACTTTTCTCAGGGCTGGAGTTCTCCTCTGGTCTCCTCTGGGCCTCTGGCACTTGATTAATTTTTATTATCTTGTGTATTTAGTAAGAAATGGGGAAAGAAAGGAGATAATTTCTGAAACTGGGGGTGGCCAATGTGGCTCATACAATAAAATTATATAGAGATTTTTTAAAACATGTATTTTTAAACACATATTACCACACATATACACAAGTCTGTATATAGAATTATGGAATTGTACAGATGCAGGACCAAACTTTATCACTGCTGTGGATCCTCTAGGAAATGTTGGCAGAGATAAAACTGCGACCAGCTGAAATTCTTGAAATTAAATCATGTCATCCTGTGAAGAACAGCTCTGTGTGATCTAATTGTAAAACACAGGTTGCCCTGATGCACCTTTACACAGGATACTTTTCCTGGCAGAAGAAAAATACACGTACCATGAAAACAGACAGCACAAGATGTGTTCTGGTTTTTCTCCCTTCTGAGAAAACCTTGCCTCGATATTCCTGTAAATCCTTTGTCATTCATGTCACCAGTCCAAGTGCCAAGTGAGTACAGTGGTTTATTAAACTGGAACACGTTCTGCTTGTTGGGAACACCCACTGCAACCCCAAAACAAGAGCTTTCACAGGACAGTTGCAGTAGAAACTACAGCAAACGTTCTGATTTAAGCTAACAGCTGTTCTTTAATCAGCTTTTCACTCTAAGAACTGCATGGTGGCAGCCAGATAGGCACATGCCAAGTTCCACTCCCCCTGCACCTGGAAATTCATGATTTCCTCTACATGCCAGAAATCATTGCTGAAAGTGAACTGTCCAAGGATAAACATGACAGAATCTCTAAGGCAGTCACTTCCCCATCAACTGCTGGCACAAGGCACACCTGATAACGTTTTTTTGGAGTCTTTGTCCAGTGACAAACTCTGAGAACACCACAGTGTCTTTTCAATCAGTAACTCTAATTAAACTTCCATCTTAATGCTACAGAATAAATCCAGCTTGATAAACCTAAATAACAAACTTTGTGTTGTGGATAATTATTTTTCTGATAACATTACTGCATAACTGAATTACCAAAGGAATAAAATATACACTCAGAAGAGCTGAATGTTGCAAACGCAGTGTGTCAAAAACAGCTGAAGTTTGCAGTTTTATCTTTTTTGAAGAGCGATATAAAAAGATGTTTCTATTTCCTCTAGGTTATACATATTCATTTATCCATCTATTTATTCAGCTTATCCCTTCAATTTAAACAGATATTAACTAAACACATATTGTGGCCATAAATTGTTGAGAAGTGCAGCTACAGAAGGAGCCCTGATGAAACAGTCAGACACCCGCTACAACAATTTCCCATTGTGGGAAGGAGGCGTCATTTCTGAGCAATGGTAACTCGAGAGGACCTCGCCGGGCTCCAGCTGATGCCAAGCCTGCTCTCATTTTCCCAGTCTCACTTCCATAAATTAGCTGCAGGCCCCACGGACAGTCAGGGAATCTTGAGGGGTTTTTTATGTTTGGAAATCCTCCACTTTTGTCAGATCTTCACCAGTGAGGTCAGAGCGGTGCCAAACGGCCGCGGATCCGGGGCGTCTGTCACACGTCAGGGATTCCTGCTCTCCAAAAGCCCATCTGCTCCAGGCAGCCCTGACTCCAAAGGCTTTATCACGAGTGCTGAAACAAAATCCACACCCAGGCACTTGCACTGCAGCCTTCACACCAAGGCAGAATGTGACACCTGGGTTTGGATCAATCTGCCACCACGGGTTTGACTTTTTAAATTTAGATTCCCGCTACAAACTCCAAGACAAAACTAAGAAAACTCAACCTCACCACTCTGCTGAGTAACCTGTACTCAAGAAATACTCAGGCCTGGTGCTGCTCTCGGTCATCTCAAGAGTGAGAAGTCAGCAGCAGACCGAGGTCACAAATATTTTAAATATATATTACATAAGTCATTCTGGGGGGATAATGAAATTTTCCATTCTCTCCAGTACAGAAGGAACACGCCTGGTGAAGAAAGTGGTTGTGAAGTATCATGCACACTGACTTGAAGCCAGCCTTGAAACATGAGAGAATCCAATTCCATGAGTGGCACTTTGGTCAGATGCCAGCACATCATAATTTCATATCAGAGTTAACTCCACAGAAAGATTAAATGCTACTCGGTACAAAAGGCATTAACTTTTAGTTCTCACAGCAGCATAAAGCTCCTCTTTATGGAGATTGCTATAAACAACGTATTTTCTTTCACTCCCCAAAGCTTCTTGCATTTTCCAAAAACATTTATTGAATCAATGCATAGCCCAAAAGTTGTTTACAAACCATAATGCAAAATAAGAATGCTGTTCATTATTTTGTGGCTACAAATGTGCTTCGTGCTTGTTTAACAGGAACAGCATGTTTGCTGCCATCCTGCAAGAAGGAAAACAAAATCTGAAGTGTAAAATAGAGGGAATATTTGCCAGATCTCCCTTTCCCTCTCCCCTAAATACATGGCAAATATTCCCTGAAGATAAGCAGCAAAAAAGGCAAAGGTATCTTTAACCACCACCTGGAATTACTTGGCTCCACATTTGGAGCTGCCTTCATCTCCCATCAAGATTTCTTAATTGGAAATGTTTTGCTGTACTCTGACACTACATGCCACCGATTCCTGTGGAATTTCAAAGGCTGTTTTAAAACTGAGGAAATCTTATACAGGGCAGTTGCTGCAAACATGCAAAGATATTTTAATGCAAATCTATATACAACACACTATCCATAAAATGCTTTCCATCCCTCCCTTGTTTTTCCCCTTGAAATCCAGCTCAGAAGTGTCCCCTGGTGGCAAACACCTTCCCCTCACTTCGGGAGCTGTAGGAAAAGTCACTGGATCCAGCTTTGGGAGCAAGAGATTCCTGGTGATTTTAATAGAATGGCAACACTACTGTGGCTCAGCTGGGCAGGGACACTGGTCAGTACTGGAGTCACTGGTGAATGCACTGGAAATACCTGCAGCATCCCAGTGCTGCCTCAAAAAACAGCTCCAGGGAGAAGGCTGAAGAAAGTTTCGAAAGTCAACAATTTAGGAGATAATCCAGCCTTCTAATTATTAGAAAATCCCAGAGTGGTTGGATTGGAAGGGACCTTAAAGCCCATCCAGCCCCACCCCTGCCATGGCAGGGACACCTCCCACTGTCCCAGGCTGCTCCAAGCCCCAGTGTCCAACCTGGCCTTGGGCACTGCCAGGGATCCAGGGGCAGCCACAGCTGCTCTGGGCACCCTGTGCCAGGGCCTGCCCACCCTCCCAGGGAACAATTCCTGCCCAAAATCCCATCTAATCCTGCCCTCCTTCACCTTAAAGCCATAATTACAGGAGGCAGCAAGAACAAAGCTCATTTGTCAGTCAAATCCTGTTTCCCACCAGGATAAGCAATCTCTCAGCCGACCACTTGAATTTTTTGTCTCACAAATCAGTAAAAAGCCTTTTATAGTTTCACAGCCATGTTGGATTAAAAAATTTGCCTCTGAACAGAGAGCCAGGAGAACTTCTCCAAGAAAGTTTCCTGTGCCTGTGTCTCATGGTTCACCTGCAATAGTCCTCACCATCTTCTTCTCTGTGCCTTTGACCGACAGTCACTACTGCTATTCCTGATGTCACAGCATCATCAAAGCTGGAAGAGCCCTTCAGGATCAGGCAGTGCCACCCCAGCAGCAGCAGCATCACCCCAAACCCTGTCCCCAAGGGCCACATCCAGACTCCTCCTGAACACTCCCACACACAGGGACTGCACTCCCTCCCCGGGCAGCTCATTCCAAGGCCTCACCACTCTCCCAGGGAAATTTTCTTTCCCAGTCTCCAACCTGAGCCTCCCCTGGAGCAATTTGAGGCCATTTCCTCTCCTCCTTTCCCTTGGGACACGGCAGCAGAGCCCGATCCCCCTCCCTGCCCCTCCTGTCAGGAGTTGTGGGGAGCAATGAGGTCCCCCCTGAGCCTCCCCTGCTCCAGGCTCAGCCCTTTCCCAGCTCCCTCAGCTGTTTCTCCCAGGATGTGTTTTCCAGCCCCTTTCCTAGCTCTGTTCCGTTCTCTGGACACAGGCAAAAGGGGTTTTTTTGTTTCAGAATAAAACAATTTTTGAAGGCAAGGTGTTAATTTCATGCCCCTCAGTGATCCAAACAAGCTCTTTGCATTTGAAGGAAAGGACAATGGCATATAGGACATGGAGGGGCTGGAGCATGTCCAGGCAAGGGAACGGAGCTGGGAATGGGCTGGAGCCCCAGAAGTGGCTGTAGGAGCTGGGAAAGGGGCTCAGTTTAAAATGTTCGATACAAATGATGATGTACAAATGATTTATCAGTGATTTATTCAAATCTCTCACATGGTCTGTTTTTCAGTCAACGTTTTTCTCAACCCTTATGTTACTTCTGAGACAAAGAAAAGAGCAAATTTCCTTTCTGGAATAAATCATTCCAAAGAGCTCTTGTTTTGTGTTCTACTGTCTGTAAGGCAGGGATGATGCTCATGCTTTGAGGATAAAAGAAAACAAGCAAATCTCCTATTTTGTAGATTATACACTTTTGGTTCACTTGTAAACCAAAAACTTGAACAGCAACAAAAACTTTGGAGTTTCAGTGTAACTACCCCTGATTTTTAAAAAACCCTGAAGTTGAATCTCAAGCCCTACAACACCCATGAATATGCATGGAAATATTTCAGAAACAATTGCCTCAAAATGCACCCTGAAATCCGGGTTCATTATAGTGTTAGCTGAGAGTTCAAATTTCCCATCCTCAAAGGAAGATTTATTCAGGATAAAGCAACTCCACATTTTCTTGGCTGACATAATGGACCTGGAATTTAAAAGCAGACGATGCCATCCCGGAATAAAGACATGGAAATCTGCTCTGACTGAGCTGAGTCTGCTCCAGCTACTGAGTTACTCAAACACACCAAAAATTTTGAGCCTGAGGAGTTTCTACTCAAGTTTTAAGATGCTTCAGATGAGCAAATGTGTGGCTGTAACAATTCCTAACGGGAATAATCACTATTGGGACAAATCTCATTCTTCAAGGATTAAATCCTTGGTTGGGAACCTCGGAGATGTTACGCTGAAACTCCCGGCAATAAAACACAATCCCGGCGTTTATGTCTGAAAAATTATCCTTGGAGACGGCTGAAAGAGCAAATATTTGAGAGTTTAAGGGGCAAAGCTGCAGAAAAAATCAGATATCTATGCTTGGAGCTGCCACTGAACATGTGGGTGCCAGACACCAGGATCAGAGGGTTTGGACATTGAGTCCACTCTCCCCACAGGGACACGGAATTTCCCTCCCAATTCCCTCAACTGCTCTGCAGCACAGCCAGGAAAGAAGCAAAGACAAAGGTGCTGTGTTTTGGTATCAATACTTGCCTCCAAAATTACATTTAGCATCAAGCTGTGTAGATTTAATTCAACTTTTAACCAGCACTTCAGTTGTTCTTCATTCAACCACTTCGTTGTTGCAGAAAAATTCTCCCTAAGATTTAAACCTCTTAAAGATGGACATGACCATCCACTATTCAGATAACAGAGCTTTCATTTGGATTTAAAATATAATAATTCCAGTTCTGCTCATGTTTTGTTGACTTTTTTTATCCATGCAACAAGACTTTGAATTTTAATTTCCAGTTCATGGACCTTAAAACCACAATGTAAATCCTAAGGAGGTAAAGAAAAGAATTTCCAACCCACCCCTCAGAAACAGCTTCAGATTCCACTGCAAAAGCACCAACCAAGACCCACAGAGTGGAGAGGAAGATCTGAAATTCTTAATAATCAGGTTTATATCAATCAGCAGCATAGGTGTGATGGGATTATTAACAGCATCTCAACAATGATGCAGAAAAACACAGATTGTCCAGGAATTGAAGCAAAGGAAAAGTCAGGAGAGGCTATTTGTTCATAGAATAAAGTTGAGCATTTGATTTGATGCCCACAGTGTAGCAGAAAACAGATCTGGTGAAAGTTCTGTGTGATAAAAGGTGGAAGAGGCACCAAGGGAATCCCAGAGAACAGGGGACAGCTCTGCTGAAAACTGAAGAACAAACTCACCAAAGCAGCACTCAAAACCGAAAAAATTCTGAAATTACCCAAAAACTCCCTCAATTTTAATTTTTTCTTAATGGAGTAGAACATGCAGAGCAAACCCAATTATTATTTCTTCCACATAAGCAAAAGGAGCTTGGAGTTCCTAAAATTAATTAGAAAAGTCTGAGCAGGTGAGGGGTACCAGCAGTTTTTAAACAAAATGGTGCAGATGGAAACTCCAGTTTGGGGGTGAGGAATCATTCCTGAGCTGCCAACTCTTAGGGACAATAAAAGTGTTTGTCATTATTTCTGGATCTGTTAACAGAACCTTCAGCTTGTTTGATCATTAATTGGTTCATTAAGGAATTTTTATTACAGGGAAGTCTAAGAAAATCATCCCAAAATCACTTGCTGTCAATAAAATTAAGGATTTCCTCAAATAATTCACATTTTTGGTATCTCCTGGGAAAGAAAGGACACCTATGGAGAACACGAGGGATGGAGAAAAATAAATAATGTGTGAGAAAGCTAAACTGTTACACCTTCATTATTTATTTTCATGTGCTCTCTCTTCATTAGGAACTGCAGTTGTTACACACAAGTTGGAACTTCCTTTTACACAAGATTCTGGAATTATATCAAGGCCAAAGGGAAAGACATGGAAACAATGACTACACACAGCAAAACTACCATTAAAATCTGTGAATAAAACAATTAAAATCACATTAAACCACATTAAAAACTGATAAAGTTTATGCATAAAATAATCTACTACTCGAATTTGTGAGTAAAAATTTTAAAAACTAATTGTGGTAGAAACTTTAACTACAGAACATGTAGATAAAATATCTTTACTCGATGGTCTGCAACCCTGGAATGAGCCACTAGATGGCAAGTTTGGATAGAAATTAGGTGAATTTCAATTCATGGCACGTTTGGAAAGTCCAAGGGCATTGGAAAGAAACAATCATGAAACAAAATAGTGAAAGAGGAGAACAAAAAAAAGGAAAAGTTCAATAAACAAGCCTGGGGTCTGGAGCACATTTAATATCAGTGAAAAAGGTTTAAAGGGTTTTAGTTTTATTTCCACATTGCCACACAAATAGAGAATCAATTCACACATGGTTTTGAAATTATTAAAATAATTTAAATGTAAACAAGTTAAAATCACTGCTGTATAGATTGCTCACAATTTTCCAGAGCAGTGTCTCCAATGGAGAAGTCCAGCATGGAGAGCTGACTACTGAATTACAAATATTCCCAGGAATTACCACAACATCCTCAGGAATCAAGGTTTTCCCTGTGCAATCCTACACCCTTCCCTATTCACTCCACTCTGCTCTTCCCAAATTCTATTTGATCTTTTGCTGCCAGGCTGTGCAGAATTTTTTACCTCGATTTAAAAGAAAAATAAATCCTGGTTGTTAAAGCAGCTCTTTCTGCAGCTCACTACAGCCTTAAAAAAGAACAGCATGAAAAAGTTCTTACACAGAAATACAGCAAATAGAAACATAGAGAAATTGAGTAAAATTAACCCTGCACGATTTCCCTGTGGTGAAATTCAGAACTCCTCCTAGCAGGGAACAAAACAGTGATGGATTAGAAATTCAATTTTTTGTTTACCTGGAATATCTGCACAAAACTCTCCAAACAAAAATCCCAGACAAAGAAGCAAGGTGGGTTTGAGAGAACACTGAATTTCCCTGGCAGGGTAAATCCCATGATTTAAACCCTGAATCCCCTTACCTCATCTGGAGAGAGCAGGAAAATGGGGGTCAGAGCAGGGATTTCACTCAGTTCACAGCTCAGGCCCAGGGATGTCAGGATCTCCTGGAGAATTTCATATCTCTTGGAATTGCTCATCTTGAGCAAATTAAAATCCTCTTCAGTCTGCACATCCATGGAATTGCTGTCCAGTTCTAAGTGGGCCTGGCAGGATATTAAAAAAAAAAAAAAAATCAGTTTCTAATTCAGGAATCAGAGCTGCCAATACACCACAATTTCCTCTGAAACCTCCCCAAAATTTCCCTTCTTCATAAGCTTCTCCTGGAGGAGTTGATCAAACTCGTATTTCATAACTTAAATTTAACTTTTCTGCATTTTAGGTTTCCTAGAACCAACAGCAAAGTTGGTCATATTCTGGCTTGTACAAGACCAGAATTCCATTAAAATTAAAATGACATGAAAACTGAAATCACATTAAAATTAAAATTACATTAAAATTGAAATTGGAAGGGCTTGATTAGGAGTTGTACGAGACATGGAAAACTCAGGCAAGTCACGTGAATTAAGTTGAAATCAGTGCAGATAGAGAAGTGCTTCTGTCTAAAAAAGTTACTTTCTCACCTGGTAAAAATCACTCCTGATAATTGAAGTAGATGCTTAAAAGCTGAAATTAAATTCAAAAGGAAAAAATCCTTTCTAGACCTCCTTTGTGGCTCGATTTTGTCTGGTTTTCCTTTTGTGCTCCAAGATATTTCAAAGCCCTTGTACTCTCTGCAGGTTCATTTAATACTATTAAATGCAGCTCTTATTTTGTCCATTTATTTCATTTTGCAAAATGTAATAATGTCCTCTCTGTTTTGTATATTCTGACTGAAATTCAGGTTAATGAATGAATGTGGCTGCCCCTGGATCCCTGGAAGTGCCCAAGGCCAGGTTGGACATTGGGGCTTGGAGCAGCCTGGGACAGTGGAAGGTTCCCTGTCCATGGCAGGGGTGGGATGGGATGAATTTAAGATCCCTTCCAACCCAAACTATTCCATGACTGCAAAAAAATCAATTAAAATGGGGGCAGGACACACCCACCCACCAGGAGAGCACAGAAAAGAGGGAAACAAATCTGCCAGAATATTTAATGGCTGATGTCACTGCCTGTCCCCTGGAAACAACAAGGGCTTTTCAAATCCACACTGGAAGTCATTCAGAATTATAAAATGTCACACTAATCCTTTTCATCTGATTTTTGAAGCTGTGCTCTAATGCTCCCTTTTTTTTCTGGGGAAAACCTCTGGAGTATTAAGTTTTACTACAGCAGGAGGATCAATTTAAAGGGTGCAGCAAAGCAGAACTTGCAGGAACAGGATCGAATCCTTTTTCTAGCAGCAGCACATGGGTGGCAGAGCTGCCTACAAATAAAAGCTATAAAAACACTGCTTTGTCTAACAGAGTTTCCAAAAAAGCAACAGATTTAAGCTGGTAAGAGACAAAAGCACTTCTAAGACATCCCTGAATATTTCTGAGCTCAATAATTGCTACAAGAGTCTTGATACCTGATCCCTGAGCAGTTAAATTTCAGTGCTCTGGGCTCCTGAGAAAGTTCTCCACCTGAAGTATTGGTAAAAATAGAACCTTTCATGAAGTTTGTTCATCTGTTATATTCCTCAACTTAATTCACTTAACCACTGGTAAATTAATCTTGCTCTGCTTTCTTCAATGTGCTCTGTAGATTTTCCCAGAGCAGATTTATTTTCTAAACTTGCTGGTACCTCTTCTCAGCCTTTCCATCACTCAAAACTTTAGCTGGGAATATTTAAATAATTTAAATAATCAGTGACCAACATTTACCTTCCCATGGAAGTTTCCTCACCCATTACCAAGAAAGTCAAATTAAGGGAAAAAATACTATGAACACTTGAACTTCTCTGCTGCTTAATTTTTTTATGGTTTTGTTTGGCTGTTGGTTTTGCTTTTTTTTAAATCAGAGATCACAATATCATAACACTGGAGAGGCACCTATTTCCTGGGTGGAATTATTTTTATAAATATTATTTTTAAGTGGAATGAATAAAGTTTTGTCTCATTCCAGACTCCCCCCAATTCCATTCCCCTGGTGCTCTGGGTTATTTGATAGGTGCAGAATTTTAAACATTCAAAACTTCAAAGCCTGAATAAGGACTCAGGAAACAGCAAATCAAGTTCCCAGCAAGGTTTATTTTACACTTCTCACTTTGCCACAATTCATATTTTTGTAAGGATCCTGTGGGATCTATTTCCTACCTCCCAAAACCTGCTCAAGCTGTATCCCTGCACCACTTCCATCAGGCAGAAAGGGAAAGCTCTGCTCTGGAAGATCCCAGAATCCCACAATATTTGGGGTTGGAGGGACCTCTGGGGATCATCCAGTGCAGCCCCCTGCCCAGGCAGGGCCGCCCGGAGCAGTGACACAGGAATGTGTCCAGGTGGGCTTGGAATGTCTGCAGAGAAGGAGACTCCACCCCATCCCTGGGCAGCCGTGCCAGGGCTCTGCCACCTCCATGGAAAGAAATTCCTCCTCATGCTGAGGTGGAACTTTTTGTGGTTTAGTTCATGGCCATTGCTCCCTGTGCTGTCACTGGGCACCACTGGAAAGTCTGGCACCATCCTGACACCCCCTGGAGATATTTCCATGGACTGATGAGGAAAGTTCTTGCTTCCTGCACAAAGTGCTCTTTCCTGTAGCAGCCTCTGTGACCCTGTCTGATCTGCACACGCCTGGCTCCGTGGTGACAACAAGGGAATGGAACAGCAGTGACACTTCCACTCTTTAAGAGCAAATGAAACCCATCCTGCTTTTGGATTCCTGGCCCATCCAGGACATCCATTTATACCCCAGGGGGTAGGGAGGCCCTGGCACAGGGTGCCCAGAGAAGCTGTGGCTGCCCCTGGATCTCTGGCAGTGCCCAAGGCCAGGTTGGACATTGGGGCTTGGAGCAGCCTGGGACAGTGGGAGGTGTCCCTGCCATGGCAGGGGTGGGATGGGATTTAATGTCCCTCCTAACCCAAACCATTCCATGATTCCACACCTCCCCCTGACAGGAATCCCCAAGAACATGCAGTGGGAACGAGGGAGCTGTTTTAGGACTGCACACCATGCAGCAATGAGGAAATGAGTTCTTCCCTGCTCACAGTACCTGGCAAAGGATGGCTTCTCCTCCACTGCTCCCGTGAGTCAGATGCACAATAACTGTGTCTTTATCAGCATTGTTTAATCGACTCAAAGCCTTCACTCTGCTGGGATCCTCCTTCACCCCTTCCTCAAAAACACAGCCACTGACCAGGAGGTTCAACTTCACCTCAGTGCTGTCCTTTCTGGAGACCACCAACTCGTGCACAGCCTTCCTCAGTTTGTTTCTGTGCTTTATCTGCACGCCCCCGAACGTGAAGGACGAAGAAAACCCAAGAATCTTCCCCCCTTTGGACAAAAACTTCATGAATTGCTTGTGGCTGCCCTCAGGAATGGGCTCCTCTGTGGCAATGACCAGCAGCAGGGAGTTGTCAATCCAGGGATCTCTGAGCACTTGCTCCTGGTGCAGCTGGTAGATGGTGTAGCTCTCTGCACCCACACATTCCCTGAGCACCGACTTCACCTGCTCAAACCTCGCTTTGGCAGCCTCAGAGCCCAGGTAAATCAATATATTAGGGGGTTTGCCAGCCAGGTTTATCCTCTTTATTCCTTTCTCCAGACAGTCATCCTTCTCCCCCTCCTCCAGTTTGCTGCTGCAGTCGTCAGGAAGCTCTGGAATGTTCTCTGCTGAGGCGAACTTCACCGATTCAATGGTGCTGTTCTCAAGCTGCAGGCACTCGTGGCAGCTGGAAAGGTGCAAGTGGTGATGTTCCCCAGCTCCTGCCTCCTTGTCAGACAGGCTGGGGGCTTCATCCTCGTGCTCCTTTCCTCTCTCCAGCTTGGATTTCTCCTCCTCACCCTGTCCCAACCCTGATTTCACAGCAGCAGTTACTGCATCCATGGCTGCACCTCCCTCTCTCACAGACAGCGCCTCCCGTGCCAACTCCTTCAGAGCAGATTCCTGCAAATGGACAGCTGGAAAAGGTAAAGGATACAAAAAGAGGGGTTAGAATAATGATATTAGAAGAGTTGTGATAAATATCACTAACAGTAGAATTTAATTTCAGCACAAATGCTTTATAATAGCAAGAGCTTCACTTGTTTGAGACAAAAATTCCAATTTTCCCCCCAGAAAAACGTAAATTTGCTCTCATAACACAAATCTAAAGACAAAAATGAAGCAAAGAAAGTACCTCTGGAAAAATACTGCTCTTTTAAGGCGGGCAGGGTTTAAAATCAATTGCTGTTGTTTTGAAATAACCTATTTTGAAATAAGCTAATAAAGTGATGGTATTGGATAAGACACAGATATTAGACCATGTCCCTTGCATTGCTGAAGGCTGCAGAGAAACGTTTGGCACAAGAAAAGGGAGTAAAAAGATATTTGAACTGATTTCAGTCTGCAGAAAGGGAGAGAGACCCATCCACTGCAAGATTTGGGAGCTAAGAATCCGACGGAAAAGAAGGAAATCAGGAGAACTGTTAAAAAATCCCCTTTTTCCCTGAAAATGATAGAAATGCAAAGATAATTTGTAGCAAATACAAGTGAGAAGAAAAGAGCAAAGATGATTATTGCCAGAAATCTGCAGAGCAAACTAAGAGGAGAGAAAAAATGCTCTTCATAAGGGAGGGTTTCTTCAGCTGCTGAGCCATGAAAACACTTCAAGTCAAAGTCTGAAAAAGTTTACTGAATCCACTCAAACAAAACCAAATAAATTTATTATGCTTTTAACTCAGGGAGAAACTTGATTAACAAAATTTTGTTACAACACACCAGATCCAAGCTCAATCCCTTTCCTTGTGAAACTACACCCCCTTTGGAGCAGGAATTTGAAACAGGATTTTTTTGATATCCTAAGAGAATTCACAGCTTCCATCCTGTGTTATTCCACCCATAGCCTCCACCAGCCTGTCCTGGAGCAGCTTCCACACAGCACTGGAGCAAAAGGAGGCAGAAAACATTTTAAAAAAGGAGTGACTGGGGCACTCTCAGCTTCCAGCCCTTCCTTGTGGGAATATTTGTGCAGAACAGCACCAAGAGACAGAATTTTCCATATTTTGGGAGAATATTCCTACCCTCTCGCACTCCAGCTAAATGCTGTTGATTTTATCATTCCCTAATTTCTGCCTATGAACTCCAATCCACATTAAAAAAAACCCAGCAAATAAAACCTTCACAAAAACAACAAAACCCCAAGAAAAACCCACCCCAAATTGTTCTCAATCCATGTCCACCATTGAATACACTTCAAATATGAGAAAAGAGAACATTTGCCTAAAAACTTCTGAGTTTTTCTTGGTTGCTTGTTTGTTTGGTTTTTTTAAATTGAGTTGTTAATTTAACAGATAAGACTTAGAGAAAATAATTTCTAACTTCTGGTTTGGAGCAACCTGGGACAGTGGAAGGTGTCCCTCTCCATGGCAGGGGGTGGGAATGGATGATTTTTAAGGTTCCTTCCAACCCAAACCATTCCATGATCCTATGAAATTAAAGCAAGAGCTACAGAGGGATCCTGGAATCCCAACAGGAAGAAAACTCTGTGAAAAGAAATGCAAATTTTTTAGGTAGGTCTAAAGTGCTAAGTCCTAAAATAACCACAAAGCAAAGCTGTTGTGCTATGAGAAATGATCAGGAGGATACTTACAAACAATCCTGTGTGGCACCATCCCGTTATCCATCTGCAGCCTGTCTTCCAGGAAGGCTATTCCAAGGCTACTGAAATTATCTACACTTGCTTCAGCAATTAACTTAAAAGGTTCACCAGGTTTATAGGCCAAGGGTGAACAAAAGTCTGACCACTTCACAATCTAGAACAGAGCATATGGATGGCTTTCAGTTGGGAAAGGTTATGGGAAAATATCCAAATAGCAACAATATTCTGGGTTTGCAAGAGGAACTGCAGGAGAGTTGAACACAACCCAAAGAATTTACTGAGGAAGGGTTGTTTTAGGCAGCAGAGATTGAGCCCTGATGGAACTGAACCACAGCAATGTCCACAAGAAATGCTGGGAGCAAACTGGGAGTACAAAGGAATCATTCCCAAAGATTAAGGCTTTAAAAGTTTCAAGCAACAAAATGGCAGCAGAGCATTGCCACATTCTGTAAGGAAAACTCTGCTTGGATTTGTTTCCTTCAGCATGAATTCTAAGCAAGAACACGGATAAAAGTAAACTACAAGGGTTTAATAAAAATTGTCAGAAGCAGTAACTAAACCCTGAGGGTTCAAGCTGGTTATCTACATCAAAAATTCCTTTCTCCAGGAATGAAACATTCCACAAGTAGGAGACACAACTGGATACACAAACCAGTTGTTGTCCCATGAAGGAGTTTTTAGAGACAACCAAGCAGCACCTGCCTGCATGACCTAAAAATAATCAGCCTTTGCCATGCAGTATGTGCCAAAAACTGGGAGACAAAGTGCAATTCCCACAGAGCAGCTGCAGCACTGTGACACCATGAGGGTCATCTTTTATCACCACACACCAGATGTAAAACACTGATTAAAGTAAGAAAAAATTTGTTATGAATGCACAGAATGAGGGTGAGCTGTCAGTTATTCTACTTGTTCATAATTAGACTATCAGCTAAATTTACTTTTTTATTTACTGCACTCGTGGTTTACACAACATCCAAAAGAATCCAGCTCCAACTTTGGATTTTGTGGTATTTCCCAAGGGACCGACAAGAAGGAACAGAGTTCACACGACTTTAATGGTTCTGTCTCCTTTCTAAGACATTCTCAAAGGCAGTTTCTGATTAGCACAACCCAAAGGAGACCATTTCAGTCACAGAATGGTTTGGGTTGGAAGGGACTGCCTTGTCCCAATCCCCTGCCATGGCAGGGACACCTCCCACTGTCCCAGGCTGCTCCAAGCCCCAGTGTCCAACCTGGCTGTGGACAATTCCAGGGATCCAGGGGCAGCCACAGCTTCTCTGGGAATTCCATCCCAGCCTCTCCCCACCCTCCCAGGGAACAATTCCTTCCCAATATCCCATCCAGCCCTGCCCTCTGGCAGTGGGAAGCCATTCCCTGGGTCCTGTCCCTCCAGCCCTTGTCTCCAGTCCCTCTCCAGCTCTCCTGGCTCTCTTTTAGGCCCTGGAAGGGGCTCTAAGGTCACCCCAGCTCCAGGCTGAACAATGCCAGCTCTCCCAGCCTTTCCTCCCAGCAGAGCTGCTCCAGCCCTCTGCCCATCCTGGTGCCTCCTCTGGGCTCTCTCCAGCAGCTCCAGGTGCTCCCTGTGCTGGGCCCCAGGGCTGGGGCAGCTCTGCAGGTGGGGTCTCAGTCCATATTTGTATTTCTGGCCTTTGGATATCCAACAGGAAACCCTGCTGGGTGTCTTCTGATCTATGGCCTGTGCTAACTCTTAGTGAAAAAATTCCCTTTCCAAAGGGAAAGGGGAGCAGTGTGTGGGTTTTTACCACAAGATCAGGGCGTGGTTTCACTTCTGGGTTAAGCTCCAGCTCTGTGACACCAGAGCAGTCACAGGCTCAACGTGACCCTGGGCTGCTGCCTGTGCTGGAGGGTGAGAGACTCACAGAGTACTTAAATATCCTTTCTTATCCAAAAAACAGGCACCACCCACACCTGGAAACTGGGAGGAAGATCTCTTGATGCTCTCGGGCTTTCTTTTGTGGCACCAAGTAAAATCTCAGATGTAAAATGCAGTTATTGCTGCACAGTGCAAACAAAGTGAACACACAGAAGCACCTCACAAAGTCAAGCTCTTGCCAAAACCTATCCCTGCAATCCTGCTCAGGCAACAATCCATTTGCTCCAGAGCAGAGCAAAAATCCTCAGGGGATATTTTCCAGCTTTTCTGCTACGACTTGAAATCAAAATTCCTTCAGAATAAAGGATGAAAGGGCAGCTCTTAGCAAGAGATGAGAAATTACTCATACTCCTGTTTTCTGAGTCCACCTCATTCTCACCAGTCACAGACCACTGATAGTCCTACCAAAAATGGCTTTTCTGGTCAAAAATTCTCCCAGAAGCAATGTGTCCCCACAGCCCCCGGCTGGGGTGACAGCCAGAGGTACCAACATTAAGAGCACTTTACTGTGTTCACACAGAAGAACAACAAACAAAATAAACCAGCAGTCCTTCTCCTCCTCACTTTTGATTTTTTGCCTGAACTATCACTTTTGAGCGTTGTAAATCAAATTAATTGTTAATGTCCACATAAGAATGCAAAATTTCCCATTCTAAAGAAAAATGAAAGCAAAACAAAGAAGATTAAAAAAACCAATACACCCCAAAAGAAGAGATAATTAGAGCTTCAAAGCCAATGTTTTTGTGGATCTTTCTGCTACAAAAAGTAACAATAAAATAAAAATTTTCCCTGTGAGTTGGTCCAGGTGCACTCTGAAACAAGAGAGGGCACAGCAGCAATCCCACCTCATTCATCTCCAGAAGCAGGAGCCTCCTGGATGGATTCCACCTACCAAAGGCAATAAAACCATTTCCAAACCATGTAACGCAGGTTTTCTCCAAGGAAACACGTGCCCAGTGGAAGGAGGATCAGAAGATGTGAGCAGAAAAGGTCCCACCAAGCTCTGGGTGCCTCCACCCTCACACTCTGAGCTCCCTGGAGCCAGGGGTTTTCCCTGATGCAGCGTTTCTGGACATCATTCCTGACCAACACACTCCAAACCCATGCTCTGTGCTGGAATTGGCAGGGGGTGAAGGTGCCCAAAGTCTGATGGCAGCCCCAGACCTGGAGCTGAGCCCATTCCCAGCCTGTCCTGCCCCTGCCCTGCCTCAGGGATAAATCTGTTCATCTGAACAGATGGATCTGTTTCCCCACCCCTCTGCTCTCCCTGCTCACTCCAGCACAGGATTGCTGGATCATCTCCCACAACAAGGGACCAGGAAAACACTGGATCCTCACCCAGGGCAGCACACAGGCCATGAGCACCTCTGGATGTGACCTCCTGGAACTCCATAAAGGAGCTGGAAAGCCGATTCCAGGAAACAAAGGTGACCGAGGAACCCTTTAGGGGCACTCAGACCAGCACCTTATCCATGGCCCAGGGGTGATCCCAGCATGGGGCAGAGCCTGACTCATGGGAGAGCTCTGGAATCCCAGGAAACAGTCCGGATGTTGGACTCCAGCCTGCACAGACACATCCTGACATGCACAGCTTCCCTCTTCTCCTCTTTCCCGGAGGCAGTGAGATCCATCTCCCCTCTCTCACAGCCTTCCAGTGCCTAAAGGGGGCTTTCAAAAGAGCAGGAGAAGGATTGTCCCCAAGGGTCACTGTCCCAGGCTGCTCCAAGCCCCAACGTCCAACCTGGCCTTGGACACTGCCAGGGATCCAGAGGCAGCCACAGCTTCTCTGGGAATTCCATCCCAGCCCCTCCCCACCCTCTCAGGGAACAATTCCTTCCCAATATCCCATCCATCCCTGCCTTCTGGCAGTCTGAAGCCATTCCATGTGTCCTGTCCCTCCATTCCTTGTGCAAAGTTGCTCTCCTGGAGCCCCTTGAGGCCCTGGAAGGGGCTCTGAGGTCTCCCCAGAGCCTTTTCTTCTCCAGGCTGAACAATCTCAGCTCTCCCAGCCTGGCTCCAGAGCAAGGGGGCAATTCCCACCCACAGCCAGAGAAAAACGCTACTGAAAATCTCAACAAAATATCTCTGGGTCTGTCTGAAACATAAAATAGAGCTGAATTATTAACAGTGATTTGAATGAAGCAATTTCTTCTTTATTCCCAATACCATTACAACCCATCTGTGTTCCTTCCATGAAAGAAACAAAAAGGGAGCTGCTCACCTCCTTTGAAGAGTCAGGGCCTTTCTGCGAGTTCTCTGTGTGAGCAGAAATGCTTTCTGTCACAAAAGCTATGTGCTCTGCTGGCAGTAACTTCTCAGGGGGAATACAGGGAGAAACAAGAAGCACACTCCACCTGTTTAAGTCATCAAGGAACTGCAAGAAACGAGAAAGGAAAATAAGTCTGTGCAGGAAGCAGCTGATTTAAGAATTCCTCTTTAAATTACGCCCGGCTTAAATTCAAATCTGACCCTCCAGCCTTTTGGGAAGGGTGATGATTATTTCACACTCCCCATGAGACAAAAAAAGGGATAAAGTTCTGAACCACTACAGAGGAACACTGAGAGTAAAACTAAAAGTGACAACCCAAGTTTTGAAGTCAAGTCTAACTCCAGCTTTTGGCTTTGCAGGAGTGAGTGGGACACAAAACCACCGAGCCACTGGCCCTGGGACCCTTGGGGGACATTTGCCACTGGCAACACCCCTCATTCACCTGACCCTCCTCTCCCATTCACACTGAGTATTGAATCCTCGTGCATCTGCATCCAAATGCCTCACTCATTATCAAACTCATAAAATACAAAGGGATAATTCATTCAGAATCAATTTTTCCATGAGTTATTCTATCCAGCACTCAGCAGACCATTGGCCAAATGTTTTCTTCATTAAATTACAAAAGATTCCCTCTCCTGTCCTCAGCAAGGAGCAAATTAAGCTCAAAACCTGGAATCAGCAGACCAACAAATATGTTTGATAAATCTCAAAACTTCTCAGTAATCTGTTTTCATGAAATATTACATCAATTTTTAATTTTTATGTAGATTTTGCATTGAACTTAATTTGTCTGACATTTTTAAAATGGCAAGTATTAGAAATACCTTTTTTGCTGCTGCCACCCTACAAACACAGACCTTCAGTAATTCCATGTAGAAGCAGAAAAGAATTCCCCTCTGGCTCTAAATTCTAACACTAAAAGTGTTCATCACTGCACATCCCAAATGAAACCAGAGAATATTGAGGCTCTGGAGGCAGCTCACTGATCCAACCACCCTTAGTGAGCACAGAAACTGCACAAGCAAACACTGATTTCTCCCACAGGAGAGTGAGCTGAACTCAGGAAGCTTTAAAGTATCTTAAACATCCGATCTGGCTAAAGATCAAACAAAAAAAAACCCTTTTACAGGTTATGATTTATGACCTGCTGGTATCTTAAACAAGCTGCTGATCACAGTCCATGATACTGAGAGAGCAAAGGAGCTTTGCTGCAGCCCAGAAGCCAAAAAAAAAAAAAAATCTTAATTAACCTTGTATCTCTTCACAGATGATGCAAAGAGCTCCCCAGTGATGCAGGGACAGAGCCCTCACACCGAGGTGCAGCACAACAGGACCTGCCCCAGGGGTTCTCAAACGCTGTCAACTCATATTTTGGAGACAAAACCATCTTGAATAACAGCCCTGAGTCCATGCCAAACTTCATGCCAAGCTGCAGCTCCCCAGAGGGCTTCCCAGCTCCCAATAAACATCAATAAACCGAGCAGATTATAAAATCAGTCTGCATGAACAGCACTGCAGGCAGAAAAAAATGTGCTTGCTGTGCAAGGAGCGAGGAGAAGCCGTTTCAGAAACGAGCAGCAGTGGAGCAAAGAGCAGAAATCAGCTGAAATCCTCTTCACAACACAATAATCCAGGGCGACTGAGGCAGAACTCCCCTAAGCACAGCTTTGTTTTGTTTTTAAGAGCTTTACTAAACTGTGAATTAAGTATTTCACTTGGCTGTGAAAGGTTCTGAGATTGCCACCATCGCTCTTAAGCGTGAAATAATCTGTTCATTAAACAGCAAAAAAATCGAGTTTTAAATAGAACCAACTCCATCAGCATTTCTAATCTTGTTTTCCCTCACTGCAAACGTTCTCTTTACCCACTGAACTTATGGAAAGCGTCTCTGCTTCCTGAAGAGCTCTCAGCCACTGACACGCTCCATAAATCCCTTTCCAGCAATGCCTGGAACAACTGAAACAATTCCACACACATCAACATCAGCAGAAAGCAGAAAACAAGAAGAACCTTACCCACACCAATTCTGGCACTTAGTGACAAATTTAGACAAATCCAACATTCATTTAAATAATCCAGACTGTCTGGGGGCAGTGCCAGGGGACTTCCACTTCTAACCCTGAAAGTCAAGCAAGCTCACTTTCAGTTTTGCTTCCAGCAGTGCCACGTGGAACTGGTACAGGCACAGGATTTTCCCACTGCCATGGGCTGCCACAGCCTCCCCCCACGCCTGTTCATTTGTAGAAAACTGTAATTTTCATTTTTCACCTCATTTTCCTCACTTAAAACATCATTTTACATGGGGAGGAGACCACAGCTCTCTGCAACCAAATGCTCAGTTCACATTCCAACACAGATCCAGCAACGTTTTAAACCCCTGACACCAATCTTGAACGCACAAACACAGAATGTATTTTTAGACGAAAGCCTTATATGTGCTCAAAGGACGTTGCTGGAATGGAAAGAGGCTTTTCCCAAGGACATGGAGTGACAGGACAAGAGGAAAAGCCTCAAGCTGAAGAAGAGTAGGGATAGATGGGAGATTGGGAAGGAATTGTTCCCTGGGAGGGTGGGGAGAGACTGGCACAGGGTGCCCAGAGAAGCTGTGGCTGCCCCTGGATCCCTGGCAGTGTCCAAGGCCAGGCTGGACATTGGGGCTCTGAGCCCACGGCAGGAGCTTGGAACTGGATGATCTTTAAGGCCCCTTCCACCCCAAACCACTCTGTGATTCTGTGAAATCCTACCAAGCTTTCCCAGCCAAGTTTTCCTATAACCATTGCTGTCCTTGCAAAGCTGCACTGCATACACATACACGTGTGAATAAAAACAAAAATACATCTAAATATACATCTACATATGTAGCACATAGAGCATCCCTCCGCCCATTTCCTCTTCCAACAAGCTCTCGGCAGCAGCGAGGAGAGGGAGCCACACCTGAACCACCCCTTCCCACCAAGGCAACCCCCTGGCTCTCCGCTCCTCTTTCTCCTTGGCTGTGACAGCGCGGGGCATTTCCCTGTTCTTTTTCCCATTTTTTCCCAATCCCAAATCCCTGAAGACAAACCCATCCCCGTTCCGCACCCGCGCAGCTCCGCGGGGAGTGGGACGCGCATCCCCGTTACCGCGGCAACCGCGCCTCCCCGCGCATCCCCGCGGCTCTACCTGCGCCTCGCCGGTGCAGAACACCCTCCCGCCGACGCGGAGGCGGACGCGCTCCCCGGGGCGCGGCTGGCGGGCGCAGAAGGTGAAGGAGCAGCGGGAGCGGTGCAGCCTCCGCACGGTGCCGCGGACGAGCGCGGCCGAGCGCGGCCCCCAGCGCGCCCACAGGTACAGGTAGCACAGCGTGATCAGCATGGCGGGCGCCAGGCCCCGCCCCC
>VZTJ01001134.1:345781-357005 GCA_013397795.1 Orthonyx spaldingii | reverse complement strand
AAAAAAAAAAAAAAAAAAGCAGACACAGCACCCACCCCTCCATCTGCTCCCTTGAGAATTGGATCAGATTGTCCTCCTTGGATTAATGCTGGAGTTGCTGCCCCAATAAACAACCAGCACTCAGTGACCACAGGGACTCTGTCAGAGATGGAGGGAGAGGTAGTTTGGGGGTTTTATTTTAGAAATAAAAAGATTTCAGCGTTATTTAAAACATCTCAAGTTCGCTTGGAGCTGTGAGATCCTAAAGGGAAAGGAGCCCTTAGTGAAAAATGGGCAGGAGGGTGGCTGGTGTGTGGGGAGGAGTCAAATATTGCCATAAAAATCAGATTTAGCAAATGAAAATGCTCTCAAGCACATGAGGGGATTGTGGGGGTGTCTGGGCAGGGCCAGGAGTTGGGTTTCATGATCCTGGTGGTCTCTCCCAGCTCAGGAAACTCCATGATTCCCTTGTATCGTGATTTTCCAGCAGCCCTGCTCTGTGGAGGCCCTGGATGCTCCCAGCAAGGGATGGGGAGGCCATGGAGAACCAACAAATGGTGAGACCAAATTCTGGGGAAAAGAATCCCTGTGGAAAAGCAGAAATTGAACATGGGAAGCCAGGCTTGGTCAGTTCTTCATTTGTTCCTTCAAGCATTTCTTTAGTGTGGAAAACATGGTCAAAATTAGTGTTTTGTACATGGTAATGGTTGAGAGTATCTCTAATTTTGTGTCAGGTATTATAGAATTATTATCAGTAATTATTAATGTATTATTATTGATACCAAGAGCTGCAGAAACAACTGCTTACTCCACACAACCTTCATTTTAACAGCACTTTATATTTGTTTAGTTAAAAAAAAGAGAATAACCTCAGGTTGAAATCTCCAGGCCTAGTCTGGATGTGACATTTTGGATATAGGGGGAGTTTAAGTGAAAATACTCTAAGATGAAATTTAAAAAACCTGCTTTCAGGTGCATAATTTAATTTATTGGATTTTTTTGGGAGGGATGTTGCTTTAAATACACCACTGAGGAAATCAACAGAAAATTGAATTTTAAAGTAACTCTTCCTGGCTTTGAAATGCAGTAATGTGGTTTTTAATTTTACTTGCTTGGGTGGGAAGGCTCAAAGAACAAAAATAGAGATTGAAGCACAATCAACAAAGGTCCTGATGTTTTATTCTCGTGAGAGAACAACTCACAGTGATGAGTTCAAGAATTCCACTCAGAGGAAAAAGCAAACAAAGCAACATCACTGTGGAATTTTACAGTCACCTGTAGAAGAAAGTAAGTGAAATCTTCATTTTGAGCCCGTTCTAATTAATAAATGTGTCTCTTTCCAGTCAGAATTGGATGGTCAGCTGATAAACTGTAGCTCAAAAGGAGCCCTGGGGTTCCAACACCCAGTGAGGTGAGTGAAATCCTGACACCTGACAGAGGGAAAGTGGCACCTTCTGAGATGAAACTCCTTCCTTGTCAGGAGAAGGAGCAGATTGTCCCTGGAATATCTCATTTTAGTACCAGTTTAGTTTCTCACCAAACTGCACAGATTTGTGTCCCTCAGGAAGGATGCCCAGGCTGAACAGAGCCTGAAACATGAAAGTAGGAAAAAATAATCTTAAAAAAATCCAAATTCTTTTGCCTCATCTAATTTATATTTACATTTCTTGCTATGATAACAAGTTCACAAATAATTAATGGGAACAGCTGCTAATGGAGTGAGACTTGGTACAGCTTTGAGGTTGCTTTCATTTGCTCGTGATTCAAAGTTGAACTCCAGGAAAAGCTTTTGAAGCTTGGGATACTGATCAGGGTTTTCACCAACGTTTGGATTCTTTCAGGCTTAATGATGTGGAAACTCCTAATTGGGATTTTCATTGAGAGGAGGAATATCCATTGAATATCCCTGTTCTTTCAAGCATTTGTTATAAAAGCTGGGGCATCTTAAATTCTGTGTGCCCTTATTGCTGTCAAATTTCATTGGAAATTGGCCAAAGTGGAACCAGGAGGGGCCATTTATGGTTTTAATACAAAACAATGTGGATTGGGAAATAAATAAATCAGTCTACACCTCCTCCTCCACCTGGAGGCACAAAATCCACTAAAATCAACCTCTGTACCTCAACCAACCCCAATCTTACCCTGGTATCCTAATCTGAATTCCAGAATTAATTAATTACAAAAAAATTTTAATAGTCAAGCTAGATTGGATGGGCAATGTTGCATTATTTTACTTTTCCTCTTAAAATTTGGGTTTTTCTCAGACTTTATTTGCCCAAGTCCAAATCCCAGAAGTTTCTTGACAACATTGGAGAGAAGGTTCTGGCAAGTTTTCCTGTACAAGCCACAATTCACTTCTACAATGATGATGCCGAATCTGAGGAAGAGGAAGAAAAAGTGAGCACAGCCTAATGAGAAACACAGAATCCACATTAAAAAATGAAGAGTTTAAAAAGGAACTGTCAGGAATGGGTGGACAAACATCTGACCAAACAGAGAAATACAGCAAAGCTCAAAAAAACCCCCCCTATTTATAATTCTCTTTCCAAGGAGAATAAATCAATGCGCTGGGAAATGGGAGGAAATCCCTTTGTGTTTTTAGAGACTTTCAAATAAAACCCTGCAAGTGAACAGGAGACTGTAAGACTGGAATCAGGTTGGTTGAAGTAACACAGATAAAGGACATGAACAGCTTTGTACTTAGTCATTCCTTTAAACACTGCAGTGCTGATAAAGTGAAAATTGCATGGATTATCAGGCTGGGTAATGTAATGTACAGCCCCAAAGTGACCCAAAGGCTTTGAAACACTTGGAATTTAAGCAAGGAATTATTTAAAATGCAGAGACTGTTGCTCATTGGCTCCATGGGACCTTTATTCAGCTAGAAATGCTGAATGCCCAGCTGGCCTCATCCATTTCCTGTACAGCCCCCAGGTTCCAAACAACAGTCGTGATATTTTCTGGCCTTTGTCGTGATCAAATTTCCCCCCCTGTAATCTTGTGCTAGCCAGACAAAAATCACCCTTGATTTAGTTGATTAAAACCCATGATTTAATTTAATGACACATTAAAACTTGCATTATGTGGTACTTTTTTTGCCTTCCCCACAGTATTTTGTATGCTCAGAGATTTCCTCAGCTACCAGCAGCTTTTCATGACCTCAAGGATTGACTGTTTAGCCCCAATTTAAAATTTATTTTAAATTCCTGACCTTTCCTGCGCCACTGGTGCTGGTGAGATAAGGTCAGACAGTTTGAGAAGCACTTCCAGTGTGTGGCAGCTCTTTCTCCCAGCAATGCACTGACAACCAAAGGGAGAGTCGCACATTTTAAGTCTGGAAAACTGAGATTCCAAATGAATGAACATATTTGAATGAAGGGGGTTTTTTTTCTAAGATCTCCACTTGCAAAGTAAAAAGAGGATCCTTTCATTAAATTTACACCAGGACACAACATCCTGTCATATAGGGAATGACAAGAATTAGTTGAAATTTAACCCCCAGTGTGACACATAAAAATTCAGCTTTTTTACATTTCACCCACTCATCATTTCCACATCTCCACTTCCAAACACATGGCACTAAAATACAGACAATTTAAAGGTATTTCACGAGATATCCTAAAATGATTAATGCTCCAGCTCCATCATTATTTAGTCTGTGCCAAAAGCAAACAGAAAAGCATCCAAGATGATTGAACTGCTCTGTGATGACACATCACACACACAAAAAGGGCATTGAGATCCTTTCCCAGCCCGTTAATAATTAAAAGAAACCCCAAAGTGGACTGATACAGCATCTCTGGGATTCAGCTGCAGGGAACTTTCAGTTTCCACTTCTCATTTGTTCTCTCATCTGCAATCCGACCCTGCAGGGTCAGAGCGACCTCGGACTCATCCATCATTCGCAGGAAAAAGGTAACAAAGCATCCCCCGAAGGAGTTTATCTGAGTTTAGCACTTCAAAGGCAAGGCTGGAAACTTAAATTAAATTGTTGGCTCAGGTCTGTGTGCCACAAAAACCTGCCCTTGGTCATTCAACAGCTGCAACATTTCCAGCAAATGCTGCTTTCATTTTCCATTCTCTGAAACCACGGCAGTGAAAAGCAAATTCTTGTTCACTTGCTGCAGGGATGCTGGAGAGGCCTCCACACAGCCTCTACAATTTCAGCTTTCTGTTGTATGAAAAATCATAATTAAGGTTGATGTTCCTACAACAGCCTTGAATTCTGCTTCCAAGAGCTTTCAAAGACAAGCTCTGAAGGATCCAAATATCCAAGGGATGCATATCCTTGCATGCCAGAGAAATGGGGTTTTTCTAAATATGATGCAGGATTAATTTGGATTGAGAGAAAAAGAACCACAACAGGATTTTGTTTTCTCCCCCTAAACGACATTTATACAAGAATGACAACAGCAGCAGAACTGAGCAAAGGCAAGAATCCCAAGAGCAGCTTTATGAGCTCCAGAGACAAAATCCACCCAATTCACTGAAACATTTCCTATTTAATGTTATTTATTCTGCACTGGCTTCATCTGTCCGCTGCTTTTAGCAGAAGGCTGAGATTTAACTTCATCCTTAGCACAGCACACCAACAAAATTGACTTTGGCAACCCCTCTGGAAGGGACCTGGCAGAACAAAACTAAATCATTCCAAAACTTTCTCCTCAGAAAACGGCTCAGTTCCTGAATAGAGGGAGAGATACAAAACCCCCCATTCATCCCAGTTGTGTGGAAGCTGACTGGAAATTCAACAGGGCTCAGCAAGCAGAACTCTGAATTAAATATTTTAGTAACTCAGACTCAAGTGCCCACGAAAAAGGTGCATTATGAACAAAATATATTTACACAAAATCAAAATATTTTCTCAAGGCAGAAATATTTTATGATTTCCACCCACAAACGAAATTGAAGTTCACAGAAACTTGTTGTGCTTTTAATGTCTATAGACCCCCTTGCACAGATGTGTCCCAGGATAAACATTTAATGTTACAGCTTTCTGTTTTAAATCAGAGGCTCTTGGGTTGTCCTTGCTCATATTCTCCCCCTGCCCAACCCCAGTGGTTGTTTGAGATGATCCAGTCGAGCTGACAGAATTCCTTATGCTCAAAATAAGTTTGGAATGGTCTGGACAATGCTTTAGGTAACAGCAAAAGTCAATCCTTAACTCAAGGAGAATCATGGAATGGTTTGGGAAGGAAGGGATTTTACAGATCATCCAGCCCCACCCCTGCCATGGCAGGGACACCTCCCACTGTCCCAGGCTGCTCCAAGCCCCAGTGTCCAACCTGGCCTTGGGCACTGCCAGGGATCCAGGGGCAGCCACAGCTTCTCTGGGCACCCTGGGCCAGGGCCTGCCCACCCTCCCAGGGAACAATTCCTTCCCAATATCCCATCCAGCCCTGCCCTCTGGCACTGGGAAGCCATTCCCTGGGTCGTGTCCCTCCAGCCCTTGGAAATTGTCTCTCTCCATGTTTCCTGGGGCTCCTTCAGGCCCTGCAAGGCCACACTGAGCTCACNATGCAGTTTATATTAACATTGAAGAATCAGGGTTATGTAGGATGTAAGAAATCTCAATCTAAAATAATACATTTTTGATAATTTAAGATTTCCTTGTGGGGTTCCTGTCACCAGATGGAACTTCCTGAATGCATGTGGATGGTCATGGTTTTTAAGTGATTGAGATCTGGGTGCAAATATCACCAATCTGTGTCATTTCTTCCCTTCCCTTCCCTTCCCTTCCCTTCCCTTCCCTTCCCTTCCCGAAAGAAGAGAGAGACACAAATTTGCCAACCCCAGCTCCGTTCCTCCCCTTGGACACCCCGATTCCATTGGGATCCAGGCACCTCAGGGATTTTGCCCTCACACATTTCCACACTTTCCTTCCAGTCCCACCTGGGGGGATCCTGCCTCTCCAGATGATATTCACAGTAAAATGTCTAAAATACCATCCATCTCCAACAGGGTAAAAGCTGCAGCAGAACCCAAAAAAGTGCATTTAAAAGCAAAACTCAAGTTTCATCCCTGGATTTATTCCAGCAGGGACAATGCAGTTGACTGAACTCTCCTGGCTGTGCTACACCAAAGTGTGGGTAAGGCAGAGAGGTGAAAATGAGGGCAAATCCAGGTTTTTGCCTTTTATTTATTTAGTTTCCCCTCAGTCTCTGAGAAGAATGGACACCTGATACCCAGGTATGTTTTGTAAAGAGAGGGGCACCACCCTTCAGGCATGTGGGGCATTTTTTCTTCCTGAATACCTGAGGCAAAATTTATAGAAATCTACACACAAAATCTCCTCTCCTCCTTGCAGAGTCGTGTATCTCCTTCAGCACAGTCACAGGCAACACCTGGGGATCCCCAGTTCCCCACAACACATTTCTTAGCCCCCCAAACCCCCCATTACCTGGTTTTATTTTGCTCCCAGAGGCAATTTCTGAGGTGTCAAACCCGCCCAAGTTGAAGGAAAGGTCACCACGGTGCCTTTGAAGCAGCAGTGACAGAAAAGCAAAGATTGAGTTTCATGCCTGCAAGTTTTCCTTAAACAAAGAGCCCCCCTTGGCCTCCTCACTGTTGGTTTTCCCATAATTGTGGGGTCTGCAGATAAATGAAATGGCAGATTCATCACTGAGCCAATCTTTGCCCAAGGTTTACAGTCCTTTAATTTGTGTGCTCTCAGGGCTGGAGGGCATTTTCCAGTGGCTTTCCTTGATCCTGAAGGGATTTGGGCATCCTTAACGAGGGACTAAATTAATCCTCACATCAAATGATCCCGGGAACGTGGCCTTCACTTGGTGTCAAGCCAGAATTCCAAATGAAATTGCTCCCTCAGGAAGCAAAAGGGACGTGGGACACGGGTGGAAAATACACAGGAGAGAAGAAGATTACAGTCAATCCTTCAGTGTCTGCAACGTGATCAGAGAAGTGACAGAAGAGTTAACACACCTTCATGTCTGCTGGTCATGAAATCAGGGTTTTAGGTCTGTGGCTGCTTCAATGTGGAAATTAAAATTAATAAAAGGATGGGATTGTGGCAGGAATGAGGAAAAACCAGCAAATTAACCCCAAATCTTCATTAATAAGTCTAAAACCACCACACAGATCAATGTTGTTCTGATTTACAGCCATTAAGCTTGGACACAAATTGATTTTTGTGCAGTGCCCCCACAGGCCAATGCACCTAAAATCCAGGATTTCAGGGTAAAATGTTGAAAAGCATTTTTTCCTTCATTAAGGAGGTATTTTAATCCCACCTGGAATACTGAACACGGAGATTTTTCCTTCAAATTCAGGCAGAAAACCCAACCAACTACAGAATTACATTCATAATTATTACAAAGTCTTAAAACTTTTCAGAGCAACTGATGATCATTTTGAGTAATTTCTAAAGAATTTGCATTAGATTTTTCACACAAATTCTCAAAAATAGTGACATTTTAAACTAAAGTCTCTGCTGGAGCTGGTTACTGGCCTAATAAATAATGAGGTTCTATTCACTGGGCTTTAAAATCAACCTGAATAACCTCGACTCCTGCAGGTAACTGAATTTGTGACACTTGGAAGAAAGGAAATAAAGAAAAAAGTAAAATTCACTCTTTAAGAAACATCTGGGATATCACAACTGGGGTATAACAATTTGGACCTGTCAGTTCCTGTATTTCCAATTATTTCCTTGAACTTAGTTTTCAGCATTCTTAAAAATAGTTTAAAAAAGTAATTTCCAGACTTGTCTCAGCAAATCTTCACAATCCACCTTTGCTGTTTTTGGTATTGTTGGGAATTCAGTAAATCTGATCATTTGGGGGGGTGGGTGATCAAGGTTTTTTGCTGAATAAAGAGCTGTGTGAAGGAAAATGGACCATTACACACCTGAATGCACAAAAAATATCCCAGAGCCACAGGAAAATGGTGAACATGGCAAAACCAGCCACATTTTATTAATATTCACAAAGGAAAACCAGATATTTACAATGCAAACTCTTCCAATTAAAAATAAAAAAAGATCCTCAGAGGGTTTCACTGGCAGAACACATTTTCTCCCCCTGAATTCAAAGGGAAATAGAATTAAACTCTGTCCAAAAGCTGCTTCCTTCCCTCTCAGAGGGGAATTTCAAGCAGAAAACTGCAACACTTGTAAAGCCACAAGAATGACCAGATGAATTATTGGGGCAGAATTCTCAGAGGAATGCAGGGTATTAAGCTGCATCATAATAATAACAGTGGTTGTAATGATAATAATAATAATAACAACAATAATAATATGTAATAGCACAAATTTAGTTACAAATTCAGGGGGAAAAAAAAGAAAAGTTTTGTTCTACAAGTTGAAAGAGGTTTTTTTTTTTAGCTTGGAGAGGTTTTACCTGCCCGTCTGGAAGAGTTTTATTCATCTTTTGTGCAAACAAATCTTAGTAACCACTATCTGCTATTGCAGATCCCTTTTTCAGGGAGGAAGAACATTCTGTTGACTTCGCTGATGGGAATATCCCTCAATGCTGGAATTGCCTCCTCTTGGAATTTCTTCTGCTGCTGCTTTTTTGCATAATTATCTACAAAAGAGAAGGAGAACATTTCATGTCTTCCAGACTCCTTTTTTCCCCAGAAATCTTCTATAATGCAACACCATAAACTGAGCTGCTTTAAAGGGTGCTGAAAACCCCCACCCTGCTCTCTTTCACTACTTCCAAAAACTCAAATATTTAAAGGCTTAAGATGTGATTTATGTTCTCTACAGGTTTCCAGAATGATCAGTGAAGGATGGCAATTTAAAATCAGCAGCAGAATTACCTGTGATGGTGTCTGTGGAGTTGAGGGGAGCTGTGCTCATCATGTTAATCCCAAAAAGCAAAATGTAACCCATTCCCACAGCAACCAGCAGGTAAACTGGCAGAGCAACTGCCCAGTACCTGGGGAAAAAATGGTAAATTTTACACAGCAGAATAAAAAATGGTTCAAACCCCCAGTTTTAATGCTGGTATTGTGCCTGTGATGAATTTGTCCAAGAGGAAAAGAAACAACACCTCTGACTGTGGGTCCTGGGTTCTCCCAAGATCAATGACTCCACTGGAGCTGCTGGTGTAAAGCATCAGAGAAGTTCCTTAAAGGTGTTTATTTTTAAATTATGGGCTAAAACTTATTCTATTTCCATCAGCAAACTTCCTGCAAGCAAAATTTCCAGTTTATCATAAAACATTCCAATATGATTTATTTCATGGCTTAACGAAACATTTTCACCACAGCTCCATCAAAAAATGCTTCCCAAACATTCCAGCCCTTTACCGTGAGGGAAAAACGGATTTAATGCAAGGTCATTATTTAAAAAAAAAATAAATTGTTATTTGTAAATAATTAAGGGTGTCAGATTAAAAAATTTAATTGGCTGAACTTACTTTTGAGGCCAATAAGTCAGTCCCAGGGAGAAGAGCCAAGTCTCAGGAATATAAGCCCAGATCAGGTACAAAACTGCACAAGAGAATAATTCAAAAGTCACAATGAGGCTGAAACTGGTTTAGAGTTCCTAAATTTTGCTTTTACACTCTTTAAACCAAAGCAGCTCTCCCAAAAGATTGCAGGATGTGCCTCTCAGACACCTGGTTACATGGGAGAAGTTTTATATTTGCTTTAATATTTCATTTCTGATTTCCTATGGAGACAGACAATTTATTCCAAGCTGAGCTGCAGAACAACAACAAAAAATCCCCAATAATAAAAAAAAAAACCAACCAACCAACCAACCAAAACCAACCCAAACACCTCAATAAAAAGAGGCCAAAGGAATCTGACCAGAGATAATGTTAAAGCAGGAAATGATCTCCCAGTGCTCATTTAAATGGAAGGAAACCAGGTGCAATTGCAGTGTTTGGATGGAACTGTAATGAAAAATTCCTGAAAATTCTTCCTGGTTCTTGCAAAATGAATCATTTCTGTGTCAACAAAACCAATACCCAGAAACTTTGCTCCACAGCAACGAAGTGAGAGGAAGTTTTAACACAACTTGAGGGGAACCTGAGGTCAGCAGCCAAAACATGACACGAGACAGAACCACAGCAGCTTCCTGGGAGGGGAACTGAACCCAACTCCCCCTCATTTCTCACTGCCCCAGGGTGGCAGAGGCTCACAGCAGGATCCTGGTTGAGTGCTCGACTAAAGGAGATTTGCAGCACCTTCTCCTGGGCTGAAAAAGTGTTTTCTACCCTCTCACACCTTGGTCCTGAGATGGATGCCCAGTGAAATGAAGAACCCATCACACCAGCAGAGAAAAGCTGATAAAGCCCAACATTTTTTTCCACTGCTGTTGACCAGATGGAGTTATTTTATTTTCAGTATTTTGGTGGGGAAAATAACTCTACAGCTATCTACAGGGCTCAGTGAATGTGAAAATGGATGTGATTCAAGTGAAAAACGGACTAAAATGAGAATGCAGAGAATTTTATTAATAATTTGACTCTGTGATACGATTAAAGGTCCTGTGACGTGGTTGAAGGCAAACAAAATGTGAGGAAATCACAGAAGGCAATGACAGATGTCGGTAACACGTGACGGGTGTGGCAAGCAAAGCTCAGAGTGCTCCACCACCCTGACAGCAGGGGCTGGGACACGATTTTGATCCTTTTCGGGTGGTCTGGGAGAATCACGGGATGCTTGGGGTTGGAAGGGACCTTTAAAATTATCCCGTTCCACTCCTTCCAGGGCAGGGACACCTCCCACTGTCCCAGGCTGCTCCAAGCCCCAACGTCCAGCCTGGCCTTGGGCACTGCCAGGGATCCAGGGGCAGCCACAGCTTCTCTGGGCAAGCTGCTCCAGCTGGGAATTCCGTCAGCAAGGCCACGCTTCGGGGGGATGGGTTCAGGCGCGGGATACTCACTGAAGCCAAACCACGATCCCAGAAAAAGCGCAAATCCGTAAATCGCCCTTTCCGGCAGCGGGGCCGGGGAGTTCTCCACCATCTTCGGCTCCTCCCTTTCCCTTCGCGGGGAGGGCGGAGCGCGGGGCACGGAGCTCTCAGGGATTCACCGGGAAGTTCCTCCGGGCGGACCCCCCTGAACGCGGGGGCCGCATCCCTTCCTCCATCCCTCCTCCTCCTCCCGCAGCCACCCCCGCGCTGTGCCCTGCGGAGCCGGGTGAGGGAGGGACAGCAGGAGGAGGAGAAGGGAGGAGAAGGGAGGAGAAGGGAGGAGAAGGGAGGAAGGAGGAGAAGGAGGAGGAGAAGGAGGAGAAGGAGGAGAAGGAGGAGAAGGAGGAGAAGGAGGAG
>VZTJ01001134.1:270543-345599 GCA_013397795.1 Orthonyx spaldingii | reverse complement strand
AGGAGACGAGCGGTGCGGAGCGGAGCGGTGAGCGCGGGGGTTTGGGGTGGGCTTGGGGACGGATTTAGGGATAGCGATAGGGATGCAGGGAGTGCCCGGTGCTCGCCCGCCCTCCCCCGCGCCTCACCCAGCCCGGGACCCCCCGCTCGCCGCCCGGTTTGTGCCCGGCACGGTGACGCGCGCCCCCGCCCCTCCCGGGAGCCTCTCGGGGCTCTTGGAGCACCGGCACGGTCAGGGCTGTGCCCGCGGGATGGGANTCAAAGGGGACAGATGGGATTTAGCCGGTGGAGGCTCAAGCCCCCCGCGGGAGCCAAGATGGGACGGGACGGGACGGGACGGGACGGCGGCGGGGGGAGCCCGGGAGCTGCCGGGAATGGGCGGGCGCTGTCCCGGCGTGTTCGGCAGCCCGGGATGCAGCCGCGGTCCCGGAGATGCTGCTCCCGCAGCCGGCACCGGGAAAGCGCCTCCGCTGCCTGTCGGGGGTGAGGCAGCGCCCCGGGTGCAGGACACACCTAGTCGGTGTCACAAGCTCTTAGCTGGCGCTGGGGTGACTGTTCCAGCGTTAATCGCTGCTTTCACAAAGCCCAGGCAGAGCGAGATTTAACGGTGGGATCATTTGAAGTGTTGCAAAGCATTGGTTATTTGCCTCTCGCCTTCCTCCCGTGTGTTTCTCATCTTCCCTCTCTTTCAGGGCGCTGTGCCATGGCTGACCCTCTGTCCAAATCCGACATTTCAGCCATGGCTCTTCTTGGAGCTGACCCAGCCTACTTTGAACTGGTGAGTGGGGCTGGAACTAGACGGGAAGCTTGCAGGATGTTCCAGGGGAGTTTTTACCTGGATCTGGCCCTGGCACAGGGTGTCCAGAGCAGCTGTGGCTGCCCCTGGATCCCTGGCAGTGCCCAAGGCCAGGTTGGACACTGGGGCTTGGAGCAGCCTGGGACAGTGGGAGGTGTCCCTGCCATGGCAGGGGTGGAATGGGATGAGATTTAAGGTCCTTTCCAACCCAAATCATTCAGGGATTCTGGGATTCTATGATCACAGAGTCATTCCCACTGTTAACCCAAACTGCCCTGAGGGTACCTCGCACTGGACGTGCTTCATTTGCAGAAACACCAGGCTGGGGCAGAGCCCAGGGTCTGTCTGTCTGTCTGTTCCTGCAGCAGGCTGGGCTGAGTGTGCAGCTCCTGTCAGCAGGACCTGCCCAGCTTGCTGGCCCCGTGTCCAGGCTGTTCCTGGGGTGCTGCAGCTCAGCCTGGCAGGGTCAGTCCCTGTCCCTGCAGAGCAATCAGCCCTTGGGCCCTGGGGTTTGAGTTCTGCCCAGCGGCTGCAGCACTGCCCCATCTTTGTTCTTGTTATCTCCTCCACTTTTAGGCATTTCTGTGTGCCCAGTAAGGCTCTGCTGATTTAATCCCAGAATCCCAGACTGGTTTGTGTTGGAAGAACCTCAAAGCCCATCCAGTGCCACCCCTGCCATGGCAGGGACACCTCCCACTGTCCCAGGCTTCTCCCAGCCCCAGTGTCCAACCTGGCCTTGGACACTGCCAGGGATCCAGGGGCAGCCACAGCTTCTCTGGGAATTCCATCCCAGCCCTTCCCACCCTCCCAGGGAACAATTCCTTCCCAATATCCCATCCAGCCCTGCCCTCTGGCAGTGGGAAGTCATTCCCTGTGTCCTGTGGCTCCAGTTCCTGAGGAATTGCCCCTCTCAATCACTGTTGTGCTTTTTCTGGATAAACTGGAGCACTCCTCTGCTTCCACACTTCCAGGAATACTTTCCTTGGCTGTTTGTTTTCCCCTTTTCGCTGTGCTCAAGGAATCTCAGCAATCCCTGTGCTAATCCATGTTTTTGCTGCCTGGGGAGCTCAGGCAGAAGTTATTTATCAGTGCTGTTGTGAGACACCAGCTGTGGCCTGTTGTCCTCCCCAGGCAGGAAGTAAAAGCACAGAGAAATCGAATTTCTTCTGTGTGAAGCTCTGCCTTTACAGGGGACTGCTACCAGTAGAGCTGTGATTCCATTCAGAGTTTATTTATATCAGTGAAGAATTTCTTGTGTGTTTGCTGCTGCCAAAACAAAGCTCTTTAAGAGCTGTCAGTCATCTTTCAAGATGAGCAGATTCTGAAATCACAGCTGATTTTTTTCCCCCTCGTTGTTGTGGTGGGTCCTGGCCTGTTCAATTCAGCAGTTTTGTACTTTAGAAACAGCTCTGCATTTCTGTGAAATGACAGAGCAGCATTGCCTGTGATACAGAGTGCTTATCAAATGACACATTTACAATGTTTGTCAAAGTCACAGACTTTGTAGGGATCTGTAAATCAGAATAAACCATTTCTTCTTCAGCTTGAGGTGCTCATATGGGATTTAAACCCCTCAAAAGTAACATAAAGTACTAAATCAACTATTCCACTTGTTTTTATTTATATGGCTTTGTTTAAATATACACCCACTGTCAAAACTTCTTAAAAGTAGATTTTATTACTTTTTTACAAAGCTGTGTTGTTTCCTTACTCATGTTTAGCCAGGGATTCTTGAAGATTATTTTGCTGCCCGATTTTTGAATTATTAATTTCTGGACTCCTGTTGTGGTGTGGTTGAAAATATTATTTGAATGAGCAAAATATTATTTGAATGAGCAAAATATTATTTGAATGAGTAAAATATTGTTTAAATGAGTAAAGGTTTTCCTGTCCATTCATAACCATTAACCTATGGACATTTTTTAATGGATATACAGGTAAATATTATTTTTTTTCTCTAAACAAAATACTTTCTTTGTTCCTGGTTTTGATTTCTTTGTTTGCTTTTTGGCTGTGCAGTATTAAATAATGTGTTTGTCTTCAGGGCCATGGAACCTTTGGACAGCAAGTGCTGCCAAATCCTAAAACAGGTATGGAAACAAAACCAACATTCTGACATTTCTGTTGCATTTTGGATTTTTTTGGTTGCTATTTGATTTTATTTTTTCCCTTCTTTTGCCTGAAAATTAGTTCATTTTTCTTTCTGAGCAGGAGCATTGCTATGTTCTGTTACCTTGGAACAATTCTCATCTTTTTCTCTTAATATAAATTAAGTATTCAGGAATATTTGCATTCATGCAGGCAACTAATGCTGTGAGGGTGGAGATTCAAGGCTTGTGGGTTTAGCTGTGTCTAAAGACAACTTCCACTTGATTGGTTTTTTTGCAAGGAAGGTTTTGCAGTAATAATTACAAAATTTCCACAGTTGCAGAGAAGCAGATTGCTCAAGTTCTTCAAAATCTTCAAAAATTTGCTGCACAAAACAAAATGTGTGGGAATAAACAGACCAACAGCTGTGCCAAGGGAATTTTTGGGTATTTTCAGACCCTCAGGAGGTGCTGCTCTGCCCTGAGAGCACCCAGAGCCACCCCAATAAACTGAATTTCCCTTTCCTGCAGAGTGCCTGAAGCCACCTCAGTGGCAAATTCACCTTTGAGCTCCCCTCCATCCCCACGTGGGCAGCCAGGCCTGCGAGTGCAGGAGGGTTTTGCAGAGCCCTGGGTCAGGGTGGGATCTGAGGACAAACCCAGGGCTGCTGCTGTTCCTGTGCCCCACTGCTCTGGGCACCACTGCCCTGCTTTCAGTGTCCCAAATACCTGTGTGGCTACAGGGGGAAGAGGCTGATGTTTGTTTGCCCAGGAAAAGAACGTTTCCCAGCCCCTGAACAGCCCTCGTGAGCTCCTCATGTGCGAGGAGGCTGCCTTTATCCATTTTAATCTCAATTTTTCTTTTTTTATCTCAATGTATCCTTTTTTATCTCGATCAAATTTTATCTTCATTTTTCCATTTTTATCTCAATTTATCCATTTTTACATTGATTTATGGCGTTTTATCGTGACTAATCCATTTTTATCTTAATTTATCCATATTTTGTCTTGATTTTTCCATTTTTATCTCGACTTTTTCCATTTTTTTCTTAATTTTTCCATTTTTTTCTTAATTTTTCCATTTTTTTCTTAATTTTTCCATTTTTTTCNTTTTCCTTTTTTTCTTCTTCTTCATTTTTCCTTTTTTTCTTCTTCTTCATTTTTCCTTTTTTTCTTCTTCTTCATTTTTCCTTTTTTTCTTCTTCTTCATTTTTCCTTTTTTTCTTCTTCTTCATTTTTCCTTTTTTTCTTCTTCTTCATTTTTCCTTTTTTTCTTCTTCTTCATTTTTCCTTTTTTTCTTCTTCTTCATTTTTCCTTTTTTTCTTCTTCTTCATTTTTCCTTTTTTTCTTCTTCTTCATTTTTCCTTTTTTTCTTCTTCTTCATTTTTCCTTTTTTTCTTCTTCTTCATTTTTCCTTTTTTTCTTCTTCTTCATTTTTCCTTTTTTTCTTCTTCTTCATTTTTCCTTTTTTTCTTCTTCTTCATTTTTCCTTTTTTTCTTCTTCTTCATTTTTCCTTTTTTTCTTCTTCTTCATTTTTCCTTTTTTTCTTCTTCTTCATTTTTCCTTTTTTTCTTCTTCTTCATTTTTCCTTTTTTTCTTCTTCTTCATTTTTCCTTTTTTTCTTCTTCTTCATTTTTCCTTTTTTTCTTCTTCTTCATTTTTCCTTTTTTTCTTCTTCTTCATTTTTCCTTTTTTTCTTCTTCTTCATTTTTCCTTTTTTTCTTCTTCTTCATTTTTCCTTTTTTTCTTCTTCTTCATTTTTCCTTTTTTTCTTCTTCTTCATTTTTCCTTTTTTTCTTCTTCTTCATTTTTCCTTTTTTTCTTCTTCTTCATTTTTCCTTTTTTTCTTCTTCTTCATTTTTCCTTTTTTTCTTCTTCTTCATTTTTCCTTTTTTTCTTCTTCTTCATTTTTCCTTTTTTTCTTCTTCTTCATTTTTCCTTTTTTTCTTCTTCTTCATTTTTCCTTTTTTTCTTCTTCTTCATTTTTCCTTTTTTTTTTCTTCATTTTTCCATACGATTCTGAACACAGGGATGCAAAGCCTTCCAGAAGATCCCTATCCTTAATTCCATATAAATTCCCTCTCCCTCTTCAATTTAAAAACCCCCTCAAGCTGCCAGGCAAGTTCAGAGCGTTCAGATTTCCTCATTTTGGTTATTTAGGAGTGAAGAGTGGAAACAACCCGTGGTTTTAATGTTTGTTGGCACTTTGGAATGCCTGAATTGTGCAGTGTAATTCCCATTTTTTTTGTTTTTTTCCTTGGAGGAGTTGATCCCTGTGAGGTGTGGTGCAGTCAGCCTGTGGAGAGACTGAGGGAGTACTGCAACGTTATCAAAATCAGGATATTGTGGCCTCTGCTCTTCAGCAGGGAAAGCACTTCCTTTGGGGATATATTTGGGTGAGTATCCACGTTTTCCAAGGGGATTTCCTCCAAATCCTCCCACTTCTCCTTGTTCCCTGTGAAAATTCCTCGTGTGCTCCCAGTCGGGCTCAAACTGGTGCAGGAATGTTGGGGTTGCCAGTGGGCTGAGATGGTCAAAGGCAGAAGTTCTGGGATCCACAGGAAAAAAATATTAAGGCTGAGTTTGTGAAGTTTGGAACCTTTGGGAATCTGAAGTGTGGGGAGGTGGAGTTTGGGGATCAGAAGTTTGGAACCTTTGGGAAGGTGAAGTTTGGGATGTAGAGTTTGGGACGTCTGGGAATGTGTGAAGCTGAAGTTTAGAAGGTATTTCAGTATTTAAATAGATGCCTGACATTTCAAAAGCACCACACCCTTTGCAACTCTTCTTTTTTGATTATTATTATTGTTATTATTATTTTTCTCCCTCCTCCTCTGAAGGGCTCGATTTGAGTTTGTAAATATTTCCTTCCTCAGCTTATATTAAATATAATTAAATATTCACACTTAAGTCCATGCAGCACTGTGGGGTTTGTCTAAATAACAACTTGTTCTGTTTTCCAACAGTTTGTTCTTCCTAGGCTGTAACATGAAGGCAATCCATGAGTGCAAGGTTTTGGAAGACCTCGCTGATTTAATCACAAAAGTTGTTGTAAGTCCTGTATTTTAACTTTATCTTAGAGTTTTCAAGTGTCATAAATTAATTAAATCTGTACCTGAAGCATCTTGAGATTGTATCTTAAATTAGACATTTCCTTTTGCTGGAGTGAAGACATTATTTGATTTCTTTTTTTTTTTTCCCCAGAAAGAAAGTGTGGCCTAGGCTTTATCCTAGTTGGGATAATTCAGGAAATATTTCCAGTCAGCAATAAAGTTGATGGATGAATGACTTAAATACTTTTTTTTTTCCCCCCCTCACTTATTTTTCCCTGATTCAACAAATAACATTTTCAGTTTGCTGTTGTTGCTGACTTAGAGGAGAGGAGGTTATAAGGAATATTCTCAGCAGCTGAAGGGATTTGTTGTGGGTTTTTTTTTTAATCTGGGTATGAAACATTTCTTTTTTCATTTCTTGCAATTTCCTGCTCAACCCCAAGCTACATGTTTGGTTTTTTTTTTTTTAATTTAGGTGTAATACATTTCTTTTTTTCTTTTCTTTTACTTCCCTGTCCACCCCCAGCTCCACTTCCCCACTCCGCCTCACTGCTTCCCTCTTCCCCCTCCCTCAGCCTTTTTCTCCTTCTCCATGGAAAAAAAGGGATTTACATCCAAGAGTGAAATGGATTTGGGGGAACAGGAGATTTGGGGTTTAATTGGATGTCTCAGCTGGTTCTTCAGTGTTTACAGAGCTGCACAAGTGCTGGAAGGGGCTGAATTTCCTGAGCAGATCTTGCAGCATCCAAGAATTCTCTCTTTCCATGCCAACATTTAGTTTTCAACAAAAATCTGGGCTGGACCAGAGCAACTGCCCCAGTGAACTGCAGCAGAACAGAAAATGTTGCTGAGCTGAGCCTGAGCAGACAGAAATTCAAATTATCACCTCTCAATAACTCATTTTTTGTTTTCTTTCCCTGGTGCAGAACATCCCCCATTTCATCAGTGGCATCCTGAGGATTGGCAGTGGGATAGACAATGTGAGTTTCTGCAATAGTTCTGAAGATTCCCTGGAAGTGACAACTGGGAAAGTGGCAAAGTGGGGCTGGGAAATCTCCTGATCCATCTTTTTTTTTTCATTACAAAATTCAGTTTACAGCAGAATTACACTCATTACATTTCCCAGCTTGTAAACTCTGGGCTGGGAACATCTTTAATTTCCCTCTGTTTAATCACTTTTTTCCCACTTGCTGCTGTCTGGGGCCTGCTGTGTGTTCAATGCAAAAGCTGGAACAAAAGCACTGAATTTAAAACCCAACACTGCAGCAGCAATAGAAAAACCAGAATAAACACAACTGTGGGTTATCCAGTTGCTGTGTTTTTGGGGATATTTGTCTAAGCCCTGTGATTTTTTATATTATCTTCCAGCAGTCATAAGAAGATGTTTCTAACTCAAATTTCTCCATTTTTATCTTAATTTATCCATACAACTCAGAACATTTATATTATTTTTCCAAAATTTTGGAAGCTTCTAAATCAAATTCTGCCATTTGACTGCTTCCCCTGCCTGCTGTTGGAAGTCAGCTTCGACTTTGTGACTGTGCTGTGCTCAAAATCTCCAGATATTTGTATTTATTTGCTGTTTTCTGCCCAAAAACCAGCTGAACCCTGAACAACTGCAGAGGGTGAAGGGCCACAGCACTGCTGCTTGTTCTGCTCCCACTTTGCTTTGTGTATTAATGACCTTTTCTTCATTTTTGGTTTTGTTTTTCCCTGCTGAAATAGGGTTGCTTCCACCTGGCAGAGGCCCTGAACTGGGTGAGGTGTGTGGGGGATGCCAGCATCCTGCAGAGCCTGGAGCAGCTTGGGGACTGGGGCCGGATGAAACTCGCAATGTTCTTTTCTGAGTGTGAGTATGGACACCCCAGGAGGGGCCAGGAATGAGGAAAAACCACTTTGCTGTCTGGAATTGTGCAATAATGAAGTTTTCATCTCATCTTGCTTCGTTCTGGGCTCCTGTTGCCAAATCCGTATCATAATTATTTTTAGTATATAAATATGTTTGTAATAAATAATTATAGAATTATAATAATTTTTATAGAATTATTTAGTTATATATAATTATTTTTGAATGCTCCTGTTGCCAGATTTGTTGCATGTCCTCAGTTGTGGGTCAGGTTTTGGTGGCAGGCAGGAGCAGAGCAGGATTTTTAATGAGAAATCCCTCAGCCACTGATGTTTTCCTGAATTTTCTTTCCAGGGAAACGTTTCATCACCAAAGTGACACTGGAGGACTGTGATTTGGTGGAGGAATTGAAAGCACTGACATGTGAGAGCTCCAGGAAGGTGAGAGGAGCTCTCAGGATGTGTTTTTGGGGGGGGTTCTGATGACCAAGGATTGTAAAAAAAACCCCAAATTATTAGAAATGTTTCAAAAGCTTGAGTGTTTAATTGTGCTGGCATCAAGAATTCCCTTTGCTACGTGAAATGATTCCCTTTGCTCCGTGAAATGATTCCCTTGACACTGTGGAATTCAATGAGTTTCACCCCAGACGTGGCTGAATTGAATTTTGAATTGAATTTTGAATTGAATTGAGTTTTGTTCATGGTCTCACAGCTGAGTGAATCCCTGAAGCAGAGAGGAAATGCAGAATTTTCCCGAGGAGCCCTGGGCTGTGCTGTCATGTCCTACACCAAAGCCATAGAGTTCTGGTAAGAGCTGAACTCAGCTTCTGCAGATTTATCCTCATTTTCTGTCATTTTGCATGGATTTATCCTCATTTTCCATCATTTTGCATCAGGCACTTTAATTAAAGGCCAAATGATACCTAATTAAAAACAAAGAAAAAAGCCCTATAACCCATTTTTTGTTCTGTTTTTCCCCCATTACTGCTGGGTTTTTGTTCTGTTTTTCCCCCATTACTGCTGGGTTTTTGTGCATTTACTGCTCCAAAAGTTCTTCTAGGGGAGCAAACCTGCAAGAAAAGGAATTATTTGGTGTGAACAACCCTGAAGAGCCACTTTGGGTGTTTTCCCTCTAAATACTCCCCCAAGTATTGCAAATATTTATCACCTCTGACACAAAAGGAATAAACACCAGATATTTCACTGCCTGCTCTTAGCAGCTCTCAGGCTTTGTTTCCTTTTGGAATTTAATTTCTTCCCAAAAGGCCTTTCCTGAAAGGCTCTGGAGACTTTCCTGGGCTCTGCAGAAGGGAGAAAGGGATGAAATGGGAATTTTTTAGGGCATTTCCCCCCTTCCACTGGAGTGGCAGCAGGGTTGGTGTGTTCACCACGGGCGTTGTGGTCATGAAAACACTGATTTTACTCATCCTGGTGTCTATAAAACACAGGGATATTGATAAAATCCCACTTTCCACAAAACCACGTTGTGCAGAGTGTTCGGTTTGTCATTTCTGGTTTCATAATGGTGCCCTGAAAAGGATCAGAACTTTGGATTTATTTACCCTGCCTTTTGTCCATACTGAGCTCTCATCGTGTACAATTCAATTTAACCCTACAGAGTCAATTAATTCCTAATATTCTGTGAATAAATTCACTTCAATCCCCATAAATGCCAGGTTTTGGCCCCAAATTCCAGCTGATTTTGACATTCTTGCAAAATGGAGCCCCTTGTGTCAAGCTCATGAAGGGAGGAGGAGAATTAATGAAAAAAACAGGAAATCCTGTGGCTTTAGAGAGCAGAGGAGGTCATGTGATTTCCAGGAACTGCAGAGCTGAGCTGCTTTTGAAGAGTGGCTGAGAATAACTGGAGTTGGTGAATTAATGGGCCCAAATCTTATAAATGACCCCATAATCAAAATGAACATTCCCAGTGCCATCCACGGCACTTTGTCTGGGTGTTGGGGCTGGAGTTTTTGCAGGCAGTTCGTGTGAAAATGGAACTTTTCCTTCGCCTTGGAGTTTTTAATGATGAAGTCCATAATGTTTTAATGGTAATTATCATATCTAATATATCTAATTATCATAATCTGATTGTTTTCAAGCCCAACAAACCACCTCCTGTATGGGAACCGAGCTCTGTGCTTCATCCTCACCAAGCAGTACGAGTGAGTAACCCCTGAGGTGCTGGGGTGAGCTGCACTAGAAACAGGGGACATTTGTAAGAAAAGAGCAGTTTTAAAGCTAAAATAGAGATTTACTTGTAGTTGTGTCCCTGCAGTTGTTTGTGATTATGGATTCCTCATCCCTGGGATGTCCAAGGCCAGGCTGGGTGGGGCTTGGAACAACCTGGGGTAGTGGAAGCTGTCCCTGCACATTTTGGGGTGGAACTGCATGAGATTTAAGGTCCTTTCCCACCCAAACCATCCCATAATTCTATGAACTGCTGGTTGATTCCATTTTTATTTCTGTGTTGTATTTATTATATTTGTATTTATGCTTTTTCCACCAGCCTTCAGACTTTTCTGAGGTATAAATAACAAATCCCTCTTCTTCCCCCTCCCTCCTCTCAGGCAAGCTGTAATTGATGGGAAAAGAGCCATTATTCTGAAGCCTGATTGGCCCAAGGTTGGTTTCTTCAAAATTATCTCTTTTTTTTTGGCATTTTAAAGCAAGGTGAGACCCCCAGAGTTGGTTTTAATGAATGAACACAGAGCCTTGTGGACCAGGAATTCTGCCAAGTGCACATTTTGCTTGGGTTTTTATATTTAAAATATTAATTTGAGAGGCCTGTTAGTGTTGGTCCAAGGTGGATAAAGACAGAAGAAAATGTTTATGATGCTGTGAGTTACTCTTTTTAAAGCACTGTGATATATGTAGAATAAATTAAAAAATCCTGATTAATGGCCAGCAGGTATTTCCCAATGTTCTGGGCCTGAAGAAGAGTAAATAAGGGATATTTAGAAAATTGCAAATCAGGTGAGATTAGGGGGGGAAAGAGCAAATTTGTTCTTTTCCAAAGCAGAGAAAGCAAAAAAAAAAAGCAAATTTGCTTTTATCCAAAGCTCTCCCCGGTGATTTCTGTGTTTCACTGTGCTGAGCTAAAAACTGATCATTCATCAGCTGAGAGCTGCTCCCTTCCTGGATGATGTCAAATTTGACTTTGTGCTGCCTGCTGCTGCTGCTTTGGGTGTAAACCCTGCTCTTCCTGTGGAATGGAAAGCTTGAAATCTCAATTTCTGCCCCTTTAGGGTCACCACCACTTCTGCAAGGCCCTGTCCCTGCTGGGGCACACGGAGCTGGCCCTGGAGGCCAACGAGAGAGCCCAGGAGCTCTGCAGGAACAGCCCTGAGGGGCTCAAGGAGCTCATCCAGCAGAATGAAAAACTAAAGAAGAAACTGGAAGAAATCAATGGTGATTCTTGCTGAATGCAAAATTCCCTTTATTGGTAACTTTGCTTTGAAACCAGCTCATTCTTTTTTTAATTCCTCCTCCTTATTTCATTTTCTGTAGGTACCAAACATAAACAGAAGGCAAAGAAGACTCTGCCTGAGAAAAAGTAAGGAATTGTCAAGTTTTTAATGGCTTTGTGTTTAATTGATTTTTTTTTTTTTTAATTAGCAATGCTTAGTGTAACATTTAGGTGATGCATAATACAGGTGTTTATGCAGAAACTTTGTTGCCTGTCAGAAAATAAAAATGGAAATAAGAACTTGGTCAGGATGCAGCCTGGGAGTGCAGAGGATTTCTAAGAACTAAATAAACTTATCTTGAGCATCCAGAGCAGTGTGGGCAGCAGGTCCAGAGTACTTCTAATTATTAATTGCCATTATTAATGATTTAATTTCATAAATGTAGTTATACAGTTGCAGTCCCTTTTGTAGAAAATTGGGGTTTTTTTGGTTTGTTTGTTTCTGCTATATCTTCACACAGGTTTGGGCTGTGTAGTTTGAAACTGTAAAAAATGACTGAAATCTTTTAAAATCTGAGGAGTTTTTAAAAAAAATCTGATTAAATCTTTTAAATATATTTATGGAATTATTCTTTTAAATGTATTTATGGGATTACCCCCTCTAAGAGGGGTAAACTTCTTGTATTAATCTGTTTTTTCACATGATGTGTGTGTTAAATATGGAGAAAACCACTGGGATTCTCTCTTTTTACATCTCAGAGACTGCACTCCTTCAAAATCTCCTTTAATAACCTCCCAAGAATGGAAAGAAGGAGGAAAAGACAGGAAGAGAAGTCAGGCTGAGCCCAAACATCCCCCTGGTCCTGAAAAACATGATGCCAAGGTACAGCTGGAATTGCAGGAATTCTGCAGCTTTTTTAACAACTGGGCACTTTTCCTGGGATATTTCACTGCCTGATGGGGATTTAGGAGGAGGTGGAGGTGGTCATTTGGAGGAGGAGATGGCCAGTGTCACGTTTTTGCACTAATTATTGATTTAAAGAGATTATCTGTGACATTTTTATTGCCTTTGCTGTTGCTATTGCAAGGCAATAAATTCTGATTTACAAGTTATAACTTAGCCCATGAACTGCAGTAGAAAAAAGCTGCATAATGCAGAAAATGCTGAGGAATAATGTGAATTTACAGCAGGGCCAGACCAGTTCAGGCAGAGGTGAGGGGAAGCTGTTGGTGCTGCCAGAGCAGGGGGAGGGCCCTGGGCAGTGACGTGGAACTGGGAAAATGAAACCAGAGCAGGAGGGCAGGAAATGGAACTTTGGGAGTTTGCTGGCACAGAAAAACCAGCTGGAGAAAAACCCTTGAGCACTTCTGGGGCTTGCTGTATTTTCTCATGAAAACTCTCACCTGTTTCCATGCCATGCCAGTCTCCCTGTAGGTCTGTAAATCTGGCTTTCCTCAGGGTGAATATTTCAGTGGAAAAGGCTGGTGTTTGTCAGATTTGTGGATAATACAAACTGATAGGAACAGGAGGGGAAAGTCACTGCAAAAGCAAATTATTTTTCTTTACCTCTTGCTTAAGAACACAATGCAGCACATTTTCATTTCTTTACTTGCTCAGGGGGGTTTTTTTGTTTTTGTTTTTTGTTTTTGGTTTTTTGTTTTGTTTTGGTTTGGTTTTTTTTTGTTGTTGTTGCTTTGTTTAAATCGCGTGAGGGTGATTGGTTTGGGTTTTGTAATCTGATATTTTTGTCATCAGGTGACTGAGACCCAGAGAACAGAAGGCAAAGTTTCCACGCTGGAGCTGCCTCCAAGTGAGTTTATTTCTGCTCTTTATCAAGCCTGAGCCACTTCTTCCTCTGCTGTTGCCATAGTTAGCAATCAGAAATGCATTTCCTGTAATGGTCACAACAATAAGCAATCATCTTTTGCTTCCTTCTTAGCCACTTCTGTATTTCTGTCCTCATTCCTTGCTGTTTTGTAATCTGAATCTCCTTGACACGGCTGAATTCAGGATCGAAACTGGAACTAAAAAGTAAAATCTGAGTCACAGGCTAGAAATGCTTTCCCTGCTCCTGAGCCAGGATCTGAAAGGATCTAAATTGAAGAGGAGTGTGTGTTCCAGTATTTACAATTCATTTGTGGTTAATAAAAGCTCCATCAGAAAATATTTCTGCAGGTAAAGAGGGAAGAGGCCATAAAACATTTGGCAGGGTGGACTTTTAGCTGCAGACTTTGAGTTATAAGTGTGATTTATTGTTTGTGTTTGTTTTTAATGAATTGGTTTGGTTTTAGAGAGAACTCCCACCCCTCAGAACTCCCCCAGTGCCAGAGTTACTTTTCTGCAGGGAAAGTGAAGTTCAGGCAGTTCTGAGCTTCAAAGGGAAATATTTTCCTAAATTTTCCTTGGGGTTTGTATCACCTGCTCTCACTTGTCTATATTTAAATACCTGAGGAGGTGGCAAAGCACAGAGCACTTGAAAATTGGGTTTTAGGAAACCACTGAATACATTGAAGGTGTATTAGAAAATAATATTTTAAAATGAGCAGCAGGAGAAGTGATCCTGTCCTTGTGAGCTTTGGACGTCCGTGAACGTCTCGAAGGATTACAGGAGTTCTTGGGAGGTGGAAAAAGTGGGGAAGGAAAAGGAAAGCTCGAGGTGTTTTTGTTGGGATGATGGTAAGTGGTAGGATCATGGAAAAAAGAAGGATTTTCTTCTTCTCTGAAGACAGGCTGAGAGAGGTGGGATTGTTCAGCCTGGAAAAGGTTTTGGGGAGAGCTCAGAGCCCCTTCCAGAGCCTAAAGGGGCTCCAGGAGAGCTGGAGAGGGACTGGGGACAAGGGCTGGAGGGACAGGACACAGGGAATGGCTTCCCACTGCCACAGGGCAGGGATGGATGGGATATTGGGAAAAAATCCTTCCCTGTGAGGGTGGGGAGGCCCTAACTTTCTAAATCCCTTCTCTGAGAGGAGTCTGGGTGTGACTGGATCCAGGTTTGGACACTGGTTCACGTCCAAGGGTTTATTTAGGTGTAATTGATCCTTTATAAGGGTTTTCCCCTCAGGATCAAGGATGGCAAACCCAATATATTCATATAGGTAAAATACATCCTGTATTTCAGGTGATGGTGATACTGATTACAGAAAGGGATTTCGGTCAGTTATCTATGACACAGCATATAAATGGTTATAACTGATACTTTGGGGCATTGTTTGTTCAAGCAATAGTTTAATAATGATTATTTTTCAGCCTGGAGAAGAGAAAACTCCAGGGGAGGCTTAAATCCCCTTCCAGGGCCTAAAGGGGCTCCAAGAGAGCTGGAGAGGGACTGGGGATGAGGGATGGAGGGACAGGACGAGGGGAAAGGCCTTGAGGTGAAAGTGAACCCAGCCAGAAACAAACTTTGTAACCAAATGTGAAGCCCAGAGAGCAGCCAGTCCTTACCTGAACACACCCAGAGCCTCCAGCATCCCCTCTCCTGGAATGCATTTGGGTGCATCCCGCTCTTGCTGGGAGTCCTGTCATGGCCCTGCGGAGTCTGCAGGAGGCTCTGGGGTTGTTTTCACTGAGAGCCCCCAATATTCTGAGTTTCCTGTCCTTGGGCTCCCCTTTGGGTGGGTGCTGCTGTTTGTTCTTGGATGACTTTGCCACAAACCCCCTCTGGACTCCTCATTATCTGTTCCTCCAGAGTTTGTTCAGCATCCTGGTCCGTCTGACATTCTTTTATCTCCTTTGCACCTCGGTCTCTGGGCCCTTACCCAGCAGCTTCAGGGGGACTCAGAATTTCTCTTCTGTCAGTGCTGCCTTTTTCCCAGCCTGGAAATGAAACTGGAGATAGTTTTTAGTCCAGGAGGTGATATCAAGGTGGATCTTTATTTGGAGGCCTCCAGGGGCAGTTATGGAAGAGTGTCCACAAAAGCCCACCCCCACAGGGGTGAATGCAGTTTTATAGGTTTGGTAAATCAGCATAATTGTCCAAAAAGCACCAGTTAGGAGCACAAGTAGTGAAGTAATTCCCCCTTCTGGTTCAGCCCTTCTCTGGAGCTCCCCCCCTTGTACTTTGTTGATGAAAATGTGTCTCCAAGAGCTGTTTTCAACCTTGGCAGCCAGGGAGAGCCAAGACAGGATGGGGGCCCTGGAATTTGTTTTGTCTTCCTGCTTAGGAAAATGCTGGAGCTAAGCTACAAATAGATGCGTAAAGGATACAGAGAATCTGTAAAAGAGAAAAGGAAAAAAACCAAAACGGCAACATCAGAGGACAGGAGGAAATTGGGCATTGAATTGGAAATTCTTCCCTTCGAGGGTGGTGAGGCCCTGGCACAGACAGGCTGCAGAAGGGGCAGGGTGGCTGCTTTTTGGGGGAACTGAGGAAGGAAGAGGGATGATAATGCTGGGAGAGATCTGACATTTCCAAGCCAAACACATGTAGGGCCACGCGGTTAATTTCAAACAACTCGTGCCCGGTGCACATTTCTTCTCTATTTCCACTGCTTTATTTTCAGTTTCTGTTTTCCCTTCCTTCTCCCCCTGGTTTTGCAGAGCAAAATATTTGATTTGAAGGGAGGAGGAGGCTCCCAGGGACTGGCTGGCCCCAGTTTGCTGTGGGTGGGGAGGAAAAGCCTTTTTTTTTTTTTTTTTTTTTTTTTTTTCCTTTGCCTTTGTTCACTGAACTTGCAGGAGTTTTAATGGAAAAGAACTTAATGCCACATTATATTATTGTAAAGTTATTGTCCTTTTTGATTTATTTTTCGTGCTACTTCCTATTTTTGGTCTTCATGTACTGTTTCTTTGAGTTTGTGTATATTTTTATTAAATATCTCTGGTCACTCTTAATGGAGAGCGCTAGGAAAAGTAATACTACTTCTACTAATATTTTTACGTGTTTGTGGGGTAAGTAAATCATGTTTTCTGTGGAATTAATACATTTCCTTAAATATTTTAAGTGTAAGTCAGCAGGATTTGCTTGCTACCTTTATTTGGAAGCTTTTTTGTTTCATCTGAAAGCAGCATTTGAAGTTGGGTGTTGTATGGGAGGAGTTGTTGCTGTGGGAAATGTTTCTGCAGCAATTTTTGTTGAATGGCTTTTGAAATTAGATCCTTCAATGAAAACAAATAATGCTGATTAATTTCTTCCTTTGAGGGTGAGATGGTTTCTTTTCTCTTCACTAAGATTTTGTTGTGAATTGGATTGGTTCCTTAAGGGAAAGCAACACATAAAGTGAAGAAAAGGTGAAATATTTCAGCCTCTGGGTGCTTAAATGATGATTTGCTGGCGGGTGTTTTCTGGCTTTCAAAAGGATTCTTGATTTCCATCATTTAAATATCACTATTAAGAGAAACTTGTGGTGATTTTTAGAGTAGCTTTGGAGTTCCCATGTGTTCCAGCAGGCACCCACCCCAGGAGTGGTTCATGGAATCATTCTGGACATGTTCAGTCCTAGCGACTCCTGGTTTTTGTGCTGACTCATTTACATTTCGGGTCGTTAAGTAGCTCCTAATGAGCAATTGCTCCTGGCACAAGGCTTTGAGTGCCCAGGAATAGGATTGAACCCGAGGAATGTTCTGGGACACCTCCCCTGCCTGGAGGGAGAGCACTCAGGGCTGCAGTTGGGTTTTTCCACAGTCGGTGTCTGTCAGGATTTTGTGTTTAAAATACTCTGAGTAGCATTTTTAAGCACAGATGGTTGCTAAAACTTCATATATAACACTAATGACTCCTTCTCCTTTCTTCAAATTTGATTTTCTGGTAGTTCGGCATAACAATACACCCAAAAGTTTCAGTCCAGGTGCTGGATTGTTTTTCCTGTGGTCATGTCCAATAAAAAAGATGATTTTGCAGTTGATGGCAGGAATTCCTGGCTGTGACCACCCCAATAAAGGATTAAACCACATTTTCTCCTTCCCTGTTCCTCAGGGGTTGTTTCCTCAGTGACTGTTCCCCGGCAGGGTTGGGTCTCTGGGGTTGGGAAGTGCCTCAGCAAACTTTGTGTGAAGCCTTTGATGTGAAGTTTGAGACTTAGAAGTGAATTGGTCTCACGTGATAAATCCTTCCTTGTTTTTGTCACCCAGTATTCCCACTTTGTCACATTTATTCATTTTGTAGCCAGGGCCCTCTGTCTCTGTTTGTTTACATTTGAGATTGACAGGGCTTGAACTCAACTTTAACTCCGGGGTTTTGAAGTAAAAAAATTCTTCCTCATAATTTTTTCCAGAGAAACTTGAACTTCCACGGGGATCTGCTATTCCCTTTGAAAATTCCGGTTGTTCACTAATAGTTTAACAAAAAAAAATCCCCAAATCCTACACAATTTTAATATAAGTATGTGGCAAAATGTTGTTTAATCATATATTACATAATGTACAATGTATATATTACAATGTACAAGATCTAATAATTACATATAATAATTATATATATATATATACACATATATGTTAAAAAAATAATATCGACTGTGCTTTTATAGGATAGACTGATTTCTTCAGCTTGGAGTCCACTTTAATAATTACAATTTTGTGAAATCACATCATATCTTGCAGGATTTTAAGATTCTTCCATTTGTTTGAAATCTTTCCCCTTTGTAGGATTAATAAAATCCTGTATTACTGAATAAAAATAAAATTCTTAATATGAACACTTTTTGGTTGTGTTAGTTTTGACCTTGTCAGGTTTTAAGATCCACAGTTTATAGAGCAAAGTGTGAGTTCCAAGAGCATTTTTTTGTTTGTTTGTTTTAGGTAATTCTCATTTTGTTTAAAATCCTTTTTTCTCATTACAGAACAAAGTCAGCAAAACAAACGAAGGCCAAAAACCAAAACTTGTGACAATGAAAAGATGAGGTAAAAAAGACTATTTATATTTAAATTTGCTATTATTTTGAGTTATTTTATGTAAGATCAATGTCACTTGGGTGTGCTGCTTGCTCATTGCTAATGGCTTTGTGTACATTTTTTACATCCTGATAGGGGGTAAAGTCCCCAAAATTCCATTTTTTCCCACATTTACTACTTGAAAACTGAATATCTTCTGTGCCCAGCTGTATTTTAATAAATGGAGGCATAATTTGGGTATTTGCTGTTAAAAACTGATGCCCCAAAGCCGAGGGGTGTCGGGAGTCTGGTTTCAGTTGTTACATCCAAAGTTACACCACAGCTCACTCTTATCTCATTTGCAAGGCCTCCTTGCACCAAAGAATTTTTCAAACTCCTCTGACACTTTCTGAGCTCAGGAAAAAGATGAAATCTGGTTTTATAGGTTTTATACTGGGAAAGAACTTTAATTGGAGTCTTAAATAAAAAAGAAGTCTTAAATTAAAAAAATTTATTAAAAAGATTGAAAATTTATTTTAAAAAATTAATTTAATTGGAGTCTTAAATAAAAAAATTCTTAAATTAAGCAACAGCTAAAGTTGTTTATTGGCTCGAATTTTCACTTAAAGCACAATCAATTAAATCCCTGATTTTAAAGCCAGGGATACGCCCTGTAGAACAGGAATGTGAATGGTTGTGCTTGGTGGTTTGGGGCCAAAATTCAATTAATTGAGGTAAAAAGCACCATGGATTTTATGGATACTATTTATGCTTCCACTTAAAACAGAGTTTAACAGAGGAAATAATTATTTCCACTGGGGCTGGGGTCACCATGCTCCAGAGATTGTTGATTGTGTTTAGGATGGTTCAAAACAATTGAGGGTGCAGCAAAATAAGATCTTTACATGGAAATAGGGAAGTTTCCATTAAAAATGAGTTTTCCAAGGCAGATTTCTGGTGCAGAAGAGCCCCAAGCCTTTAGGAAACCTGATTATTCCCAGTCCTAATCGAAGTGTGACCACAAAACCCAATTTCTTTTCATCAAAAGTTATTCCAGTACCATCCTGTTGTTTTTTCAGAACTTTCTGAGTACCACTGTAAGTAGGAGAAATTGACATTTTGCCCCAGGAGAGGTCACTGATGTCATTTAACTGAATTATCACTGCCTTCCTGTTCCTTTCACTTCAGGGAGGGGAAATGTTATCATTTATTATGGAACAAATCCTCTAAAGCAGCTGAGCCATCTCCAAAATCGCTGCTCTGCTGGGGGACTTGGTCAGACCTGTGAAATTCAGAGTTCATGGAAAATGAGCTGAATTCAAAGGACATTCACAAACTCTTGGTGCCCCTGTCCTGTTTTTTGTAGGGATCACGTGGATGTGAAGCCAGAGTCTAAAGCCATGGAGGATAAAAGCTGCAGTGCTGTGCCACAGGTAATGGAAAAGGGAAATTCAGCAGCTCCTGGCCTTAAGTTGGAGGTGATTTGTCATTTTTTAGGGACATTGCAAAAAAATCTGGGTTTATTCCCAAATTTAACGCTCTGTGCTCTGCGTGGCTTTCATCAGAGGCAGAAATTCTGTGCTTACACTGATTCCTTCTGTCCTTTTCTTCTGGGTTCTCCTCCTTCTTCTCCTGCTGGAAAACCTGGCTGGGAGTCACTCAGGGGTTTTTGAAGCCCTTCCCGAATTTCTGCCTAAAGGCTTTCCTGTGTTGGATACATTTGGAAATAACCACAGAGCATTTTGTGGAAGGGCTGTTGGAAACACTGTAAAATTCACACATGGAGGGAAAATTCTCCTCCTCTGGGCTTAGCACCAATAAAACCTTGAAGGAAATCATGGGAATGCACATAATTAATCCTTTCATCCCTGTTAATTGGGGGATGCAAACACCAGAAATCTCTATTTGATACCTCACAGGACAAAGCTGATTTTAGGAGAAGGTGCAGGTTCTACCTGCACTAAATCCCCTTATTTCCTATAAATTGCCTCTTTTTGTTTTGCACATTTATTACTGGTGTTGAAAGGAACATTTTGGTTCATTTAATCAGCTTCATATGTCAGGTAATTTACCATTCAACCAATATAATTTATTCTGCTCTGTAACTACATGGGACACCATTAACCCAGTAGTTTTAGGAAATTAAAATAAATCTCCATTACTTACAGTCTCCCTGCTGGAAATTCCTGCAGATTTCAGGAAGTATCAACAGTGAAAACATAATAATTTTATAATATAATAAAATAATGCTCTCTGAAACCTCCCAGCATGAGCTGAGCTGGACACAAAATATTGCAGAAGGAAATAATTCCCAGCTTCTCCAAAAACATTTGGATACAAAATGGGAGCGTGCAAGTGAGGAAAAGCAGAAGTCTGGGTTGTGCTTTGGGGTTTTTTATATGCAAGAAGCATTAAAATGATGCGTGAACTAAAGGTGAAGCTTTCTGGAGAGAATCTTGCAATAAAAACTAGGTTTTAAAAAGATTAGCAGCTCCACTAAACCTAATTTAAGAGTTTTAATAAAAATGCACCTCGTTTGCTGCTTGAAAAGTGAAATTGTGGTAAAACAATGCAGGAGGACACAGAGAATTCCCACTTGGCTGTTGGAGAAGTACTTTAGCAAATATTTCTTTTCCAAAGCAAGTCTTTTGCTTGCTTTTGAAAGAAAAAACAGAAAGAAAATCTTGTTCTCCTTTGGCCTTACTGTGTTTTCAAACATTCCAGGTGGATTTCAGTCCCTTGCCAGATGTGAAATCCCTTGGTCTGGAGGGTGGTGCAGCCTCTGTGGACAGGGATAAACCCCTTCTGTTGCCACTGCTGAAAGCTCTGAACACTCCAGAATTCACGGTAAAACAGAAATAACCTGGGGGCTTCTTGCACAGAAATCCAAGTTTGTCCACTCACCACCCTGTTCCACCCTTGCTTCCCCCAAAACAATCCTGATTTTTGAGCTCTTGGCTGCAGGGCCCAGTGTTCCCCTGCTGATTGTGAGAACAGGATGGGAAACACCTCAGGAATGGCACAGGATGTGCTGTGGGAAAGCTCAGCGGTTCTGAGGGGCTGCGTGAAAAGATTTGCCAAAATATTATTACTTATTCAAAAAAAAAAAAAAAAAAAAATTAAAAAAAGCAGTTTTCTTTTGGAGTGACTTTTCCTGCTCGTTCCAGGTGGATTTCGATGTTCTGCCAGAGGAGGTGAAGTGCCTGGCCCGGGATGGCTGCAAGGCCCTGCTGGAGCAGCACTGCCACGGGGCTGAGCGAGCCTTCTCCCACCTGCTGAGCATCCTCTACACCCCAGATTTCATGGTAAACTCACAAAAACTCCCTGCTCCGTGCCAGTGGTGGAGGTTTATGCCTTCAGCACCCTGCACCGCTCCTCTTTTCCCCCAAAAGAATCAGGATTTTGTGGAATTGTTGGCTGCAGAGCCGAGTGTGAGATGAGAACGGGGTGAAAATCAGCAATAACAGCACAGGATGGGCTCGTGGGGGTGTTCCACACCTGCATCTCCTGGTGCAGTGGAACAAATATTCACCAAAATAAAATTCTTATCAGGGTAATAGCAAATATTTGGATCAAATATTGTGGTTTTTTAATAAAGAACTCCATTGTTGAACTTGATGATCTTAAGGGGCTTTTCCAGCCTCAGTGGTTCTGTGATTGTCAAAAGGATTTTGATTTCAAATTCTCTGGAGTTTGGTGTCTGTGTATCTGCAGCCAATCAGCCACTGACCCAAAGGCCATCCTGGATTTTTAAAAATTAATTTGCAGTATTTGTACCAGGTTTTTGTGGTGCTGCTGCTATAATTTGACTCTTTTTTTTCTTTCAGTATCTGAATATTCTTAATATTAATTATGTTATACTCCTCTATGGCCATGCCACTGCCCTCCTGGGACTGGGACATCCTGAGGTAGGAGATGAGGCCTATTTTTATTTATTTTATATTTAAATACTATTTTAATTCCCAGCTCTAGCTCAGGCACTTTCCCACTTGTTTTTGTGTCTTCCTAACTGAGAAAATGAGGGAGGAAGGAAACCTCGTGACACATTTTGGAATTGCACATTTTAATATCTGGGACTAAATCCTTGATAATTTTGGATGAATTAGGCTATCAGATAAAATTTCTTTGTAAGCTTTCAAATGAGGTTCTAAGTATGAAGAAATCAGAGTCAATAATTTTTATTTCTGCTTTGTGATATGGTTCTGCTCTGGTGTTTTGAACACCAATATTCTGCTCCTAAAACAGAAGACAGGAATTGCTCTGGGTTCTGGAAAATGCAAAACCAGAACTAGGGGTTGTTTCTTTTGGGTTTTTCTTCCTGCAGTGTTGGGTAACATTGAGTGTCTTACAATGAATGAAAAAATAGCTGAGCTCAGTCATTTAATTCCTTGTTTTACAACAAGGCCATGTTTACAGAGTAAGGTAAAAAAAAAAGAAAAATAAAAGAAAGGGGAGCTTTGCCTTTGATCACAAGGCTGTGTAATTCCATTTAGTGTTCCAAAGGAATAGGACACACTGACCCAGTCTAAAGCAGGAAAAAAACCCAGGAAAAGTGGAAATCTTCTGGCAAAACTCCATGTGTTTGTGTCTCACATTTCTTTTGAAGGCATTGGCAAAGGCTGAAGCTGAGTTTAAGAAAATAATTGAGGATTATCCAGAAGAAAGTTGTTTTTGTTTGGCACACTATGGAATGGGAAGGGTTTACCTCAGGCAGAACAGGTTGGTCTAATGAAAAATTTCAGTGTTTGTTGAAAAAAAATCTTTTTATTTGAGGAGCTGTGCGTGGTGGGGCTTTAATTATTCTGTGTTAATCACTGAATTCATCCCTCAGAAGGATTTAATACAACTGGAAGTTTGTTCCTGCTAAGGATCTGATGGAAGCTGCTGAATTGAGCTGGTTTGAGGGAATATTTGGGATGCAGGGATAGCACAGCACAGCCCTGCAGTGGGGGAGAGCTGGCAGGAGAAGAACAAAACCACTTTGTTCTGGGGCAAAAATGCATCCTAAAGAAAGTGGAATTTATCTCATCCCTCTGGGGAGGCTGGAGAGTGACCTTGGACTGAGATAAGGCAGCTCCAGGCAGTCACAAATTCCCTGGAGCAGATAAAGAGGGATGTTTTCCTGAGCTGGCCACATCCCAGGGGGACAGGACAAGGAACAAACTCTGAGCCAAAAGCTGGAGCTGCTCCCTCCCTCCTCCCTCGGGTTCCTGATGGGGTTTCTTCCCTGGGGAATCCTGGCTGCCGTGAGGGCAGGAGCTGTGGGAAGCTCCTGGTGGGATTTTGGGATGTCACTGGTGCTCTGTGGAGTCAAAAATCCCCCCTGAAGGCTTGGGGTGGGCTGAGCTGGGCTGGCTGAGAGCTCCTTGTCCCTCTGTGCTCCCGATGCTCAGCAGGAAAGGGGAGAAATTCCATGGAAAAGCTCCAGGATTGAGGTAACGACAGGGAGAACACCTCCTAATCGCTCCTAGGAAACAGACTCAACGTGAGGAGTAATAACTTATTGTCCCTTAAAGTAGAATTGGAGAGTGGGAAACAAAGTAAAACAACTGAAATCACCTTTTTCCTCCCCTCCTTCATCCCAGGCTTGAATTCCCTCCCTCATTCCTGACTCTTCTCCCTCAGAGCTGCCCACAGGGATGGGGAGTGGGGGAGCTTTTTTCCCTGCTCCTCACAGCTGTGCAGGCTGTTTTCCCTTTTATCCCTGCTTTCCCTGAGGTGCCAGTGCCTGGCCCAGCTGTGCCCTGGGCTGGGTTTGTGGGATCCAGCTGGGACTGGGGCAGCCCTGGCCTCTCCCATTCCTCAGGGAATGGTCCCCACCTCCTGCCCACCCTTGCTGTGCCAAAATAATGCCAAATAAATAAGTTGTGATACTAAACCTTCCATCTTCCTGCTGTGGAGTGTCTGAAAGCACCTGGGCAGGGGGTGTTGGATGCCCAGAGGGAATTTCTCCTTCCTGGATGAGTCTGTGACCCAGGAGCTGCCCGCATCCCCTTCCCATGCTTGTAAACAAAGTCCTTGGCAGTTTTGACCCCAGAAAGGTCCCTGCAGAGGTGACAGCACTGCTGTTCCACATCTGCACTCCCTGAACTCAGGGAGAACCCAAATCCAGGCAGCAGAGTCTGTGTGCCCTCCCTGGCTGAGCAGGGTGAGGGTCCCTCGTGTCCCACACGTCCTCACCCTGTGTTCCCACACCCACGGGTCCCTCGGGAGCACAGGCCCTGGATCCCTGCCTGCCTCACACCTGGGATGTTTTATCTCAGAGATAAACACCAGGCTTAACGAGCTGGGTGTTCTCTCATCCCCCATCCTCTCGGCTGTTTGCTCCTGGGGTGATAAGTGAGAGTGGAGGTTCCCCATGGGAGCTCTGAGTGTGTTTCCCCTGCTCCCAACTCCAGGTTTGCACATGCCCTCGACCAGTTCGTGAGATCAAAGCTAATGATTGATTTCAAGATTGTCCCTGGGGTTTTAACCTGGCCAGGAACAACTCAGGTCATCGAGGAGACACGAATAGAGAATTTACAGGTATGTTTGAAAAAAACCAACAGAACAAAAAGGGCCTGGGTGTGGCACTCAGAGCTCTGGGCTGGTGACAAGGTGGGGATGGGTCACAGCTTGGATTTTGGAGCTCTCTTCCAGCCTCTGTGATTCTGGGATAATGTTTGATTCTCTTTCTTGCACGCTACCAAACTTCCAGATGTGAGTGCACAGCGTAATTCTGGAGAGAAATGGTTCAGAGTCTGAACTGAAAAACGTGAAGGTGAAAATGGCAGCAGCTGCTGCATTTAAAACCAAATAGGAGACTTTGACCACGAAACTCCTGGATAAAGCATTGGGATTTACGTGGGAAATTCCCTGTTTGACTGGAAAAACCTGGCACAGAGGCATTGTTGGCACAGCAGAACTGTGCAGGTTTTTCAGTGGATGAACTCGGCCAGACTCCCCAGACTTGCTGAGTTGGTGGTACCAGCAGCACTTCTGGGCTTTTTCCTACCAAAATCCAACCTCAGGATTTCTCACAGAGCTTCCCCCTCCAGCAATCTGGATACAGCAATCCATGGTCTGGGACCTCTGGATAATGCAAATATCAGCCAGGGTTTATCAGGGCTCTGTTCTTGATGATGTTTTATTAATCTGGGCTCAGTTCCAGCCCTGCACTGATTTCACGTGAAGCCACTGTGATGTCTTTCCCTCAGAAATTATCCTGGGAGACCTCCCTGGTTCCTGGGGCTGGGTCTGAGCTTCCTCCTTAGCCCAGATCCCACGTGAGGCACTCTGGAAATGCTGGGAAACTTCAGAAAGGAGCAAAAAACTCCATTTTTGTCCTGTGATCTGAGTAGCATTTTATCATTTGGACAATGGGAAACCTCCCACCCTTTGGAACTGGTCAGGATGTGGGACACTGGCTCAGGATAAACCTGCATTTTTCTGTGTGTGTGAAGCTGCCAGCGCTTCAAACAAACCCTGGAGTGTTTTGTAAAAGTTAAAAAGTAAATCAAATCAACTCACTAAACTCAAAACCATGCAATTAACTCTAAACATTACAAAAAAAAAAAAAACCCAAACCAAAGCTCTACCTTTGTACTAATCCATAAATAATAACCAATACTTTGTAAAAATAACTAAAAAAGTAAAACAAACTAATTAACAGCGTAAAACCAATCTAAACTACTAAAAAGTAAAAAACCATCACTACCTAAGTAAATAAACTACCTATAAAAATCCACCCTATCACTACCCATATTCCTAAAAATCAGACTGATAAAAAACACCAAAACAACGAACAGGTAAATCAAACTGCCAAGATAAAAGTGTCAAAAATAAACTTAAATGGACGACACACATTTGTTCCATTTGTTTAATATTAATCATTTTGTTTAGTAAATAAACAGGTTTCTTCCACTTGGCTCAAAAAAAGTCTTTCCTGAACCAATTAGAGGGAGGGGCTGCTGAAATCTGTTTTCTGCAAGTCCCCTCCCAGAATTTACCCTAAAGAACACAGCCATAAAAGGCCAATCTTCACTAGAGAATTGTAATTTTTTTTTGGGATTAGTCACTGCTTTTCCAAGAGGGATGTGTTTCACTGCAGTCCCCGGGAGTTTGTGAGTAGATGCTGAATCTTTCCCTGGTTTCTGTGCAGTTTCTCCCACAGAATTTTGTGTTTTGCAGGCAGCTTTAAGGAATTGTATTGAGCAATGTAAATTCCCTCCGGAGCCAGACGCTGTGTGTCGATACCAGCAGTGCCATGGCTACTCCAAAATCCAAATATATTTTACAGACCCAGACTTTAAGGTAAATTTTCAGCTGAAGAATGTTGAGAAGTGAAACTTCTTGAGTTTTCTGCCCTTTTTTCTATTATCTGCTGAGCTGAGCACTGCTTTCTCCTGTGGTTTTACTTCAAGATGTTCAACTTCTGCCATTTCTCCTTCTTAGGGTTTTATACGTATTTTTTGCTGCCAGCAGTGCAGAGTGGAGTTCCACATCAGCTGCTGGAAAAAGCTGAAAACCACAAGCTACAGTGATAAAAATGATAAGGTAAGGCCTTTGCCAGACTGGAAGTTTCAATTTTTTTTTTAAGATTGTAGCATTGAGCTATGTAAGGGAAATTCACAAAACTCAGCAGCCAGGATAAAATGAAGGGAAATCAGGCACCATGGGAGCTCAGAAATATTCTGGAAGTTGACCCTTGGGTGTGAGGTTGGAGGAGGGAGCTCTGGGAATAAAAGATGCCACAGGTTTTCCATGATTTTTCATTTCCAGCCCTTCCCAAGTCAGCTCTCAGTCAGCATCCAGGAAGAGTTTAGGATTGTGCTTCCTTTAATTGCTTTGGTCACCTCAAATTAAGAAATTAGTTTGTGTCAGGACATAGACTGTGTGTGGATTTAAATCCTTTCGTTGTGTGTGTGCTTTTCTCCTGCAGGATTTCCTTAAGGAAATGTGTTTTACTCCTGATTGTAAAGGCCTTATTTCAAAAATAGCTATTTTCAATTCTTTTGGGATGGTAAAATGTGAGGTGAGTATGGTCATATTTTATCTGAAAATAGTTAGAGTATTAAGGAGATAAACTGAAGATGGGAATGCAACTGCAAAAAAAAAAAAAAAATTATGTTGCCTTAATTGCAGAACGTGAGGATTATTTAGGAATATGAATTTCCTGTTCCAGTGGGGCAGGAATTGCCTTGTGGTATTGGTCACACTGTCATGGGTGGGGACTGGAATTCAAAAATCCTTCAGGAATAGTTCCCCAGAGCCCCAGGAAGGGGGAGAATATCTCCCCAGATAATGAATTCTCCCCAGGGCAAAGCTGACCTGGGGGAAGCAGAAATGATGGTTGGGTCTGGTGCCTCGCAGCCCAGATTTAATTCCTTTCTCATCCCTTTTTTTTGGTAGTTTGAACAAAAAATCCCCAAACCCAAGGAACCACCGAGGGCCAATATTAAACAGAAATGTTCAAGGTAAGATTTGTCCTGTTTGAATCCATTTGAGAGCAAAGCAGTGTTCCCTAGGAGGGATTTTCTTGCTTTTATACAAATACTTTGGAAAGTTATCCTTGCCCTTTGCCTGATAAACCAAAAAAATCTGACAAAATCCACTGTGATCTAATTATAAAAGCATTTAAATTGTTCCACAGAATTTATTGTCTAACCAACTTTGTGTGAATGTTCAGAAAGTGTAAATGAAAATGTGTTTAATGCTGCTGCAGTTATTGCTGCACAGACCTTTGACATAACTGATTTTACAGTTTTTTGCTCAAGTCACCTTTAAATAATAAGGAATGAGGCTTAGAGGACAAACAAAACAGATTTTTGAAAATGAAGGGAATAAAATGTTAATATTTGGTTCAAAATGCTGAGTTATACATTAAGAATAAAAGATAATACTGAAGCTGATCCTAATTTAAGCATCTTTAAAGGGAGTAGGAATGGTCACATCTTGAGGATATTGATATTCTTATGAAGTTTTGTGGTCTCTGCTTCTGAAGGGAGGCCACCTTTATTCTGTTTGTACTTCTCAGTGTGACATTTCCATCTCAGTTAATGTTTGGCTCTCGCTGCTGAATGACTTTTTGCAGTCTTAGGAAGATAAAGATGAAGCAAGAAAAGAAACTGCAGCGAAAGCGAGCGCGGGAGGAGGCCCGGAACTGTGCCTGGAGGAAAACTGAGGAAAACCAGGGAGGAAAGGAACCATCTCAGTGCACTCAGCACAGGGGTGGGTGGAAATGTGGATCATTGTGATTTCTCCATGGAAAGGGAGGTCAGGAGTGGGAGGTTTGGAGTGTCCAAGGAGGGATGTGGCACTCAGAGCTCTGGGCTAGGGAAAAGGTGGGGATCAAAGTTGGGATTTGGTGATCCTGGAGGGCTTTTCCAGCCTCAGTGATCCTGGGATTCTGAGTTATCACAAGGCAATGGAATCAGCATTCTGAAAATGCCAACTCAAACCACAGCAGAATCCTAATGCTGAACATAACCCCCCTCTAAAAAAATTTCATCTTTACTTAAAACTACTTTTATTTCACTTCTGTTTGTGCTGTCCAAACACCTGGGGACTGCTACTGTCTGGTTTAATTCCTTGGAGAAAACCTTGATTTTTCCTTGGCTGGTTCATGCACAGTCAGCCTGGAGAGAGGGAAATGCTCCAATTCCAAGTTAAAATTCCTATTTAAAAGGGATTTCAGGAAAAGCACGTTGGGACAGTGTTAGAGAAAAAAGTACCTGGGGTCTGCATCTCAGAGAGAGTCATCTCCTACCTGCAGTGACTTGAAAAGTACCTTTCAGATGATGGGGGAAAATGAAAATATTTCAGTCTGTGAGTTTGTGGGCACTTCAAGCTTCAGCTTTTGCCTCACTGGGTGTTGGGCTGCTCCACATTCCAGAGCTGGGAACTTCTCCTGCAGCCTCTCAGGGCAAAGGGAAAGGGGGGATGTTGGAAAATTTAGGTTTTTTGTCTGTATTATCAACTGGGGATATAATTTATAATTTCCTGGGAGGATTCCCTGTTCAATACTCTGGGTGTATTTTTTTTTTATCCCACACGCCACACTCAGGGTTCTCTGTTCCCTGTTCCATGGCATATCCTGAAAATTTGGGAGATTTTTGCTTCCCTGTGGATTTGTAAAACCACATGAATTTATTTCCTGTTTGTTTGTTTTTTGTTTTAAGTCTTTGGTGTCTCCTTTTCTCTGGCTCATCTTTGGTTGTGAACCTTGGAGCCACTGCAGGTCACTGTGACACTGGGACTGTTCATGCTAAAATCTGGGCAAGGGGTTTGTTCCTTTAAACAAAAATTTAAATCAATGTTGGATCAAATTCATAGTGCTCAGGCTACATGGAAAAAATACCTAAAATTATTGAAATCCTGTCATTTTCAGTGTTGTGATAAAGCAAATGATTTAAAGCGCCACTTAATCCAAATTATTTACATTTTAAAGCTGGTTTTAATTGTGGTAGGGCCATGAAATCTTGCTTGTTTTGGTTTGTTTAATCCCCTGGTTTTTAATTTTCCAGGTTTTGGCCAGGTTTTGTACACTGGGGACCAGGTCCTGCAGCACCTCAGCCGGAATTCGGAGCAGATCAAAGCTGCTGTTCCTGACGCTGCCAAATTATTACAGGAGTTACTCCTGTGGGGAGTGATCAGCCAGGAGGATTTCACCTCCTACTCCCAAAGCCACAGCACCTCCCAGGAGGTGATGGAGCAGCTCATCAGTCATTTAATGCAGGAAAAATCCAGAGTCCACACCAGGGGCTTCCTGCATGTGCTGAGCCAGCTGGGAGAGGTGGATCCCAAAGTGCACAAGTGGCTGGGACACCTGGATCACCTGGGTAGGTCCAAGGCACAGCAGAGGGTAAATCCCCTCTTTCCCACTCTTCCTTTCTTCCTTTCAAATTTTAAATTTAAGTTTTACATTTTAAATTTCAGCTTCAAAAGTAAAAGTTCCCCTCTTTTTTCATTTACCTCGTTCTAGAGAGGGAAGCACGACCTGGGTGAGGCAGGAACTCTGCAGGGCTTTGGCCACTTGAATTTTTGAATTTTTTTAATTGCTTTGCAATTCCAGAATGGCTTTAAATGCTGATATTTGTAATATTGATATTTATTAATATTATTTATTACAATTACTTATTAATTATAAAATTATTACTAGAAATACTAATTAATATTTGTAACAATAATTTGTTTCTGGAGAGTCAATAATGGTGGGGTTTTGCCATTAAAGTTCAGCTGGCTGGACAGCTTGGAAATGAATGGTGGTGCTTTGCAGTTTCCTGTTGCATTTACAATTGGAGGAAGGTGGAATTTTGGGTTTGGGGTTCTTCATTCTGCTCTCTCACATCCATACCCTTCCAAGAATTCATATAGATTTAGTATACAAATAATCATTTATGAGAGTAGAATTTATTATATCAACCCCACTTGGCATTTTTTGTTTGCATTTTCAAGACACAGAAGCTTTCACATCCTCTGTATATTTAATTTCTAGGCCAAACTCCTTCCCTTGGAAGAGGAAGTTCACATTTTAAGCCCTAAATCAAACCAAATCTGAAATCAAATGTTGTGTTTTCCCCATTTATTTCAGGTCTGACAGCAACAAAAAAGTTTCTCCTTCAATATGGCCAAGTTCTGCAAGAGCTTGACCTTTCTATTTTAACCCCACTGTGGAACCAGAAATATGGCAATAAATTTGATTATGTGGCAAGTGATGGTGAGAAGCAAGAAATCTGTGATTATTTCCTCAGCCCCCCCCTAGAGAAAACCCGTTGTTTTATATGGCTTTTAGAAGAAAACAGAGAACATTTTCCAGCTCTCCATCAAGCTTTAGATGAATTCTTTGATAAAATGGGTGAGTAGGCAAAGGCTCCCAACGTTTCCAATGAAAAGTCGTGTTTGTTGTGCAGTTTCTAAGATAAAAGTTCTGCAGCTGCAGTTTTGGAGCTGCTTTGGTGGTGTTGGAGAAAGGATTATTAAAATAATTCCTGTGATTTCACAGTTACTTGGTAAATTAGAGAAAATATCATTATTCCCATTAATCACCATGACTTTCATCCTTTCAACAGATGACCCAACCATTATATTAAGGAAGCAGGGAAATGAAAATTTATCAGTAAGTGAACTTCATTTATGTTTGGTCTCACTCAGAGAAGTTTTTGGTGTTTTAGAAAAGTAAATCCTTGGCAGCCTCATCCTTCAGATTTATTAGAGATTTAGTCTCTTGTTTTAACTCCCTTTTCTTAAATTATTTGATATTTGAGTTATTTAATAGTAACTTTTAAAGTGTACCTCATGCTGAATCACTTTTTGATTGGTGTCATCATGAAAATCCATCCCAATTGGCAGGAAAATATTTTGTATTTCAGTTAATTCTGTGTTTGAGGCACTCTCATCTGAAGTTCTTGTCTGCAGTTAAATTTACCTTTGCAAATCCAAGATTTGATACTGGATAGAGCTTTAATCAATGTACACATTAATAAAATGCAAAAGTTTTTTGCTTTTTCCATTTCATGAATTGGAAAAACCCAAGAATGAAATGAAAATCATCCCAGTAAAACTGCTTTTATTTCAGTGTTACAGCCTAAAATAACCTGTGAGTAATTATTATGTTCATGTGCAATCACAGTCCTGTTAAAGAATTAATTCAGATTTTAGTTCCTTCATCTTTTTGTATTTTGGAAAACTGAAGCAACATTTGCCAATCCTGTGACTTCATTTTTTGCTCTGTTTCAGAATAATGAAATCAAAGTTAAAAACAAAAACAGGAAGAAAAACTTGAAAGATTCAAAGGTCAGTAACTTTTGAGGCTGCTAAAACAGATATTAGCAAGCAGATACCACTTATTTCCTACCAAAAACCCACCTAAAAATTGGGATTTTTATAGAGTTTCTGGCATTCAGATGGATAGGGGTTGTTTTCTTAAATACCCTGAGGAGACTCCTTATTGGAGTAGCTTTCCCTGAAGTAAAATTCAGCTATTAAGACTCAAATGATATAATTTTGCTAAAATTTATCAGTATAAAAGCTATTTTTAAATTTATCTGTGACTAAGTTTGGCTCTGACTGGAGGTACCTTCAGTCTGTCCACTGGCTTAATTCTCAATGATTGTCATGATCTCAATTTGCCGTGTGGGAAGATGTGAATTGAGTGCAAAAATTCCATTTAGTGCTCAGAAATATTCTTAATTATTCATTATTTCGTAGATTTTGCTAGGAATAATATTCTGCCTGAATTTTATGCTGCCCTTTGGAGGATTTGCTTTATTGACAGCCTCAGATCCAGCCTCATGCCCTCCCCTTTTTATCATTTTTCTAGAATTTCCAGAGGAAACTTCAGATTTTTTTTCCTCTTCTTATCAGCCAGGATTTATTTTTTTCTGACTTGTGCATTTATTTGTGTATTTCTAAATTATTAGATAATAAAGATTAAGCCAACTAAAGTGTCTGTGATGTTGCAGACAATGATAACCAGTGTCACGTTAAACCATGTGGAATTAGGGGTAACTCCTGCTTGTGGTAAACTTGTTACAGCCCCAAATGTAAAAGAAAGTTTGATTGAATTTTGATGAAACTGGTAAAAAAAAGAAGCATTTGGGGCTGAATATCCCAATTTCTTTTTCCTAAATAAGTTCTGAAGAAGAAATGAACAATTTTAAATGAAGAATTTTCTTGCTGTGGCTTAGCACTGAGAATTTTGCCTGGAAGTTTTGCAGTTCATAATGACCATGATGAACTTACAGAACAAAATTCAGTGTAAATAAGTTACTCCTGGTCTTTGCACTGGATTATTTTACACAAGCTTTTGTGAGGTAAAAACTAAAAGGAATCTGTTTTCACTTAGTCTATTTTAGTATTATCCAGTGGAGTTAGTACAGCACCACGAGAAGAAGAGAAGATATTTATAGAAGAAAATAATTTGTGAGTATTTTATTCTGCTTTTATTGCCCAAACTCCAAAGTGCTGGAGAAGAATCCCTTAAAAACACCAAGGCTGGGTTAACTTTATTTTTTTTTTTTCTAATTTTTAAGGTACAGAGATTTTACAGATGAACCATTTGTAATCCCAGAATATCTCCAGGAGCAACTGGAGGAATTTGAAGCTCTCTATAACATGTCAAATAGTAACAGTTATCAAATGATTAATAATAATCCAGATCCAGTCTGTGAGAGTTTATATGAGTGAGTATAAACTTCTGTACTCAGCAGCTTCAGGGGGTTAATTTTACTTCATAATTTTAATAATTATTTGTATTAATTGGAATCCTGGTGTGTGTAGTGTGTCTGTGAAGGAATGGATTAATCTTGTGAAAACCTTGATTAATAATAACTTTTTTTTTTTCTTTTTTTTTTTTTTTGAAGTTATTTCTCTCAAATCTTGGAAGAACACGGCCCTCTGGAAATTAATAATAAATTACTGGTTGGGGAATATGAAAATTTCCCTGAGGAAACTCGGAAGGTGGTGGAAGATGAAGGTGGCCTGGAGCCCTTCCTGCTGAAATCCCCTCGTTTCATTAAGGTGGATAACCTGATTGGATTGAGGAAGTACTCAGTCCTTTTTGAAGGAAATCCAAGCAGAAATGAGACTGGGAATAAGGAGGGAAATGACAGAGCTGTGGAATTCCAAGGGAATTGCTCCCAGTGCAAGCTGCAGCTGAATCCCTATGCGGAGGAGTTCAGGCCGCTCGGGTACCCTTTGGAACCCCCTTTATCAGCACCTCCTGATTTAACAGATTATGGGACTCCAGAGTATTTGCTCTCCTCTTTCCCTGCTTCCTGCAGGCCTGGGAATGCTCTGGAAAACGAGGGTGTTGGTTCCATGGATAATGAGTTGGCATTTTCAGGTGTTTCACTAAAAGGCTTTGAGTCTGAAGGCCCTGCTGTGTTTTTGCCTCAGAGCTCCTGGGGTTATCAATATGGAATATTGCCCGTGCCTTCTGCCCTGGCACAGCCTGGATATGTTTATGCTGATCCTGCAGCTCCTCAGGATAATCAGGAATCAGCAGTTTCATATGGAAAATACATCCCTGGAGGTTTTGTGGCAGCTGGAACTCGGGAGTGCAAAGGCCTTCGGAGCTGCTTGGAGAACTCGGATAAGGAGGATTCTGCTTCTCCAAATGGTTCAGATGAAGCTGAGTGTGGTAAAAGCGTTAAGATGGAAAAGGGAAGGAGAAAAAAAGCTGGGAGGAAGAGCAATGCTCACACAAGGATGGTGGCTGTTCAGGTAAGAAATGGGAATGACCATCCTGGTGGCCTAAAAATCTCTCCAGCATTGTTCCAGAGGGATGGGGCAGCTCTGCTGGGAGGAAAGGCTGGGAGAGCTGGCATTGTTCAGCCTGGAGAGGAGAAGCTCTGGGGTGAGCTCAGTGTGGCCTTGCAGGGCCTGAAGGAGCCCCAGGAAACATGGAGAGAGACAATTTCCAAGGGCTGGAGGGACAGGAGCCAGGGAATGGCTTCCCAGTGCCAGAGGGCAGGGCTGGATGGGAGATTGGGAAGGAATTGTTCCCTGGGAGGGTGGGGAGGCCCTGGCACAGGGTGCCCAGAGAAGCTGTGGCTGCCCCTGGATCCCTGGCAGTGTCCCAGGCCAGGTTGGACACTGGGGCTTGGAGCAGCCTGGGACAGTGGGAGGTGTCCCTGCCCGTGGCAGGGGTGGGATGGGATGATCTCCAAAATCCCTTCCAACCGAAACCATTCCATGATTCCTTAGAACTTTAAGTTGCAGCCACTTTCTGCAATTACTCTGATTTTTCATTTGCAATTCTTCAGAGCTGGTCACTGAATTTTGTTCTCCCTGAAGTTTTTGCAGCTCTTTTCACTGGGGATCACAGAGGGAACTGCTGCACATCAGTTTCAACTTCACTTTAGAGATGAAGCAAAGTCCTTCTGTGTCCTTATTTTTCCTTTTGTGATGAACTCAGGGATTTGTTTTCAGTTCCACATCTGAGGATTTGGATTTGTGGAGAAGAAGAGGCTCAGGGGGGACCTTCTCACTCTCCACAACTCCCTGACAGGAGAGTGAAACACTTCCTGAAAATCTTAAGTTTTCAGACATTCGGAGCATGGCTTTGTTTAAAGAGTCACAGAACTCCATGGAATTCCTTGTGGTCAGTGAAATCAGGGAAAGAAAAAACAAAATCCCTTTCAGAAACACCTCCACAATGTTTTCCTACATAATTTATAGGCCTGGATTAGAGTTGGATTTGTGAAAGCGTAGGTGAGGTACGAGAGCTCCAAACCGGAGCAGCTGCATCCATGAACTGAGAAGATTTTAAATCAACTCTCAATTTTTTTGTGTTCTAGGTAAACCAGGATGTTGCTAATAGGGAAACCAATACTTTGCCTTTTCATCCATTTGAAAATCAACAGGTAAGTTCCCTTCACCCTGGTTTAATTCTCCTGAAGGAGGTTACAGGGATGCCCAAAAACTGAATAGAGAAGAAATAAAAGTTCTCTGAAAGTGACAGGTTTTAACAGATGTTTTGTATTTTGGTTGTTTGGCTGTTTTTGTGCTCTGTGGTGTTCTTGGGAACATCACCCAGCCCCACAAGGAGATGATTTTAGAGCTTTTTTCTGCTATTTGATACTTGTTCTGATAGCTTTGTTCTAAGCTATTCAGATGTTGAATATTTCAGGGAAGTATTATTTCCTCTCTGAAAACCTGGATTTAAGTACTCCATTTGGGCATGCAGACAGCTCAGAGTGCTGTTAATGGCAGGTTCATGTCTGTACCAGGAGATAAAAGTGAGAAAATGTGGCCTTTGACCTGGTAACAGGTATAAACTGAAGTGCTTTTTGTCACTGATTAATTTCCAGGGAGATATTCTCCGCATGGAGAAGGAGCACCAGGTGTTAACAGAACAACTGAAAGAAGCAGAGGAGAAATTTGAGCAGTTACAAAGCAGAAGCTTGGAGGAAATCGGTGCTTTGGAAGAGCTCCTGAAAAAAAGTATTGAAGAGACTGAGGTAAAGCTCTTCCCCATGGATCAGAGGTGGTGGAATTCCCTGGAAGTGTCCAAGGCCAGGCTGGATGGGGTTTGGAGCATGGGTGTCCTTCCCACCCAAACCATTCCCTGGCTTTCCCTGATTGATCATAAACATCCTCAGTCTGCTCCAGCTTTTATTTGAGTGAAGCACTATTTTGAGAAATGAAGTTTTCTCCTTCTCTGCCTTCAGGTGTCCCAGAATGAGCTGGACTGGTTCCACCAAGACTCGGAAGCACAAACGAAGAAATGGCAGCAGGAGAAGAAGGAAAATCGGGAGAACCTAAAAGCACTGAGGGGCACAGCTAAAAAACACTCAGACACCAATGAGAGGTAGAATTGGAAATAATTTACATTCCCTCACTCTGACAGTCAGAAGACTTCAGAAACCCTGAAGTGAATTTAATCCTGGGTTGTGAAACCAGCCAGACATTTTCTCCCAGTGTTAGGCTGAAATATGGACTCTGCCACTTTCTTGTTTGGATTTTTTTTTGCAAATTACAGGCAAACATCTAAAATAGCTTCTAGACAACTGATGAAATTGAGTTAGCAATAATTCTTCTAATCAGATTTGACAATTCCTACTTTATTTTAATGTCCTCTCAGTGTACAGAGCCCAAACTTTGGTCCTTGACTGCCTTTGTTTTATCTTTAGTTTTAAGTGGTTTGGGCCAAATCCCTCTTGAAAAATCATCAGCCTGTTTTTCTATTAATTACTGACTTATTAGGAATAAATTTAAATGTATTTAGACTAGATTCCCTGAATAGTTTGGGTTGGAAGGGATCTTAAAGACCATTTAGTTCCACTCCCTGCTGTGGGCAGAAGCACCTCCCACTGTCCCAGGCTGCTCCAGCCTGGCCTGGGACACTTCCAGGGCTGGGAATTCCATAATTCCTGTCCTTTTAAACAGGATCTGAAACACTCAGATTGCCCTGGTGGTTATAGAGGAACATGTGCCAGATTTGCCAGTTAACCCTTTTCACACCAAGCTTAATAAATGTTTCACCCCTGTAGGCATTTGAAGACCATTGATGACAAGGAAAAGCAATATAATGCCTGTTTAAATACATTTCTGGAGACCAGGTAAATCTCATGGCCCTTTCAGCAATGCTCACAGTTTTCTGCTTCACTTTGGGTAAAGGCTTAGGGGAAAATAAGCACTTTAACCTCTACTTCTTACTCTAAGTTAGTTTGCTTTTATTTACCATGAGTAAATATTAATATTTAGAATCATGAAAATCACACTCTCATGCATTTCCCTTGATTACAAGATACTGAGTAGCTGTAGAAAACCTCTGAAGTGGCATAAATTTTAAATACTGCTCTGCTGTGAATGTTACTCAAATATTTCACCTCTTCTTCTTTCACAGTAATAAATTTGCTAATGAGAAAGGAAAATTGGAAGAGCTGATAAAAAAGAGTCAAGATAACAGCCAGGAGTGTGTGAAAAGAGCTGTTAAAGCAGAGGTACAAACAACAAAAAAAAAAATCTTAAAAACCTTTTGTGAGAGCTGGGATCATTTGTGCTGATTGGAGGTGGGGAAATGATACCAAAAGTGGTGATCAAATATTGGAAGTGCCAGGGATGGAAATTCCACTTGAAATTCCTCACTCTAGGAACTGTGTGTGCACTTGAAGTCATCAAACTCCTGTTTCAGATTCTTTTTAAAATCTACTTTAAGGTTTTATCCCCTTTTTTCTTGTTTTTTTTTTTTTCCACCTGGTTTTTTGTTTGGTCCCAGGTCTCAGTGCTCCAGAACTGGAAGGAAACTGAAATCTGGAAGCTCAGAGGCACCATTGCCAAGGCAGAAGGAAATCTCAGGATGCTGAAGGCACTGAGCAGGTACTGGGAGTTCCCACCAGGAATTCCACCACTCCTGGTTGTTAATTATTTACTATATAACATTTATTTTACATTACATAATTACATCTAGTTTTATTTTGTTACATAATTATATTGAATACACAGTATTTATAGAAAAGATTATAATATTAATATAAAAGTGCACAGAGTTGGGGGTAGATAGCATTGCCCCAAACAAAATTCAGCTGGAAATTGATTCTCATCCTTACCCTTGTGCCTTTCTGAGCTGGGGAAATCAGATTATCTGGGTAATAATTATAATTCCAGTTATTCCTGCCCAGTATTCCTGGAAAAGGGCTGCAGTGTAACTGATTTTAACCTGAAATCCCTTGAAAACTTTCACTGTGATTAATTGGTGGGGGAGGAACTGTTGGGACAACACCACTGGTCTTAAAAATAATGGGAATGTTGGAGTTTAACTGCAAATCCTCAATATTTCAGCAGCTCAGCTTCAGCAGCTCCTGTGTTGAAGCCCCAGATTGGTTCCTGGGAAATATTTATTTCAAATGTCAAGAAACAACTGGAAAAAGTCGAGGTAAAACTTTATTTCTCTTCAAAAGCTTTTAAGTTGAACTTTGGAAATGAAAACATTAAATAATGTTGCATTTGTTTTTTAAAACACCAATACCTTGTCCTCCAAATGCTGAGGGGAATTTTTTTAATTGCAAAAGAAAGAGACAGTTTGGAGGTCAGATTGTTAATTTATAGTGAATAATTCACTCTTTTAAAGACAAAAAACTTTAAACACTTGCTTCAAAATTGGGTCCCACATTAACAAATCGGGGTTTTTTTGGTTTGTGACCTTTACAAATCTATGGAACTTCTTAAAAAAAAACAACAAAACAACAGAAAACTCTGGAAAATTTCAGAAAACTCTGGAAAAATTTCAGAAAACTCTGGAAAAAATTCAGAAAACTCTGGAAAAAATTCAGAAAACTCTGGAAAAATTGAGAAAACTCTGGAAAAATTGAGAAAACTCTGGAAAAATTGAGAAAACTCTGGAAAAATTGAGAAAACTCTGGAAAAATTGAGAAAACTCTGGAAAAATTGAGAAAACTCTGGAAAAATTGAGAAAACTCTGGAAAAATTGAGAAAACTCTGGAAAAATTGAGAAAACTCTGGAAAAATTGAGAAAACTCTGGAAAAATTGAGAAAACTCTGGAAAAATTGAGAAAACTCTGGAAAAATTGAGAAAACTCTGGAAAAATTGAGAAAACTCTGGAAAAATTGAGAAAACTCTGGAAAAATTGAGAAAACTCTGGAAAAATTGAGAAAACTCTGGAAAAATTGAGAAAACTCTGGAAAAATTGAGAAAACTCTGGAAAAATTGAGAAAACTCTGGAAAAATTGAGAAAACTCTGGAAAAATTGAGAAAACTCTGGAAAAATTGAGAAAACTCTGGAAAAATTGAGAAAACTCTGGAAAAATTGAGAAAACTCTGGAAAAATTGAGAAAACTCTGGAAAAATTGAGAAAACTCTGGAAAAATTGAGAAAACTCTGGAAAAATTGAGAAAACTCTGGAAAAATTGAGAAAACTCTGGAAAAATTGAGAAAACTCTGGAAAAATTGAGAAAACTCTGGAAAAATTGAGAAAACTCTGGAAAAATTGAGAAAACCCTGGAAAAATTGAGAAAACCCTGGAAAAAATTGAGAAAACCCTGGAAAAAATTGAGAAAACCCTGGAAAAAATTGAGAAAACCCTGGAAAAAATTGAGAAAACTCTGGAAAAATTGAGAAAACTCTGGAAAAATTCAGCTGCAAAATGAGCTTTGGCTGCTGCTGATGGTTGGTTTTCCTTCTGCAGGCCGAGTATGAAGAAAAAATTGAGCTGGTGAAAAACGGCGCCCGGAACTGCCTGAGTAAAGTGGAAATCGTGGATGTTCCCTCTCCTCAGGGAGCTGTGGTGAGTTTCCCACCTTCCAGAGCACTGCCAGTCCTTGGAATTCCCCTCAGCAGGAGTGGGAGGTGTGCAGGGAGGGCTGGAATGTGCAGCCTTGGACACACAAAGCCAGCTCTCCCTGCAGCCAGGGGATGGGGATGGAGCTGGGGAAGGCCAGGGAGCTGCACATTCCCAGCTCCTGTGGGAGGCTCAGGCTGTTTAAAGGGAACTTGGAAATGTTTCACTGGTTTGTGCATCAGGGGCTTCCTGGAGCAGCAAAATCCTGGGATTCCAGACTGGTTTGGGTTGGGAGGGACCTTAAAGCCCATCCCATCCCCCCCCTGCCATGGGCAGGGACACCTCCCACTGTCCCAGGCTGCTCCAAGCCCCAGTGTCCAACCTGGCCTTGGGCACTGCCAGGGATCCAGGGGCAGCCACAGCTGCTCTGGGCACCCTGTGCCAGGGCCTGCCCACCCTCCCAGGGAACAATTCCTTCCCAATATCCCATCCAGCCCTGCCCTCTGGCACTGGGAAGCCATTCCCTGGGTCTTGTCCCCCCAGTCCTTGTCCCCAGTCCCTCTCCACCTCTCCTGGAGCTTTTTTAGGCCCTGGAAGGGGCTCTCTGGAGCCTTCTCCAGGTTGAAGAGCCCCAAAATCCATCAGGATAAGCCCCATTATGCAGAATCCCAGGATCCCTGAACTGGAAAAGCCCTCCCAGCCCATGGGGTCCCAGCTGTGCCCGATGCCCACCTTGTCCCCAGCCCAGAGCTCTGAGTGCCACCTCCAGCCCTTCCTGGGACACCTCCAGGGATGGGGACTCCAAACCTCCCTGGGCAGCCCCTGCCAAGGCCTGACCACCCAGGAAATTCCCTGAAGGAATTCTTACACCCCTCCTGTGTCACTGGCTACAAACACCAAACTCAGCTTCCAGCTGAGTCAGGAAGGAGGTGGAGCAGAGCTGTTTATGGGAATGCCTCTGGAATGAGAACAACCCCAGAAATCCTCACCACAAACATTTTCTCGTGGACCAACACCTCCACCAATGTTTTGCTCAAATCTCAGCAGTTTCCTCTGACCCCTCTGATTGATGCTTCTTAGATTTTTTTTTTTTTTTCTCTGCAGAAAATCATACTTTTTTTCTTTTGTTCTGGTATAATTTAGATTTAGGGCTCTGTTCTAATATTTGAGATTGTTATTGCACTTTTCCTGAGCTTCTGCAAGTTCCACTCTTGCTCTCCTGCATAATTCCCCTCTTATTTTTAGGTCTGTCCTTTCTATTTATTGACACAGAATATGGAGACAATCACTGCCAGTTTATGGGGAAAGAGCAACTTCTGAGCCTCTTGTTCTGCATTTGGAATCTATTTTTTCCCACAGTAACACCAGAGTGACCTTTTAGAACAGAAATAATCACGGGGCCAAACAACTGCCCTGATCTTAGGGAGTTTTTAAGACAATTTGTTGTGACCTTCCAGGTCCTGGGCACAGCCAAACCTGTCACCATTTAGACTGCAAATGCTCCAGAGTTCAACTTAATTTGTTTTAATCCCCTTTTTCTGTGAAATCTGTTTGTTTCCTAGGCAATGCCAGGCAGGCCTCCCATGGAGGATCCTGCCATTGTCACCTATTCCTCAGCATCTGCTCATCCCAGTGCCCTTCCTACATTTTTGAGTTCTGATGGGACAGCTCCAGCACAGCCTTCACCCCAAGCACAGAGCGGAGCTCAGCCAGCACCTGCCACCTCTGAGGCTTCTTCTGCACCTGGGAAAACACATCCCAAAGCTCCAGAGGGATCACATTCCAATAAACTCTCACCATCCCAACCGTCGGGGATTTCTGGAAGTAACACCCAGCACGTCCAGCCCAACCAGAGCCACCAAGATGCCTCAGCCCTGCAAACGAGGCCTTCTGCAATTCCAAACAACAAAAAGCTTCCAAAAACCTTTGAAAATATTATTGCCCAGCTCCAGAGTATATTCCCAAACTACAGCAGGTACTGGCTGGAAGGAGTGCTGTGAAACAAGATCTGAACAGCCAGGGGTGAAGTGCAGAAAAGAATTGATTTTGTTCTGCTGACAAGGGAGGGAGGGAGGGACAGGAAGAGGGGAATGGCTTTAAAGTGGCAGAGAGTGGGGTTAGAGTGGGAAGGAGTTGTTCCTGTGAGGGTGGGGAGGCCCTGGAATAGAATTCCCAGAGAAGCTGTGGCTGCCCCTGGATCCCCGGCAGTGCCCAAGGCCAGGTTGGAGCAGCCTGGGACAGTGGAAGGTGTCCCTGCCCATGGCAGGGTGTTGGTAGGAGATGATCTTGAAGGTTTCTCCCAACCCAAACCATTCCATGATTCTGGTGATTGTTTAAGGGTTTGGTACTGGTTACTGAGAGTTACTGGGAGCAGGCACCTGCTCCATTCCTGGGAAAAGCTGGTGTCCTTTGATCCTGCTGGGATCAGACACGGAGCCTGCAGTGCTCTCCAGCTGCCAGTCCCTGATCCTGCCCTTCCTGTCCCTGCAGCTCAGACTTCAGTGGCTTCATCCAAGAGGTGCAGAGGAGAAATGGGAACTCCCTGTCGGGCCTGAGCCTGGACGAGATCCTGAACCGCGTCACCGAGCTCATCCTGGACCAGCAGCTCAAGGTACCGGGGCTGGAGCTGCTCCTCCTCTCCAGGGGGAAAGGGAGCAGCACAGCCCCGGGGAACACAATTCCCTCTGCTCCCTGTCCAGGCAGCACCTGCAGCAGGCAGAGCCCTGCATTCCCCGGGCCCTGCGCGGAGCCGGGAAGCGTCCGTGGAAGGAATCCGCCCTGGCTCCCCCCGGGCAGCTCCTGCCCCTAAAAACCCCCCTCAGCCAAACCTCCAGCCCTGGGGAAACGCTGGAGCCACGCCCAAAGCCAAGTGGAAAAAGCAGGACAATGCTGTAAGTTCTCTGTTTCAATGGAGTCGTTGCCACGTGCTTTGTACAAGACATGAAATAATGGTGGAAAAAAATAATTGCCTCGTTTATTTTGTGTACAAAAGCTTAAACAGACTTGGTTAAACTCAGTGACCTCGTTAATTGAGTAGAATGTGTTGGTTAATTGCTGGTAGTTTTTAATACTGAGCATTCCTTTCCTGGCCAGGCCTCCAGTGAGGATCCCTGCACGATCTGTCACGACGAGCTGAGCAGAGACTCCTGTGAGCTCGAGTGTGGGCACCACTTCCACAGGGAGGTGAGTTCTGGTCTTGTTCCTCATCTCCACTTCCTAAAAGCAACCCCTTCACCCTCCCCTTTCCCTTCAGAGCTTAAACAACAGGGCACAATTTGTTTTTCCAGCCTTTGCCCCCCAAACAGCCTGTGTCAGAAAGCTTGAGGTGTTTTTTTAAAGTAAAATAATTCATCAGAGTGAATTTCAGGTGATTCTTCAGAGAGTGCATTTGGTGGGCAGGTCAGGAGGGAATGGGCTATCCCTGAAAACCCTGTGCTTGCCCCCTGATAGAGGAAATGCATGGAGTCAAAAAGTCAGGATTATGCTGGAATAACTCCAGGTTTCTTTCTGTGACGTTTCCCCTTTACCTTTTCCGTGTTACTGCTGATTTGTCCTCGCAGAATAAATTCCATTAGAGCAGGAGAACAGCTCTCCAACCCCAGATTTCAGTGGTGTAGAACTTGTTGAGCTTCCCCATTAGTGACAGTTTCTGACAGTTTCCAGCCTCCAGCTGGACTGCTCTTGGCAGATGTTGCTCTGACCCTCTCCCTGTGCCCGCAGTGCATCCAGATGTGGCTCAAGCAGCATTCCAGCACCTGCCCCATCTGCCGTGTCCACGCCCTGCTTCCCGAGGATTTCCCTGAGCTTCCTGCATGGAACAAGCGCAACTGAACCTGCTTCTACTGCCACACTTTGTAATAAAGATGCAAAGGGGCTGCAGCAGAAGCCCAGGGCCAGGGGACAGGACAGGGTTTGTGGGTGGTGGGAACAGCCTCGGGATTTGGCATTGAAGTTTCTCCTGGTTCCTGCCTCAAGCTGTGGAGTTCAGGGCTAGCAGCACGCAGAACTGGTGGATTTTTGGCTAAGGGACACTGAAAGTACCAAATGGTTTTATCTGAAAGGCCAGTGCATAATTCCTGTGAAGAGGGGGCTTTTCCCTCAGATTTATTCCAGTATCAAACAAGCAGGTGACCCAAATGCTGGACCAGCAGATCTGGAAGCCAAGGCATTCCCTTCCTCTGGCACAAACAATTCAGGACTCAAGCCTGGTGTGGTCCTTGCAGTTCATCCCTGCAGCTCCTCTCTGCAAAAATCCAGACCTGAGAATTCATTGTTTAAATAAGGACTTTTAGTAATATTTTAAGCAAGAATTTTAAATTATTTAGATGAATTTTTTGATCTCAAAATAGGGTTGAAATTTGAATTTCCCCCTTTGTTGAAAAGCTGGTCTGTTTAAAGGGCAAGGATTTTTAAAAAGGATTTTGTAAAGGATATTTAAGCAACACTTGCTTTGTATTTTGAGCAGGAATGGTCACCAGTAGCAGGAGGGGCAGAATTCCAACAGCTCAGGGAATTCTTCTCCCACTGCTTTCTGAGGCTGAACTGGCCAGAGCACCTTCAACACTGACAAATTTGTCTCAAACAGCCAAAAGAGCCTGAGAATCTTAAAGTGAAAATCAAATATTCCTCTTGTCTGAATACAGGCAGCATAACGTGGATGAGGAGCTGTGTGGTTCATTCCAGGGATCCCTTGTTCCCCACACTGCTACATCTCCTCCAGCTGAGGCTTTAAACTCCTCTCTCATTAATCAGTGTATTAATTACCACTTGAATAAAAAATAAAGGTACTACTGCAGCCCACCAAGTTGTTTGTGTGCAGTATTTCTGCTCAGTCTGAGTTAGTGGTAACTGCTCTGTGCTGTAGAATTAAGGAGTAAAAATTCCAGCCCTGGGATCCTGTTCAGCTTCCAGTATTTTTGGGGGTTGCAGCTCTTCCCAAGGCCAGCCCCTCTTTCCACATCCCTTGGGCCAGCAGGAGGTGGCAGCTCCTGGAGCAGACTGGAGACTACAAGGAGTGGCTTTCACTTCCCCAGATCCCCCTCTACCATGCCCTGGTCTGAGGGAAAAGTGCTAAGTTTCAGCAAATAACATTTCCCTCCCCCTTCCCAGACACTGCCATGAAAAATTCAGCTTTTACCTCATAAAACATCAGGGCCCAAACTGGAATTACATTCTCCTGCCTGGCAGTGCTGCCAGATTAACCAAAGGAAATGATTTTTCTTTGTTTTCTTAATTCTGCCTTTTTAGGTGCTCACTTTTACACCTCCAGTTCCATAACATAGACTGAGCCTGCCTCTATCCCATATGGATATGTGATGGAAAATCCACAAGTTGTGGCTGTTGCATGAAAACAACATTAAAACCCACAACCTGTTGGTGTTGGGAAGGTTATTTCTTACTGAACCACTTTTCCTTCAAGCTGTACAGTCACAAACACATCAATTTATTCCTCCACCACCACCTCCTGTTCCCAAACTGACCAAAACTTCCTTGGTGTGATTTGACATCACTCCTTCCCCATCCCACAGCACCATTTTTCAGACCTTATTTCTCATTATACCACAATTCCCATTCCCTCCCAGTATGGACATAATGGGATTTATGAGTTTTAAGGGGTCTTCAAAGGACTTTGGAACAAATATTACAAAATTAAATCACGAGAGGAACTTGCTCCATCATTCCACAAGCTGTAGAAAGCTACAGAAGGATTCCTTCAGGATTTGCCTCAGAAAAACTGGGGCAAATGTGGTTGTTGGAGGCAGCAGGATCCCTGCCAAGGCTGCTGGATGAGGAAATCCAGACAGGCAAGGTCTTGGCCAGGTTAAGAACAAAGTGAAAGCACAAGAAGTACCCACAGGAAGAAGGAAGTGAGGTGGCTCCAGCTGAAGTCAGGCATGGATAAAGTTCCATTCTCCCTCTGAGGAATTCCCAGTAAATCCTTCCCTGGTTCTCCTGGGGGTGCTCACATCCTGCAGAGCTTCAGGGGGAAGTTCTCTGTGATGAGGTGGTCGTCGTGCAGGAGGACCACGATGTTCACTTCAAACTCTGCGAGGAGGGGAAAAAAGGGAGACAGAATTCCATGGGAAGCTGTATCCTGGCACCAATCCCACTTCAATCCCACAGGAAGCTGAATCCTGGCAGGAGCTCCTGGAACTCTCCAGGCAGAACCTCACCCAGGCATCCCAGCATTCCTAGAAAATCCTGCTTTGTTCTAATCCTTGGGACTCCTCTGGATTTACCACTGATTTTATCACTGGTTTATCACTGATTCATTATGACAAACAATCCTCTGGAAAACAGGATTCAGACAGCAAAGGGCAAGAAGTTTTGGGAAAGACACCTCCACCAAGATGGTGTTTAGGAGCATGGAATGGGAGGATCCCAGGAGAGATCCATTCCCTGTTTCCAGCACGTAACAGCCGTAGGGAATGAAATACTGGAATACCACAGGCCTGCAAACTGTGGAACAAGAATTCCAGAGGAAAATCTACTCCTTACATACTACATTGTGTCCTTCAAAGCCAAAATCAGTATCAGATCAATCATCAATCCTAAATGGAGACAGAACACAAGGTGAATGAATGAAAGGAAGCAGAAATCAAAATAAATTGAAATTCTCACTGCAAATTGCTAGTCAAGAGCTTAAAAGGGCAAAACAATAAAGAATATGATTATTTTGGGGAAAATCACTGCACACAGATTCTGTGCCAACAGATTCCAGCAGGATGAAGGGAAGAAATACAAACCAGCCAAGTGGATTCTTGCAGTACTTATTTGAACAAGTGAGGAAAATCCTGATTTTGTTAAGAGAAAAGTTGGATTTTGGCAACAATCAGCAGGGAGGAGCACGTGGTGTAGGTAAGAAAAGTCACACCCAGACCAACCCTGCTGCTTCCAGGGCTTTCAGCAGGACAGTGGGAAACAAAAAGGAGAAGAAATGGGAAGAGGGGTTTTCACTGGTGAGGAAAAGAAGGAATTTAAATGTGTTGAATCACATGGCCTGCATTCCACTGCTCCTCCTGTCCCTTTCTTACGGAATTTTATTAGGAGCAGCTCAGTGGCTGCACAACTGCTTGTGTTAGAAGTACTTGGGCTGTGTTTTCTCAGTCTGAAATCCAGCAGGATTCAGTTTCAGGGAAGCTCTGCAGGAAAACAGAGGAACATCCTGGGCTCTCCCGCAGCGCTGTCGGATTTATCCCCTCACCTGCCAATCCAAAGGGAATGTGGACACATCTGCCACGAAAGTGCCTCCACAGCAGCCACTCACCCACTTTGAAGTTGGTTGTTTCCAGGGTGGGGCAGGTGAAGAGCCTGGGGAACACCATGTGGATGGGGATGGGGAGGCCCCTGCACACGTCCCCGTCGGCGATCTGGATGTTCTGGATCTCCGTGGCGTCCCTGGCGTAGCCTTCAGCACACCCTGGGCACGGCAGGAGGGGCACAGGGAGAGGAGGGAAATGAGGGGATGTGAGAGAAAGCAGCAGCCAAAATTCCCAGTGGGGACACACCAGGATTTGGGGGGGAAAGCGTCTCCTGCAAGTTCTACAGATCAGGAACACGGAGATGGTTTAAATCAACATCGTGGCTGTTCCTCCAAAGTGCAAACCCTGCAAGGCCTCGATGCTCTGGCCTTTCTTTCATGCTCTGCCCCTGAAGGGGTGGAGGGGATTGCTGCAGCCTGCTCCCTGCCCTGTCCCTGGCCAGGCTCACCACAGGTCTCCACACGCACGAGCTGCAGCTCGATGCTCTTGACGGCGGCCTCGGCGCTCTCCACCACCAGCTCCCCCGTCAGAGGCTGCGTGATCACACAGTTGGTGGAGTTCAGGTGCCCTCTGATCAGGAATTTGGGAAGGGAGGCTCTCTGGAAAGAGGGAGGAGAAAAAGATGCCACTGTAAGAGCAGGCTGAGAAAAAAAAATGACCTTGCAGAGAGTTATCAAAATAAGTAGGAGATTCCCCAAAAGTTCCAAAGTTGGGAACTCAAGAGTTCAGAAATTCCTCATGCAGCTTAAATTTAATTCTTTCAGTCTGTATCAGGATATCTCCTACAGCCTCCTCCCTTGCCATGCATCCTTCCTGCTCCTCCATCCAGCCCATGGATGGACTTTTCCTGGGAAGAACTGGCAGAACTTGGCTGTTAAGAATTCACCCAGGAGCTGGAGCCGTGTGGTGAAGGAGGTGGGGTCACCTCCCACTGTCCCAGGCTGCTCCAAGCCCCAGTGTCCAGCCTGGCCTTGGACACTGTCAGGGATCCAGGGGCAGCCACAGCTTCTCTGGGAATTCTATTCCAGGGAACAATTCCTTCCCAATATCCCATCCATCCCTGCCCTTCCTGAGGCTTCCCAAAGCCACACAGAGCTGTAAAAAAGGCATAACCAAGGATGAAAATACACATTTTAAAATGCTGTACATGGTATAGAATGTTTTCCTTTGCTCCACTCCCATCCCTCACTCAGGAAAGGGATAAAAATTTTTCACCACCCCTGAGCAAAGTTCCACCTTCAATTGGTCACCACAGGGCAAGAGATGAGGCAGAATCACGTCATTGTTTATAAAAGTGAAAAAGGGGGGAAAAAAAGAGCTGATTGTCTACAAGGCAGAATTTAATCACTCCTCAGAATCACACAAAAATAACATTTTAAATGAAATAATAAGAAAATCCTCTTACCTCTTTAACATTTTGCAGGGTTTCAGGAGTAATGGTGAAGTCCACAGGGCTCGGCAGCAGCTTCCCCTTCTGTGACTGCAGGGAGTGAAAGGGTTGGACTGAAATCTGATCTCCAGTTAGAGAGAATATTAAAAACCACCACAGCTGGCTGCCCTAAACCACCTGGAAAAGCAGGAATACCCTCCTCACCTGAAGCAGAGAGGGAAAGAAAAGATCGATTTCCCATCTCTGTGTGTACAAATAAATTCTGATTTCACACGTCCCCTGGAATGTTTCCTTTCATCATTAAATTTGGGCAGGAGAATTAGAAATGAACTTTTTCCATTGCTTCACATCTGCTTTATAAACTCTGCCTCCCTCTTGTTATCCACCAGCAAGGGGCTGCTCTGGAACTCTCAGTGAGGATCTGCCCTCACTGCTCAAGAATTCAAAATAGCTGCTGCTGCCCAGCTGCAAGATGGAAGAGATTAGCAAAAGATTGGCTGCATTTTCCCAAAATGACAAATTCTGGCACAGAGCAAGCTTAAGGGAAATGGTACATTGAGCCCTGACAGTGGGAATTATATGTTCAGTAAAAGCTCATTAATTCACCCTGACTGAGAGATTCATGATTTACTGACTTGTGAGCTCCCAAGTGCTGTGGTGGGAACAAGAAATAAACCCTGGAAAACTGCATGAGATGTGATTTGTCACTCCTCTGACAAGTGTGGCTCACTCAGAATGTAATAATGGACCAATAAAAGGGAGCATCAGATATTTTAGAAAACATTGAAATCTCACCAACAGGAAACTTGCTTGTAACACCAAACTAAATCTTTTAAAAAGGTACTTTAGAACTAAAACTACATTTCCACCACTAGTCCTAAGTGACACAAAAGATTTTGATATTTACTGTCCTGTTAGAGTTCAGAGGAATGATACAAGCAGGATGTTCCAGCAAGTTAGAGATGGAAAAAGGGATATTTCAGCTGCTCTGGACAGGCACAGGTCAATCTGAACCAGCCCCAAATCCCACACAGGACCTTCTGTAACAACCAGCAGAGCACTTCCTGGGAGTCCAACCTCCTCCCACAAGGATTAGGAATTAAAAACCATTTTTCCCTGCAGGAGTGGTCAGGCACTGGAATGAGTTGCTCAGGGAAGTGGTGGAGTCTGAAGTGCTCAGGAGGAGTCTGGATGGGGCCCTTGGGGACAGGGTTTGGGTGATCCTGGAGGTCTCTTCCCACCTTGCAAATTCCCTGATTTCCAGCCCGATGCAGACCCAGCTGTGATATTTTTGAGTCAGGGCTCTAACTCAGAACTCCTCATCCAAAGAACAGAAATCAGATCTTTTCATCACTCAACTCCCATTTCCAGGGCTGTGGGAGCCTGGACCCTTTGGCTGAGAACTCCTGGGATAATCCAAAACAGTGTTTGGGAAAATGACATCATCTTTATGTGACCACCCCATTGTCTCAGCACTGAAAGGATGAATAAGGGAATAAACTCAGGCACTGTGAAAACATCTGAAAATCCAACTCCTCTTTGTCCTATTTCCTCCAAAATTATCAGAGGGATGGGTTATTCTACTCAGAAGCAACAGCTCTTTGGGCTGGTTTTGTTTTGGGGCAGATTTCCCTTACTCCTACATTTTGGACAAAGGTCTCAGGCACAGGGTGGGATTTTGGGGTGTCCTGTGCAGGGCCTGGAGCTGGATTTAATGATCCTTGGGGTCCCTTCCAACTCAGGATAATCTGACCCTACCCTTCCCTGATCCCTGGCGTCGCCACCACCATTTCCATGGGTTTATTTTGGTTTTTTTTTCCCCTTACTGCCAAACTTTAAGTAAAGTGAGAGGGGAAATCAATCAAAAAAAAAGGAATGAATTGCAGGATGAACACAAAGCACACTCACCAGGGAGTGGACAATGAATTCACAAGTCTTGGTGAGGTCCTTTGCCAGCAGGGAGCGTCGCATGTCACAGCGCAGGGTGTACTGGGAGAATGGGATGGCACAGGGAGAAAAAGAAGAGCTTTAATTCAGATTTCCTCCCTCTTTCCCAACCTTTCACCTCCTTTCTGCCTCTGTGCAGTGTCTTGTTGCTGTTCCATCCAGTTAAGGGTGATTCAGGTCTTGCTTTTGACCCTGTGCTGGGTAAGGGGTTGTCAGTGGGATGTATTCACAGCCCCTCTGATTTTGATTTCATTGTGGGATTGAATTTGCAGTGGGAACAGTTATTGGGATATTTCATGGGGAAAGCAGCAGTTCTCACTCAAATCAGGCAATGAGGTGAATTTGCTTCCAACTTCCTCCCCTGACACGGGAGCCATAAACCAGTGACTGAAAAATGGTAAAACCTTGGTTATCCCAGTGATCCCACACTGCAGCATCTCCAACAAAGCCTCCCAGTGTCCTCCCAGAACAGGCAATCTGTTGAGATGGGGATTTCCTTGTTGTTTTGTTTGTTCGATTTTTAATTCCTCCTTTGCAGACGAGGAAGTGGCAAAAAGAGGCGCCCTCAGAGCAGGATTTGGGTTCCTCAGTGCTCACAACCCCTCCAGCAGTGTCTAAAGAAAACATCTCTGCATCAGAACAGACACTTGAACCCACAACTCAGCCCTAAATCAAGAAAGAGAGGCTCAGGTAAACTGCCCAGAGGTTTGGGAAGTGTCTCTCAACCAGCCCCTCAGTGTTCCACTTCCCTCTGCAGGGGAGCAGGACTCTCCCAGTTCGGCTGAAATTTAAATGATTCATTTTTAAAGACATTTTATCCAAGAAAAGCTGCACAGAGGAGAAGGGGAATGACAAAATACACCAAATATTCCCCACAAAGTGCACCTCAAACTGACTGATTGATCACAGCAAGTTATTTGGGAATATGGGAAGCAACTCAACCAGTGCTGCACCATTTTTGACATCCCTCCCACAAACATCAGCTGTTACAGGAGGGAGGGAGCCAAAACTGAGCAAATAGATGGAAAAGGTTTAAAAACCAACCAAACACAGACAAGAACCAAGGGATTTTTTTTCTTTTAGTTACTTCTGACAGGCTGCTGGGGGGTGATTGGGTTTATTAGGCTGTTTTTTTTCATTCCAGTGACATAAAACTTCATTGTCTAACAGAGTATTTACCTTCCAGAGATGGCTGAAGAAAGACTTTCCCACCAAAGATGCCCCAAACAAACCAATCCATCTCTGGTAAGGTAATTTTTAACCAAAAAAAGGTCAAATTTCAAACAAGATTGTGTCCAAGGAGGTATTCCATACAGATCTGGGCAGGAAATGTGACTCCTCCTCTCCCCAGCAGACAATTCCTGATTTGTGTTGCTCTCAACACTTTTGAGTTTTCACCATGAAATGACACATTTATTTGGAATAAAACCACACTGTGGTGCTGGTTTTTTTCAGGAAGGGAATGGATACAGCTGCCTACAACCTCAGGATGGATCAGATTTGGGTTACAGCATTTCTGCTGAGGTATTTCAGGCAAAACATCTTACAAATGGTCTGTTTGTGTCATCATTCCTTAAAGGATAAAGGTGTGGAAAGCTCAGTCAGTGTGAAAAGGAAACACCACCCAACCTCATCCTCAATTTCCAGGGATTAAGAGCTGCTTTAGGATACACTGTGCAGAGAAAAGTTCCTGTTTCCTCTCCAGACAGGACCTCCTCACCTGGATATTGACAAACACCCCGTGGTATGTCTCGTACAGAACTTTGTTGCCCTTCATTTGCAGAGGGAATTCAAAGGGAATTTCTGTCTTGCCACTGGGGAGCTTCCCTGGTTTCACCATTTCAATGGTGCTGTTGATAATCTGGATAGGCTGCAAGGAGAAATATTAAAGAGGTTCAGGTTGAGACAGACAAACAACAACATCTGAACTCTGACAGAATTCCTGCATTTCCAGAATCCCAGGAACCTCTTTAAACACACAGGGCTGGGATAATTTTTTACAATGGAAAGAAATATCCAAACTTTGCTCAAGAAAACAATTCCTGTTTTATGGGTGCATCACATGAATGAACAAAGAAGTTCAGGGAGCTCAGCAGGAGCATCTCCAGCTTTGGGAAGTGCAACTTCATTTCCTGAACAGCAGCAGGAATAACCAAGCTGAGAACTGAGCCATCCCCTCTGACCTCCAAAGCTGATTATTGTTTAGGATAACTCTCCCTGGAATGAGGGTTAACTGTGCTCTCACTGGGGAGGTGGCTTGGGGATCACATTTCTTTTCTCTCTGCAGTTCTACCATTATTTTCCCCAACTCTTGGGCTTCCAGGATAAGAAAGCTGTGGAGCTGTTGGGTGAATCCACTAAACTGATCCCCCTACTCTGGAGCCAGGCTGGGAGAAGCTGGGATTGTTCAGCCTGGAGAAGAGAAGGATCCAGGCAGAGCTCAGAGCCCCTTCCAGGGCCTAAAGAGGCTCCAGGAGAGCTGAAGAGGGACTGGGGACAAGGGCTGGAGGGACAGGACCCAGGGAATGGCTTCCCAGTGCCAGAGGACAGGGCTGGATGGGATATTGGGAAGGAATTGTTCCCTGGGAGGGTGGGCAGGCCCTGGCACAGGGTGCCCAGAGAAGCTGTGGCTGCCCCTGGATCCCTGGCAGTGCCCAAGGCCAGGTTGGACACTGGGGCTTGGAGCAGCCTGGGACAGTGGGAGGTGTCCCTGCCATGGCAGAAGGGTGGCACTGGATGGGCTTTAAGGTCCCTTCCAACCCAAACCAGTCTGGAATTCCATGATTCAAGGCCATCCTAAGTGAACCAAACTGCTTTCCCAATGTAGCTCTCTCCAGTCAGAGGCAGCCCTGTCCCTGTGGAGCTGGGATAAGTTGCTGGGATCCAAATCCCACACAGAGCCCTTGCAGGAGCTGCACAGGCTGTGCACAGCCTTGTTCTCTCCAGGGCAATCTGCCAAGTCCTGTCCCACACCCAGGAGCCCCCCACGGTCTCCACAGTGACTGATCTGGCACAAAAGTCCAGTTAAACCCAGTCACTTGAACAAAAATGAAACAACATCACACAATTCATTATTTTTCTTTAAATCACAGCCCTTCAATGCATCATCCAGGAACCCTTTTTAACTATTTATGGCAATGTTATTTCAGCCTGAAAGACAATTCTCCCATCAGTGTGAGCTCCTTCCCCAAAATGTCATCACAAGTTCCTCCCTGGGGATATTCCAGAGCCCTCTGGACACTGCCCTGTGCCCTGAGCTCTGGGATGGCCCTGCTGGAGCAGGGAGGTGGCACCAGTGACCCACTGTGGTCCCCTCCAGCCTCACCCATCCTGGGATTATTCTGTGCTCTCCAGACAAAGCTGAGCTTTCCCTACTTTCCAGCACTTCCACACCATGAACAGCTCTGACCACTCGAGAGCCTTTCAGGAAAAGTTTCATTTGGGAAAAAACCAGAGTTTTTTGTGTTAAAAATATTCACCTGTGCAGCTCTTACCTTGGCAGTGTTGCAGAAGGCCTCGAACACGCCCACATTTTTGGCACTGAGCTGCAGATTCACCGAGCCCTCCATGGTCAGGGAGATCCCTTGGTGCTGCACCGTGTCCTTACTGGTTATGACCACCACTCCAGAAAGAACTTCCTAAGGGGAAAGAGGAAAATATTAAAAAAATCTTTTTTTTTTTTTCCATAGCTGTTAACCAAACAGTGTGGAACTGCTCTCCAAACTCAAAAGGCCCCTGTTCCCAAAGAATGGTGTAAACTTGTCAGAAAGACAAACACTGATGAAGGAATTTAGGATGAGAACTCTGCACTTTTGGTTTGTTTTCCTTAAAAATATCATCCTCCTCTTGGCAGAAGTATTCACCTGAGCTTCAACTTCTTCCCAAACTTTCAAGATTTTCCTCTCCAGGAAGATGAAAAACCCTCTCACTGGGTCAGCTGGTAACAGCCAAGTTCCATTTGATGTGTTGGAATAAAACAAAATTCCAGGAGGAACTGCTGTATGAAAATTGGGATGGTCAGCCATGGGAGAGGGAAGAGAAGGCACAACTGGAAAAGGGATGGCCAAGCTGAAGGTGGGATTTAAAACACAACAATGAACATGAAAACACAGTTTCAAAGTGTACCTGAACAAAGGCAGGAGCTGTGTGACTCCAGGAATGTTGTCACTCATCCCATGAAGGATGTTCTGTGCACAAAATATCCTTTCCACAAAAGTGCTGCACCCTCAAAGCAACAACTGAGACTTTTTACCACTGAAAAACTGGTGAGCTGCAGGAGAGCAACACACAACTCCCTTCACACACTCCAGGGTTTGTCCTTCCCTCCTCCCACTGTGGAGAATCCGCTTCAATCCTGAAATGTTCACAGCTGGCAAGGGCAGCAGGTGAGTGAGAACTGGAGAGTTCCCTGGGATAAAGCTCCTCTCCTGCTCCTTCCCCAGCAAACAGGATCCAAGACACAGCTCCCCCCAGCCACGGGAGGATCCCCACTGCTCACCCTGCACCCACCCGGTTCACACCAGGATCTCTCCAGCAGACTGGGGATTTTGGCAGATTTGTGTCTTCCCTGGTGGTACAGGGTGGCAAAAATGGGTCGGGGGAAGTTGAGGCAGCAGGAAAACATCCACATCCCACCCAGGGCTGCCATGCTGAGAGCCTGGGAAGAGGATGTGCAGCAAGCGGGAAATGCCGGAACAGGAGGCACGAGCACAAAGGGACAGAAAGAAAAGCTGACCTAAATTCTGCACTGCTCTGCTAAAGGGCCTTAATTAGCACAAGCAATTAGGTTATTGCTTTAAAAAATGAGTCCAGCTCAACTATGAGAAGCAAGGACAACCCTGAACATGTGAACTGCTTGAACAAAGAAGCTTCCTGTCACACAGCAACAAATCCATTCCAGAGCTGCTGCCTGCACAATCCCACAGGGGAAGGGTGCACGTCCTGGGAGCGGGAAGGGGAAGGATGACTTCAAGTTAAATGTCACTTTTCCCTTCAGTATTTCTTCAGAAATGCAAAAACAGCTCAAAATTCTGTCCCTGTGCTCAGGTGAGACCCCACCTGCAGAGCTGCCCCAGCCCTGGGCCCAGCACAGGGAGCACCTGGAGCTGCTGGAGAGAGCCCAGAGGAGGCACCAGGATGGGCAGAGGGATGGAGCAGCTCTGCTGGGAGGAAAGGCTGGGAGAGCTGGCATTGTTCAGCCTGGAGAGGAGAAGCTCTGGGGTGAGCTCAGTGTGGCCTTGCAGGGCCTGAAGGAGCCCCAGGAAACATGGAGAGAGACAATTTCCAAGGGCTGGAGGGACAGGAGCCAGGGAATGGCTTCCCAGTGCCAGAGGGCAGGGCTGGATGGGATACTGGGAAGGAATTGTTCCCTGGGAGGGTGGGGAGGCCCTGGCACAGGGTGCCCAGAGAAGCTGTGGCTGGCCCTGGATCCCTGGCAGTGTCCCAGGCCAGGTTGGACACTGGGGCTTGGAGCAGCCTGGGACAGTGGGAGGTGTCCCTGCCATGGCAGGGGTGGCACTGGATGGGCTTTAAGGTCCCTTCCATGCCTAATTAGAGATTTGCATCTCCTTTCTGTCCCTACAAAATTCCTATTAAAAGCCCACGTTGGGTTCCTGGTGTGCAGCTCTTCCATCGTTGTGTTTGCATCCCAGAGCTACAAATTCCAGACTTAGCTAATGAACTAAAATTACAAACCTTTCCACATGGAGTTAAAGTGGAAGCTGCAAACAAAACTGACAGATTAACCGACCAGAAATATCCTAATTTCATTTTAAGAGAGAATATTCCTTTCCCATATTAAAAAAATATATATTCAGCTAAAAGTGATATAGAGGAAGTCAATTTCAGTCAAACTGAAAATGGACAGCAGTGAGATACTGAAATAGATAAATAAACAAAATCCTAATAATTTATAATTTTATAATGTACAAAATGATGTGAAAATGAGACACAGACAGTATTTACCACTCTGGAGCCACTCCTAAAGGGAATAATTCAGCTTTGCCAAAGCCATTCTCTGGATAATCTGACAATTGTAGGACAGATGCTGCACGCCTTCCACTCAAATCCAGTTTTCCAGCATTAAAATCATTCAATAAATGGAATTTCGGTGCATGGAAAGGATTTTTATGATACAAGTGTGTGGCTGGATGGCAAGAAAAAAGAGAGACCTGGACATTTCTGCCGAACAACTCAGGATTTCTAGATAAATAGCGATAAAAATTTAAAATATTCCTTCCCTTTCAAGCCACACCCGTCCCTGTAGAGCCGGATCGGAGCCTCGCCGCGGTACCCGGGAAAAGGGGAAGGACGAAAAGCAACACTTAATCCCAAAGGCAACGCCCAAAATCCCAGAGCCGAGCAGCTGCAGGCTGCGGGAGAACACCGGGAAGCGGAGCCGGGATCGGGAAAGCTCCGGGAGGGAGACAGGAACAGCTCGGAGCAGGGGAAAAGCTCCAGGAATGGGCACAGGGAAAGGTCCAGTGAGGGACACAGGGAAAGCTCTGGGACACGGAGAAGGTCTCGCCAGGGACACAGGGAAAGCCGCCGACACCGCGACAACACCGACAGGAGAGGGCGAACGACTCCGCTTCCCGAGCAATCCCCGCTGCCAAGGACCGTCCCGGGCCATTCCCAGCGGGAAGCCCGCGCCAGGACACGGCCCCGGAGCCCAGCGAGGACCCGCGGCCGGGTCGGGTCGCGACAGACCCCGAGTGTCGCGACAGACCTTGAGAACCCGCGACAGACTCACGAATAGCTGGGGTTGGAAGGGACCTCTGGGGATCATCCAGTGCAGCCCCCTGCCCAGGCAGGGCCGCCCGGAGCGGTGACACAGGAATGTGTCCAGGTGGGCTTGGAGTGTCTGCAGAGAGGGAGACTCCACCCCATCCCTGGGCAGCTGTGCCAGGGCTCTGCCACCTTTTCTCCATGGGCAGGATTTGTGCCTCCTGTGCAGGGAATTGCTGGGAGCAGGCCCTGCCCGTGCCTCTGGTGCCACTGCTGGGCCCCGGAGCAGAGCCTGGGCCCTGCCCTGAGCCCTCCCTGCACACAGGGACACCCAGGGCTCAGGGCCCCTCTCAGCTGGGGCTCCTCTCCAGGCTGAGCAGCCCCAGCTCCCTCAGCCTTTCCTGGGCACCGAGATGCTCCAGGCCCTTCCTCAGCTCCGCAGCCTCCACCGGCCCCGCTCCAGGAGCTCCTGGCCCGGCTGTGCTGAGGAGCCAGAGCTGGACACGGCACCCAGAGGTGCCCCAGGGCTGGGCAGAGGGGCAGCATCACCCCCGGACCTGCTGGGAATGCTCTTCCCGATGCCCCGCAGGACACCACTGGCCTTCCTGGCCGCGCTCCCCGCGCTGTTCCCGCGATCCCGGCGGTGGCTATCGCGACAGACGCACCCCATCGCGATAGACCTTCCCGGCCCGCTTCACCCGCACGTCCAGCGCGGTGCCCATCGCTCCGTCACGTGACCGCCGCGCTCACGTGACCCGCGGGCGGCGGGAGCTCCGCCCCCTCCACATCCGGGTCCTTTCGCCGTCACTTCCCAGCCGCTGACGCCGCTTCCCGCGCGGCCCCGCCCACTGCCCCCGTTGTCATAGCAACGAGCGGGCGGGGCTGTGACGCAACGCCGTCACCTCGGCGAACTACAGGTCCCGGCGTGCTTTGCGCGCCGGCGGCACCCGTTGCGGGCGGGGGGCGCCGCGTGGGCTGATGGGGGTTGTAGGCGGGGCCGCGACCGCCGCGAATGTCGCTGGTCGCGACTGTGGGGCCGCGCTCGGAGCAGGGTGATGACAATGGGAGCCCGGGAAGGGCTTCGCTGTCCTGAAGTTTATTTGTCTGACTACGTTATACAGCCACAAGCAGCCATATAAACCAGGAGCGAACTTGTCTCTGTTCTAATTTCAGGCGGGATTCATCGCTTTGAATTTCCAAACACGGCCCGGCCTCGCTCCCTAAAGTTCCCCGCAACTTGTCCGATAAATTCAGGAAGGCAATGCCTCGCAAAATACGCAGTGAGGAATTTCGCCTTAAAAACCTGGGGCACGGAAACGCCCGGTGTGGGAATGCCCGAGTGCTGAGGGAAATGCTTCCATCTCCTCCAGGGGTGGCCTCAGACGGAATTCCCGTGATTTCAGCGGGACCGGGAGTTGTCCAGCGGTGGAATTGCGAGTCCTGAAGGAAATCTCTAAAGCAGGAGCCGAGTTCTTAGTTTTATTGCTTTCCTAAGTCATTATTTTCACCGCATTCTTCACACATTATTCACTAAAAGCAGATTTTCTTCAGATTCACATCATTAAAATAAACACAGCCTCTATCAGTGGTGGAAGATTGTTCTGTCCTCCTCCTCCTCTCCCCGTCACTGCTGAAACCCATCCATGCCCCTTCCTCCTGCAGTGCTTATGGAAAACTTGGCAAAACCCAGTGCATGCTCCTGTTCTGGGAAAAAAAGATACCAAAGTCGTCCCACGTTTCAGCGAAGAGAGGGAAAGTGGTCATTGTGAAAAGAAAAGGAGCACTTAACTGGGATTACTGAATATTATTGGCAGGACTCATATAGCTAATTACTGTCATTAATTATTGTGGGGCAGGTAAAGAGGGACTTTTTTGTTTTATTTTTTACCCTATCCAAGGAGAACTTGAAAGAGGAAAATAAAATCATGTACAGCACAGCTGCTTCAGAGCATGCAGATTTTTTTTTTTTTGCCATCACTTTCACAATCAGCTGTTTTTCTTGGGAAACTTTTTCCAAGGTATTTCAGTTACTCATTTCTAGGAACTGGAGCCTCGTGTCCAGAAAAAGCTCCCGTTGGTGCAGGCAGGAGCTGCCCCTCTGCCTGGCAACACAGATCCCACAAACAAACCCAGGGAGCACCCGGCTTCCCAAGGAATCCGTGTCCAAATCTGTCTCTGTAGTGACAGCTCAGCACCCTCGGGATGGTTTCTAGGAAGAAAGAATCCCAGAATGGTTTGGGTGGAAGGGACCCCATCCAGTGCCACCCCTGCCATGGGCAGGGACACCTCCCACTGTCCCAGGCTGCTCCAAGCCCCAATGTCCAACCTGGCCTTGGGCACTGCCAGGGATCCAGGGGCAGCCACAGCTTCTCTGGGCCCCCTGTGCCAGGGCCTGCCCACCCTCCCAGGGAACAATTCCTTCCCAATCTCCCATCCAGCCCTGTCCTCTGGCACTGGGAAGCCATTCCCTGGCTCCTGGCCCTGCAGCCCTTGGAAATTGTCTCTCTCCATGTTTCCTGGGGCTCCTTCAGGCCCTGCAAGGCCACACTGAGCTCACCCCAGAGCTTCTCCTCTCCAGGCTGAACAATGCCAGCTCTCCCAGCCTTTTCTCCCAGCAGAGCTGCTCCATCCCTCTGCCCATCCTGGTGCCTCCTCTGGGCTCTCTCCAGCAGCTCCAGGTGCTCCCTGTGCTGGGCCCCAGGGCTGGGGCAGCTCTGCAGGTGGAGTAAAATAAAATTATTAAAAAGACTCCAAAACCAAAAAAACTTACAAAAACAAACAAAAAAACCATACCAAAGAAACCCCAGCAAAAATAAACCAAAACAAAAAACACGCTCAACCCAGAAACAGCAGGAATTAAAGAACTACTTAATGGGAAAGAAATATCCCTGTGTGGGACAGGGAATCAGTGTCAGCTCAGATGCAGTGACAGGTGAATTCCCTTCCCACCTCCAGGCTGTGGGCACCAAGATTCCAATGAGAAGCCCCTTTCATCTTTAGTTTTGATTTTCTGAAGGAATTGCCATTCCCAAACGAAGCCCAAAATTGTCAGTCTCACCATTTGCCCAAATTTGGGGAGAATTTTCCAAGTGGATGAGTGCAGCAGGCTCCTGACAATGAGAGGGCTTGGTGCCAAAAGCTCCAGCCTTTGCTCTGGTGCTTGAACTGTTCCACTGATTTTGCTGAAATCTTCCAAAATCATGCAGTAGGAGGTGGATACCTTGTAAAGAAATTTTATCATTTGGATCAACCAAAAGGAATCCTGTTACTGGAGAGGGAATTTTCATAAGAACAAGGGGGAATGGTTTTAAATTGCCAGAGGGCAGGGAGAGATGGGATATTGGGAAGGAATTGTTCCTGTGAGGGTAGGGGAGGGCTGGGATGGAATTCCCAGAGAAGCTGTGGCTGCCCCTGGATCCCTGGCAGTGTCCAAGGCCAGGTTGGACACTGGGGCTTGGAGCAGCCTGGGACAATGGGAGGTGTCCCTGCCCATGGAATGAGATGATCTTTAAGGGCCCTCCCAACCCAAACCTTTCCATGTGTCTGTGATTTAGGAGCTCTGAATTCCTGTAGAAATGCAGCAGCTACTGGGGTTGGACAGCTCTTAATTACTTCATTTCTCTAATTGTTACTGCTGTTGGTTCATGCATTGCTGTGCTCAGCTGCAAGAACAGGATTAAATAAATATATTCTGTCTATTCCTGGGTTTATCACAAAGGTCTAAACTAAGAGGGTCCAGTCCATATTTTGCTCCAGTCCATCTTGGATATAACTCCACTTGTGGAGTAAACCAAACCCAAACTTGACTTGGACCTTCAATTGTTGTTTTCAAGTTTTGCTGAGCCAGAACTGAAGAACTCCAGGAACAAATGAACTCAAGCTGAAAGAAAATGGAAAAATTGTATGAACTTAGAATGATCCATACATTTGTTTTATGCATGTTCCTGATTGTCACAGAATCCTTGTGGAATGGGTTGGGTTGGAAGGGACCTTAAAGATCACCCAGTTCCAACCACCTTCCACTTCTCAACCTGATTATTTCTGGGACATTATTTAACAAATCTATTTAAATTGGTTAGAGTAATCAGACTTTTATATCAGCTCAGCTCAGAGCTGAAATGTCTGGATTGGTTGGTGCAGAATGAAAGAATTCCTCATTTGGAATAACCATAGGGAAGCTGGGCTTACCCAAACTTTTTGGGGTACCCAGAACCTGTTCTTATGTAAATAGTTTTGAAATCTTTCCTCAGAGAAGAGTGGTGTAGAATCACAGAATGGTTTGGGTTGGCAGGGACCTGACTAAAGGAATTCTAGGGGAGAAATTCTACAGTTGATACAAAGTCATGACAAAATCCTGCACTTGGAAGTTCACTCCTTGCCACCAGAAGAGCTAAGAGATTATCAAGTTTAATAAAACAGTAATTTCAAATATTGTTCATGTGTTGGGCAATTTTGGGATCATTTCATGGTTTCTAGAAGCAATTTTGACAAATTGTTTTTCAGAGCACCTGGGTGGAAAGGCTGTTCTGGAACACCAAGGAGGGAGCAGAAGAAATAAGTGATGCCCTGAACAACAGGAAGTTAATTGAAATTCATTATCTTTGGTGGAGAAATCACCAAATCCCAGCTCTGCACCACAGAAGTGCTGGTGTTCCTGAATGCCTCAGAAAGGAGGAAGGTAATAAAAATGAAATTAAAATCTCTGCACCATACAGAGGGACTGCACACACATTGAATCTCGCCAATGTTTTCTCAAACATCTCCCCCCTGCACAGAAATTTCCTTTTCATTAAAAATTATGCTTTAAAGTATATCAGACCTAACAGAACTAATGAGAAAAGACTACAGAAGGCAGCAAAATAAACTTATTTATCCACATAGCAAGGTGAGAAAAGCTAATTGAGATTAAACAAAGCTAGGGAAAAATCCAGAAAGTCTAAAAAAAATGTTTAAATTGAGAGAGGGACAATAAAAGGAAAAAAACCCCCATAAAATATAATATTGGTCAAAGATTTTGAAAGGTATTTAAGAATGAATTAATTTTCCAGCCAAAATACACAGTTTTGAAGGGAATTCCCTCAGCTGTCATTAAATACTTTAAAAAGGGCTTGAACTGACTTGAAAATTGCACTGAGCTTTCCTTGCCACTCAAAAGAATTAACAAATAAGGAAAATAATGTTATGAAATGTGGAATGTGGAGGGGGTGACAAAAACATTGGATAAAACAAAACAAGTGGTTTAGACATGAAAAAAAATACATTGGAAGAGTCTGGTGGCTAAAGAAAATAATGACTGAGTATCCTGAATAAAAAGTACTTAGGAATCAGGAAAAAAAAATTAAAGAAAGAAATAATTAGGTAATAATTAGGTAATTTTTCCTAGTAAAAGGTTGTTACTGGATGTTGTGAGATTCTGAATGATGATGGACAAGTTGATACCTTTAAAAATTTTGTGGAAAAATAAACTCTTAACAAAATAGTGAATTTTGCAGGCTTGTGTGTGAGAACTGATGGATATGGAGGAATTGTTTGGGAGTTTGACAGATAACCTATGGCAGGATACAGGTATGTAAAATAAAACCACTACAAAATTAATGAACATTCCAACTAAAACTTGTCTATTCTGCCAGCAGCAATGAATTGCACTAGGCAGTGTGAAAAAAAAAAGAGGTGTGTTGTTTAAAGAATTTTCAAATAATATTAAAATAATCATGAAAAATTAATGTGTAAAATTGAGTGCTGATAGCACTTGAAAAATTATGTGGGATTTATACAGATATTGAAAACACTGACAGTTGTATTAAATAAAAAAATGTGGTGCCCAACATTTGTGTGAAAGCAGAGTTTTGTTGTGACCTCAAAAGGGACTGGAATGGAACAGAACTTTTCAAATTTCATTTTTTTAAATATTGATTTGGGACCAGGGGAAAAAATTGTATCAGTAAGTGATCTCCACACCCTGAGCTGTTTACATTTTCCTGTGGCATAAATAGCTTTTGAAACTGCAAGGGTAAGGTTACAATTCATGGCTCAGTTTGTATCTGCTGATGTTTCCCTCTCCTGGTTGTAAGGAGTGTGTAACTGGGGGTGCCACGTGAGGGATGTTAATTGCAGGATATTTATTTACACCCTGGCTGCTCTGCTTGCAGCTTCCTGAGGCAGTGAAGACAGGGGGTTTTTTTGTTTTGTTTTGTTCTTGTCAAATAGAAGGAAAACTGTGTAACTCAGTCCCTTTAATAGATTTTTCCATTGGTGCCTTATAGATAGGAGATGCCAACTCAAAATGTTGAGTGATATAAGGTTTTTAATTATATATTTTCAGTATTTTAAACTGGGGTAAGGGACAGTAAGGAAATTATTTTTAACTTTCATAAAGGCTGGACAGGGCTTGGAGCAGCTTGGGGCAGTGGGAAGTGTCCCTGCTCACGGCAGAGGGTGGGAATAAATGATTTTTAAGGTCCTTCCCAAACCAAACCAATCCATGATTCTGTGATTTATGAGCTGAGCTTTAGGGATGAGTCACAAACCCAAATCCTTCCTGTCAGGATCAGGAACAGAGTGGGCAGGGCCCGAAGACCATCGAGGTGTAAAAGGAACACTCAGAGAAAGAAAAAACACAGAGAAAATTCCTGTTCTTCCCTCTGAGTTCACAGGGCAAGAGTTCCACAGAATCCCAGGATCCCTGAGGCTGGAAAAGATTTCCAAGGTCACCGAGGCCCAGCTGTGCCCGATGCCCACCTTGTCCCCAGCCCAGAGCTCTGAGTGCCACCTCCAGGCCTTCCTGGGACACCTCCAGGGATGGGGACTCCAAACCTCCCTGGGCAGCCCCTGCCAAGGCCTGACCACCCTTTCCAGGCAGAAATTCCTCCTGGTGCCCACCCTGAGCCTCCCCTGGCCCAGCCTGAGGCCGTTCCCTCTCCTCCTGTCCCTGTGCCCTGGGAGCAGAGCCCGACCCCCCCTGAGCCCCCTCCTGTCAGGGAGTTGTGCAGAGCCACAAGGTCCCCCTGAGCCTCCTTTTCTCCAGGCTGAGCCCCTTTCCCAGCTCCCTCAGCCCCTCCTGGGGCTCCAGCCCCTTCCCAGCTCCGTTCCCTGCCCTGGACACGCTCCAGCCCCTCCAGGGCTCTCCTGCAGGACCCAGAACTGGACACAGCCCTCGAGGTGTGAAATCCGTGTTGTCCCAAATCCATGTTGTCCCAAATCCATGCTGTCCCAAATCCATGCTGTCCAAGAGCTGAAGAACTGCCTGCAGTGTGTGACCCTTCCCTCGCTCACCAGGTGGGGAAGGCAAACATGAAGATCCACGTTAAAGTGCTCCCAGGATTCCCAGGGACAAGGAGCTTCCTAGACAAAGCATCATTTGGGAAATTACTTTTTTAAAAGCCTTTATGCAAAAGAAGCAGGAGAAGAATGGACCAAAACCTGGCTGGATGACAGGAGACAGAACTAAAACAGAACTCAAAGGTCAGTTTTCAGAGAAGGGGAGATCACAGGAGGAGTCTGCAGGGAGCTGTGCTGGGACTGGTGCTGCTTCGTGTCTTCCTGAATGATCTGGAGAGAGGGGCTGGGCAGGGAAACACCACAGACTGCTCAAGGTTGAGGGATTCAGGTAAAGGAAAGGCAGAGGACAAATTGTGTTGCAGTTAGAGGGCTGGCTGGAGAACTGAAGAAAGACCTCACAAGACTGAGTGACTGGATAATAAAATGACAGCTAAAATCTGATGTAGTAAAGTAGTGAATATGGGGAGGAAATTCTGTGTACATAAGGATGGGCTGTAAGTTGTTCCTCCAGTCACAAATGAGATCTTTGGGTTCTGATTAATATTTCCATGAAAATATCAGCACAATGTTCCCTTTTTACTGACAGAAACAAATCAAATATTTGGAATTATTAAGAGAACAAAACAGAGATCGTTGCAGCACACCCGGCCTGGTATAAATCCATAGTTCCCTGCATGTGGAGCAATGTGTACAGTTCTTGTCCTGCCATCTCAAAAAAGCTTCCAGGAGCTGAAGGAGTTCACAAGAGAGAGGGAGAGAGACTTTTCACAAGGGCCTAGAGTGACAGGACAGGAGGAATGGGTTCAGTCTGCCAGAGGGCAGGGCTGGATGGGAGATTGGGAAGGAATTGTTCCCTGGGAGGGTGGGGAGGCCCTGGCACAGGGTGCCCAGAGAAGCTGTGGCTGCCCCTGGATCCCTGGCAGTGCCCAAGGCCAGGTTGGACATTGGGGCTTGGAGCAGCCTGGGACAGTGGGAGGTGTCCCTGCCGTGGCAGGGGGTGGGACTGGGTGATTTTTGAGGTCCCTTCCAACCCAAACCATTCTGGGATTCTGGGATTTCTATGATTCTGTGATTTCTGTGATTCTGTGGTTTCTGATTCCGTGATCTCAATGTGCCAATTTTGAAAAAACTGAATTTTGGATAAAACTCTCGTCCAGCATTCCCTTACACCCTCAGCCACGGCCTTCAAGGACAATTGGAAGCTGCTGCAGAGAGCCCTGGGTTTGTCTATGACACTGTTGGGAAAAGGAACAGCAAATACTTGGAAAACTTTCCCAATTCCAAAGTAACTTTTAAGCAGTTTTTTTCCCCTGTGGAACAGATCCACGTTGCCTCTAAAAACCTTGTGGTGTTGTCCCTTTGGCTAAGAAGGTGATGCTTAGAATCTGGAATTTGGGTAAAAATTAATACCCAAAAATTAATACAGAGTTGGGATATTCATTACAATTTATTACACATTGATTTCATTGCCTTGAAAAGCAACATAAAAAGACAACAGGAAGTTCTTTCTTGTGACAATCTAAGTTAGAAATAGTTTTTTGCTGCTGTTTTCAGCCTTTGAAATTTGCAGTTGCTTATAAATTTCCCTGACCAAAACATTACCCTTCCAAAAAACCCCCCAAATTCTCCTTGTTCCTTCCACTTAAAACAGAAAAAAGAAAAAGGAAAAAAAAAAAAAGAGAGAGGAGGTTTAAAGAATAAAAAATCAGCCTGAAGCAACACCCAGGACAGAAAACTTCTTCCAAGCAGTTAAAGCTTGGCAAACCTGCAAACAATGGAAAACAAACAAACAAGGATCAGTTGAATGTCTGTCTCAGCCTGACTGTTCTGGACACACAAAAACCCTCCCAAACTATCCTAAAATCCCCAAAATAAGATCAGGAAGTGTTCTTTTCCTGATGTTTCATGTTGGAAAACCCCTGTGCACTCTGTCCATCCCAGATATCAAGTTCCTGTGTAAATTTGAGCATTATTTTTTTATTAGTCTCCCATATATATAAATGGCATTGTGTAATTAGTATGCAATTAATAGAATTCTTAAAAAAATGTACTAATTCAGATTTCTGTGTGCAAAGTGTGAGATTTACATTTGATACTTACACACATATAAGGAATTAGAGTTTTATTCTAACAGAATAAGTAGAATAAATAGAGCAGGTACATATCATTAATTTTTTAATATATTTATACTATTATAGATGCATCTGGCTACTTGGAATTTCCTCTATGCTTTTCATTTAGCTTTGTTTTAATTTTTAACTGGAATTCTTTATGTGCTTCCTGAAATTTGAGTTGAGAAGTCCAGTTTCACCTATTTGAGGTAAAACTTTTCACAACCTCCTCTGTCAAAATCTCAAAATTCAGTTGAGGCTTATTGTGACACATAGGTTGGAAGAGGGGAAAAATGGATTGGAGGTAATTTTTCAGCTTTTTTTTTTCCCCTAACTGGGTTTTGTACACCAAGAGAGGAACTTTCTGTGCTGGGAGCAGGAGTGTTGTGTGTCCAGCTCCATGATGTGAGCACTCAGCAGCACCAGGCTGAGCATTCATAAACCTGGTGGGCCCTGCACACAAAATATCAAATACCTGGAATTATGTTAATTTTATTCTCCAAAAAGGAAAGAATTTATGGGCAATGCTCTTAGCAGAGAGCGAAGAAGTGGCTTGGTGCAACCCCTGGCACACAGAGTTTCTTGTGCAGCAGCTGCTCAATGAAATGTTGCCCATCTCCACAGATTTGCCAACTTTAGCAAGGCCATTGGACAACTGAAAACCTGACAGATTTCTTGGGAATGACAGATTTCTTGGGAAGCAATCTCACTATTTATAAAATACCATTTAAACAAGCAACACACCTCATCTTCCATGGTGCTACTAATGCTTGCCAATTGTCCCCAGTTTAAATCCATTTTTTCCCATTCCTCATATCACAGAATCATAGATCCCAGACTGGTTTGGGATGGGAGGGACCTCAAAGCCCATCCAGTGCCACCCCTGCCATGGCAGGGACACCTCCCACTGTCCCAGGCTGCTCCAAGCCCCAGTGTCCAACCTGGCCTTGGACACTGCCAGGGATCCAGGGGCAGCCACAGCTTCTCTGGGCACCCTGTGCCAGGTCCTCCCCGCCCTCCCAGGGAACAATTCCTTCCCAATATCCCATCTAACCCCCCTCTCTGTCAGTTTGAAGCCATTCCCCCTTGTCTTGCCACTCCTTCATGGTCCTTTCCAACCAAAACCAGATTCTCCGATTCTGCTCCAGATTCTTTTTTGGGGGCTGGACCCTTTACAAAGTTTTCTGATGTCCTGAGACCTGAAAGCCAGGACTTCCCTGTGGTTGTTTTTTAACTCATCCTGGCAGTTCTGCAGGTGGGTGGGAGCCAGTGACAGTGACAGCAGGGACTGGACAGCCCTGAAGCCTCTTCAAAAGGATGGGGATGGAGAACTGTGAGGTCTTGTGGACTCCTCCAGAGGGAACTGGGGCCTGATTTACACATGGCAGAGTGGGCTGGCCCCAGCACCAAGTGGTTTGTGTGCCACTGTCCTTCCCTCAGCAGGTTCAGAGTGGTTCTCGTGGCCTTGTGCCCTCTCCAGAGCTCCAGCCAGCCCGGGGAAGCTGCCCTGGGAATGCTGCAGGGATATCCTGGCCCTGGCAGCACAGCCCTGCCCAGCAGTTATTTCAGGAGCTCCATCCTGGCAGGCCTGGGCCCTGCAGGCCCGGCTGGTCCCTCTGGAATGCAGCAGGGATCTCAGCATAAGGTCAGCACCAACCTTGCCCTGCCAGTGTCCTGGAATAGCTCACAGAGGGGAAATGCAGCCCCCAAAACAGTGCCCTACAAAGGAGGAGTGCTGGCCCACAGAGCAATGAGCCACATTGGTGGTGCCAGAGAACACAGCCCAGGGCCCCCACAGTGTTCTCCCCCAAGGAACCCAGGCTGGAGTGCACTCACAGGGAGGGGATGCACTCACAGCTCCTCTGCTTTATGTGCACAGCAGAAAAAACAAACTCCTTATTCTGGGTTGATCAGACCCTGAGTGGATCTTGATCAGACCCTCAGCTCAGCCCTTGTAATGGTTTTTTATTCCTCATAAAGCTCAGACCCACCTTGGGCAGAGAGGGTGAATGAAAGAGGTTCAGAGCAGTTCTGTGGAAGCTGCTGGCTGGGTGCAGGATGGATCCTGCCTGATCACTAAACCATTTCTCACTTTGGGAAAAGCTGAACTGTCACAGGAAGTTCTACCAAAATAGAAGCACTTCCAGACCGAGCACTGGAACAGAGACAGAGCATCACAGAAAGGTTTGGGTGGGAAGAAACCTTAGGGATCATCTCACTCCACCCCTGCCATGGGCAGGGACACCTCCCACTATCCCAGGCTGCTCCAAGCCCCAATGTCCAGCCTGGCCTTGGGCACTGCCAGGGATCCAGGGGCAGCCACAGCTTCTCTGGGCACCCTGTGCCAGGGCCTCACTACCCTCAGAGTAAAGAATTTCTTCATAATCTCTAATTTAAATTTATTCTTTTTCATGTTAAGGCCATTCCCCCTTGTCCCGTCACTCCATGTTCTTGTGAAAAGTCCCTCTCCATCCTTCTGCTGAACTGGGATGGGATAGCAGATCTGGGAGGAAAAAAGGGACAGACAACAAAGCATTCCTGGTCCTACTGCTTGAAGAGTGACTTCTTAGCCTAGTGAAGCTCCATAAGTGACAATTTTAGAGAAATTTATTTAAAACTTGTAACAATTTCTTTTTCTCAGCTAGCAGGAGGTTGGTCATACAGCACCAAGCAGAACATACCTCTGAGAACTTTCTTGAATGGATTTGTGTCAGGATATATCACATGCTGGAAGTTCAACAACAGCATCTCTGTGGAAGCTGCACAAGGAGCTTTCTCCTGACAGTAAGAACAAAGTTCTCCTTTTGGCCAGCACAGACACCAGTCCTGCTGCATAGGAGAGCAGGGAATTTGTATTGAAAAGGGAAGGGGCCAATGAAGGACTTGATTTTAATGGAACGGAGGGGTTTTTGACTCTTCCAGGAATTCCAGTGGGGAAGCAAAAGCTGGGCATTGAACAGGTGTGGGCAGATCCAGTGTTACAGTCAGAAGAACCAAAGAAAGATTTTTAAAGAGGCATGGATTATTCTGGTCCTTTTGGATGCGAGGGGAACTTTATTATTGAATTAACCTTTTCGTTTTTCGTACTTTCTTATGCAGGGAAACCAGATTCCTCTAAAAGTTGGAAATTGAGGGTGTTGAGAAGCTCCACCATGGGAAATACTTGACATTGTAGCACTTGATTTACAAAAGTTTTAAAGAATCCCAATTGTTCAGAATGTCTGATTTTAACAGAAACTGTTCTGCACTCCTACAAATGTATTTATCATGGAAAGTGGTCTCGGGAGGATTTCTAGGATACAACTTCCAAGTATACATTTCCTTTAGGATAAGCAATACAGGATCTTTTCTGGAGACTTCTTCCCCAGAAAACTCCATGGTTTTGGGGAAGGATTTTGCACAGAATCAAAGAATTATTGAGGTTGGAAAAGATCTCCAAGAGCATCGAGTCCCAGCTGTGCCCGATGCCCACCTTGTCCCCAGCCCAGAGCTCTGAGTGCCACCTCCAGCCCTTCCTGGGACACCTCCAGGGATGGAGACTCCAAACCGTCCTGGGCAGCCCCTTCCAATACTTAACAACCATTTCCATGAAAAAAAAATTCCTCCTGACATCCAGAAATTCCTGCCTGATGTTTTAAACCGGAGAAGAAACTTTTCCTCCTCGGGAGCATGACCTTCACCACGAGTGAGAACACCAAGGAGCACAAGACTCCTATTCCAGAGAGCACCAGGGAGAACTCAGGGAAATGCACTTTTTTTTTTTTCGGAACAAGCCTCATCCAGCAGCAATTCCAGGACCTTCTGGTCCAGAGGCGTGCCAACCTACACAGTGTGCAGCTCTGGCTGTCAATCCCAAGCCGGTACTATCGAAGATGATGACTCAAAAGCCGATCTATCTCCATCCGAATGGGTTTCCATGGCAACCCCTCTGGCCTAAAAAGAGCTGGACCACATGAGTTCCTTAGCAGCACCTTTGTGCCAGGCGAAACACAAGCTGCTCCCTCCAGATGATGGTTTCCTTTGGGATTGGGGCTGTCTGGGAGCTGCTGGGGCTCTGGGAAGTGTTAATGATGTAACCCAGGCAGGAGAACTTCTGCTGGGACTTCAGGTACCGAAGAGATTGAGCTGTGTGGTGGCTTTGGTGGAGAAACACAACAGCAGCAGCAGCAGCATCTTTTTTTCTGTATTATGATGGAATTCTTCCTGAGGATTTCCCAGCTGGGTCTGGTGACCTCAGAAGGCCCCTCTTGCAGCTGGATACAGAGGATTATTGCAGTTGCTGCTGGTACAACACAGCATCTGCATCAAAACTCATACCCAAAGTACAAATGGTGAGCCCTGGAAAAGTCAGGGTGCCCATGGCTGCTGGGAAGGAAGTCTGGAGTTCAGGCAGAGATGCAAATGCTCCAGAAGGAAAAGTGCAGGGCTACAAGGGTGGGTTGGGTCATGGAATGAAACCTCCCAGAGCACACAAGGAAGAGGCAAATGGGCCCCTCTGCTCCATGCAGGAAGGACCCATAATCACACTCCACTACCATAGAACCATGGGTTGGAAAGGACATTAAAAACCATCCAGTGCCACACCTGCCATGGCAGGGACACCTCCCACTGTCCCAGGCTGCTCCAAGCCCCAGTGTCCAACCTGGCCTTGGGCACTGCCAGGGATCCAGGGGCAGCCACAGCTTCTCTGGGCACCCTGTGCCAGGGCCTCCCCACCCTCCCAGGGAAGATATTTTCTCTACATGTAACCTAAACTTCCCCTCTTTCCACTGGAACCCATTCCCCCCTGTGCTGTCACTGCAGCTCCTAATGAATTGTCCCTCTCTGGTTTCCCTGCAGCCCCTTTAGGCACTGGAAAGGTGCTGTGAGGTCTCCACACAGCCTTATCCTCTCCAGGCTGGACAGCTCCAGCTCTTGACCTGTTTTGTTCTTTCTTTTACATTTGTTCCATTTCTCTAGACTGCTGTACATTATTTGCTCTCTTAGATCTCATTTCTCCATATTCTTTCCTCCTCATTTTTAATGTGTTTTTTTCTTACTTTTTCTCAAGTTTTCTGCTTATTATTGTTCTTTTTGGCCCCAAATATTCTGCTTTCTTGAGGGGTGGTATCTTAGGAAGAGAAACCCAAGTATTTCTTACAAGCCTGTCTATTCATTCATATAGAATGTACACAAACTCCTATTTTCAAGTACTGCAAACCTACTCCAGGTGGTTTTTGATGGTGAGTTAAAAAAAAGGACTCTCAGTCTTTCCTGTCTTGGCAGTCCCTCCTTTCCTAAAGAAAATAAAGAGAGAGTAAGGTTTGATAACTCTTGATAAGCAAGAATTTGGATCCTCTTCATCCAGGTCACAACTATTTCTCATTCTTCATCTTCAGTCTCTGTTTTCTCAGCTGCTTCCCTCCAGAGCTGATCTCTCCCAGGTGAATCTCTCCTGCTGCCACATTTATTCCTGGCTCTTGTATGGAGTTCCCAGGTGAGGCAGGATCCTGGTGGAGTCACAGCCTGGAAGATCCCTAACCCAAGCCCTAAACCTGCTTGCAGCAGAGAACACAAGTCCAAGGCCTGACAACCCTTTCCATGAAGAAATTCCTCCTGATGTCCAACCTCAACCTCCCTGTGCTTTTTAATGAAATGGACATTGAAGAAAGCACTTTTGTACAAGAGAAGTGTACATTTTTTTTGTACAAGAGAATTTTGTACAAGAAAAGTGTAATTTTATTTTTTCATTATCAAAATAAAATCAACAAGCCAAAAATATCTGGTTGTTTGTGCTGGAAAATAACATTTTAAGAAGATGCCATCACCTTTTGAAGGATATTTTATCTCTGTCCAAGGTGCCAGAGCTTGGGTATAGCCAGCAAAATAAAAGTAGAGGATGATTGAGCAAATACACAAACTCTTGAAAACTGTGTAATATTTTTAAGTGTTAGCAAAGAACCCCCTCAAACCCTGAAAAAACCCCCAAACCTCAAGGAGTTACAGTAATGGAGTGAACAGTGCAACAGCTTTCTGTGAGTTTTGTGATTACCTGCCCCGAGCAACAGAGAAACTGTTCTGTCACTGCACTCACACAGACCAGAAGGAGATTTTAGAGGGAAAAAAATCCTCAGGGAAGGGCACTCCCTCCTCTCGGAGAGTGGAGCTGTCCTTCCTGACTGAGGGACTGGGCAGAGGTTGGCCTTTGATATTTTGGAATTGTCCACGTTAGAAGGGACCTCCAGGATCAGGCAGTGCCACCCCAGCAGCAGCAGCATCACCCCAAACCCTGTCCCCAAGGGCCACATCCAGACTCCTCCTGAACACTCCCACACACAGGGACTGCACCCCCTCCCTGGGCAGCTCATTCCAAGGCCTCACCACTCTGCCAGGGAAATTTTCTTTCCCAGTCTCCAACCTGAGCCTCCCCTGGTGCAATTTGAGGCCATTTCCTCTCCTCCTTTCCCTTGGGACACGGCAGCAGAGCCCGACCCCCCTCCCTGCCCCTCCTGTCAGGAGCTGTGGGGAGCAATGAGGTCCCCCCTGAGCCTCCTCTGCTCCAGGCTCAGCCCTTTCCCAGCTCCCTCAGGTGTTGGCTTTCCACATCCCAGGACAAGAACCACATTCTGGCCACACTCAGAGTCAATGAGAGAAGTGTCAAAAGCATCCAAAAAACCTCAACTTTTTCTGGGGCTGAGGGGAATGAGAAAGGACCACTTAAATCATGGTGCTCCCAAGCAACTCCCACGGCTTCCAGGTGCAATTCCATGGATAATTTCAACTCACCTGACACCTCACTGTCACTCCTGGGGTGGTTTCATGATCCTCCCGCTCTTCCCTGTGCACCTGTGTCCCTGGAGAGGGACTTTTCACAAGGGCCTGGGGTGACAGGACAAGCAGGAATGGCCTTAAGCTGAAAAAGAGAGTAGTTCAGATGGGATATTGGGGAGAAATCCTGCCCTGGGAGGGTGGGGAGAGGCTGGGATGGAATTCCCAGAGAAGCTGTGGCTGCCCCTGGATCCCTGGCAGTGCCCAAGGCCAGGTTGGACATTGGGGCTTGGAGCAGCCTGGGACAGTGGGAGGTGTCCCTGCCATGGCAGGGGTGGCACTGGATGGGCTTTGAGGTCCCTTCCAACCCAACCCACTCTGGGATTCTGTGATCACAGAATTGAAGTAAAATTCTCAACACTTCAATTATTTGGGGGACTTTGGCTGTGGCTGCATCTGTCTCCCAATCCTTGGCTGCTTATTTCCACCTTTTAAGCCAAGATAAAAAAAAAAAAACTAAAACAGGAAGAAAAAGCAAATGGAACGAGTAACATGTCCTAATTTCTCCAAGGAGGCTGGCTGGGAACCGAAATGACTAGATTAAAGTATCACACGTCAGAATTAAAGTATTAGATAAAGGCCAGGCTCTACTTTTTGATCTTTGTGGGCATTCCAGAAATTAAAAAAAAAAAAAAAAATTACATTAAAAAACCCCTGTCACAGATTTAGGTTGGAAGCACCTCGGCAATTCCGAGGGGAAAGGAGCCTTCTTTCAGCAGCTCAAGGCTCCCACACCAGGCTACTTATAGTGCATATTTTAACTCATTTTTTGGGAAATATATTGGTTTTCTGAGGGGGATGAGGAAGACCCCTGGATACAATTCCAAGGGGAAAGGAGCTTTGCCTCAGCAGCTTGAGGCTCCCACACCTAACTCACTTCTAGGGAAATAAGGCTTTTTTTCTGAGGGGAATGAGAAAAAACCAAGCACAGAATTCCAGGGAGAAAGGAGCCTTCCCTCTGCACCTCGAGGCTCCCACACCGGGTGACTTTTAGTGCATTTTTAAAACTTGTCCTTGGGGATTATATTGATTTTCTGAGGGGATCAGAAAGAGCCCTGGATGCAATTTTGAGGGGAAAGAAACCTTCTAGAATTCTGCAACTCCCCCAGCAGGTCGGGGCTCCCACACCGGGTGACTTTTAGTGCATTTTTAAAACTTGTCCTTGGGGATTATATTGATTTTCTGAGGGGATCAGAAAGAGCCCTGGATGCAATTTTGAGGGGAAAGAAACCTTCTAGAATTCCGTGACTCCCCCAGGAGGTCAAGGCTCCCACATCGGACGACTTTTGCCGCATTTTTCAACTCGTTTTCGGGGAAGATATTTTTGAGCGGATCGAGAAAAGACCCCTGGACGCAAATCCGAGAGGAGAGGAGCCTTCCCTCAGCAGGTCGCGATTCGCACTCCAGGCTACTCCCAGTGCGTTTTTTGAACGTTTTTCCAGGGGAATGTCTCCGTTTCCGAGGGGGCCGAGCCCGGCCCCGTCCCTCCCCACAGGCAGAGGGCGGGAAGCCCCGGCGGGCTCGGCTCGCGCTCCCGGCGCCCCCTGCGGGCCGGGGCCGGCCCCGCCTGAGCCGCCGGGTCCCCCCTCACCGGGAATGGCGGCCGCTCCCCTTCCCCGCCCCGCCGGGGCCATCCCGGCCCGCAGCGCCGCCGACACCGTCACACGCCGGAGGGCGGGCGGGCATGGATGGGGAAGGAGGGGGAAGGAGAGGGAAGGAGCCGTTGCCATGGCGAGCGCGGCCCGCCCTGGCCTCCCCACGTCAGCGCCGTCTCCCGCCCGGCCGCGGGTGATTGACAGTTGCCACGGCGACAGGCT